>VWYH01007993.1:26354-279626 GCA_013399365.1 Pampusana beccarii | reverse complement strand
TTTTTTTTTTTTTTTTATAATTGAGTTGTAAGTGACTTTTAAAATCTTTTCCTGTCTAAGTTTCTGTAGAAATATTTTGTAGGCTGCCAAAATATTGATGAAAATGTACATCCAAAAAGACTAGACTTGCAGACTATGAGAATGGCATAAAACCACATTCTGCACGTGATGCTTCCTCCTGTCCTTCTGTTTGGCACTTTCACACTGGGAAGAAGGATTTTCGTATCCCAGCCTCCTGATGAGAGAATAGTAAGTGCACAGGCAAGCAGTAAGGGATTAATCCATGTTAGTTGGTCTAAGTTGTCTTTACAAATTGTGTAAAGAAACATGCACTGGCATAAATTTATTTGATTTAAATGTAAGTTTAAAAATTTAAAGTATTTGAACACTGCATAGGTAATTTCTCAGTGATTTAAAGAATGTAGAAAACCTTCTGCTTTTTGTGGATAAAATTCTGGCTGCTGTTGCAGGCTGACATTGGTAGTCTTGTAAATTAAACAAGAGCAGCAAATGCTGGAGACCTACTGTTGCAACATGGATGACAATTCAAGGGGAAGCAGGGAAGTATTGTAGTTTGTTTCTACTGAGGGTTATTTTTTTTAAAAAAGAAAAAAAGGCCAACATCATAGACTAAAAAGGATAAAATAATTCTAATTAATTTTCTTTCCTTTGCTTCCACAGACCTGAGAGGTGAGAGATTCTGACAGAGCTGAATACATTAAGAACCGAAAGGAAGGTAGCATGGGGTATTTTTAATTAGCTTAAATCACTTTATATCTACTGTTTCAGTATATATTGTATTTTGTATATCTGTATAGATCTTATTTTATACAGTTTATAAATGGTATATGAATGGTATGCATTTTATAAATTATAGTTGGCTGTGTATGTATCTGCACTGACATTGGCTCATTAATGGTACTAATTTGTAAGTATTTAACGACATAATTAATTAGTCATTTGAAAGTATTGGAAATCATAAACCAGATTGTTATATAGCACTATTAACTCTTCAGTGTTAAGTCAAAAATTTTCCTGCTTTTACTAGCTGTAAATGAAAAGTTAGAACAAAAATCATTTCCACTGACTGAGCATGGGATACCAGGAAGTATATGAGGGCAGCAAAGTCAGCATTAAATTGCTCTTGCCTTCTGCTATTCAGGACAGTGAGTACCATGGTCACTGTCATGCAAAATCTCTCAGATGTTATTTGTAGTACAAAAAATAGCAAAGCAATTCCAGCTAAGCAGTAAATCAAAAAAGAGCAGCAGAAAACTGTGGTTTTTTTAGGCTATGGAAGCAGTACTTTTCAGCCCCCCTGAGAACTTTGTTCCCTCTGTCTGCTCAATCTTACTTCTGATGCGCCCCCTGCTGCCACACTCCCTTTTCAAGAAGGTGCCTGTCTAACACCTGCCCTTCTTTAGGGCTGGAAATCTATCTAAATCCACAAGATGAGCTGATTCCCAGCACCTTAAGTGCCATTTTCCTTCACAGTGACAGCTGTTTTTGCAAGTGTGAAAGAGCCTGTAGTGTTTGGGTCTAGGAAAGACACTTTCTGGCCTCCACAGACTGACTATTTTCTGTTTCTGCTACTGATATGTTACTTTACCGTATGGGCATTCCCAGAATTCCTCCCAAATCTCACCTGTCTTGTCTAGTCAGATTTCACAGTCTTTGGGGAGGAACTGTGTCCTGCTCAGGATGTACAACATCTATCATAACATGTCTGTTATCTCAGTGGAACTGTTGTGAGGGAATAAAGCATACATATTTTGTCTAGATTGAAAAACATTCTAAAGATACCAAATAGGATTACTCAGTCTCTGATTATTCCTCAGGATCACACCTATATAAATTATCTTCAGTTAACACAGCTGTTTCATAATAACTTCTAGTTCTACAAATTGAACTACTTAAGAAATATTTTGCAAAAACATACTTCAGAGTCACGATTACCCTACATATATATTCATAGCACAAAAATTTGCTGTTGCTTTGGCAAAGCATACTCAAATTTATGTGTATGGCATACAGTGAGGATAAAAATGTACATATAATATTTTAACGTGTCTACGGATTATTTTGTCCATTCATTTTACAGCTAACTTAACTGTTGCTTTAGCAACGGAAAATCCAGTGCAGGTAGCTCTCAGATCAGATAGAATGATACAACTCAGTTCAAGTATAATAGATATAACATGATCACATTTTCTTTTGTTATTCGTAGACTTATACAAATAGAACGTTCTTTTTGCTTTTGCTAATGATATAAAAATGCATTATTCATTGCGTTTAGGTTATTGCTCCAATGCTTCATTCCCCTTTCCTGTGCACTGGAAGTCATAGTTCATGCTTTTTGAGGCTGGTGATATCTGAGTGCATTATGCTCCTGCTGAGCCTTTAGAATGTGCTATATGCATCGTGTGTCTTGCTTAGAGTAATAATTTGACACTAAATCATCACTAGTCAGTCAGTCTGAAACATAATAGTCTGTCATTTCTTCATCTCAGGTCAGTGATGTCATGTAACATGACTTTATTGGCTTATCACATGCCATCATCTCTCCTTGGGCTAATTATTCCAGTTCACACCACCTGCAACACTGCATCAATGAGTCACTGAAGGTGTACGGCTATTTCCAGTTATTTTGTGCACTAAAATTATTTTCTTTAATCATAAATAAAATAATAATTCATAGGGAAAAATAACTCAAAGAAAATAATTTAAGAATATGTTTGTTATCTAGATACGAGTCAGTATTCCTTTACTCAGGTACCACTAGAAAGTGAGTTTAGGGTAAAGATGGACTTCATATCAGCTTCAGTGAAGCAAGTTATATATGGTGTTTGGTTAAGATGGATTAAAATGTACATTAAATATTTAAGTAATATATAGACTCTGAAATTGTATTACAATCAGTCTAGCCCTTTGGTTGCCAGTGGAATAGGAAATGAATGAGGATATGCTTCCCAACATAATTTAAACATTATTTGTTATGATGAAGAGGAGAAAGGGTAGGAGTCTTTGTGGAGGATGTGAACTAGTGGAAGGTGTTTCTTAGAGCCACATCTGGATATAATAACCCATTCTTGAAAAGGATACTTGAGCAAATGTAGATTCATTTGATGAAAAGTGGACAAGTACATCTAAACTAGTCACCCTGAGTCCTTTCTTCAGTAAAGGAGAAAGGAATTTATCTCATCCTAAATAGCATATCTAAAAGAGGTGAAATGACTCCACTGGGAAGACAGGAATATAAGAATAACCGTAGAGCTTCAGACCAAAGGCTCATGGAGCCAGCATTTTTCTCTCTGACTTTCTTGGTGGGTGGGGTTTCCCCAGAGCGAGACTCAGCTCCTGCATTCTGGCTGTGCTGGCTCCTCAATCAAACACAGAAAACTCGGCTGCAAAATGCGTGGCAAAGGGGGATTGTGTTTATGCTTTCTCCTAAAAAGAAATGAGAAGTGCTATCCGAAAGTTATTGGGAATAGAAAAAGCATACACTGTATTTCCCCCCCTCTCTACTCTCCCAGGGGACTTCCTAAGAAATTAATCCCTCTAGTGACTCATGACATTTATCCTTGAAATGCTTATCTAGTTACCCTTTGAACTCCTGTAAACTTACTACATCCACAATGCCCTTGAAAAGAAATCAGCAGGTCTGTCACCTGTTGCATGAAGAACCACCCTTCTGTAGAACTTGGCTCCCCATGTTACTGTTTAGTGGAAGAGATGCTGAACAGTTGTTCCTTTCTCTCTATTCCATGTCTATTGTATCCTCTGTTCCCCAGAGTGAAGAAGGAATCTCTGGCTCTCTGGACCTGACATACACCAGCAGGCCCTACAACCTGCTTTGCCTCAGCCCAGGCTCTGCCTGCCCACACAGTTGCCCAGCTTCAAGATGGTACAACAATAACTTGGGATCAGGCTGCTGTGGGAAAACAAAGGGGAGGAAAAGCTGTGAGAAGACTCATCAAAGCCTCCTTCTTTCACTAGTAAGCTGAACATAAGCTCATACCCTTGCCTTTAGGACTGGCACGAGCTACATAGCAGGGGTGTCTATGCCCAGCCATCTACTGCACTGGTCTTGACTTTACCTTGCTGGCTTGATTTCCTGGCCTGACCTCAGATATGTCTACAGAACACATTGGGCTGTGGCTGACCCTGGTTACTGTCACCAAACCTGTTTAACTCTCTCAGGACTTCACCTTGTCTGGGAGGACACTGTCCTGTTCTGTCCCCCACGGCTCCTGCACATCTCTCCCTGTGGAGCAGTTCCCTCCTGCAGCTCCCCTGATACGGCCTGCTCAGTCATTCCTCTTTCAAAAGCTACCTCTCTGCAAATCTCTCCAGGTTCTCTCATTTCCTGCTCAAGACAAGAGAGCAAGGCCATCCAAAGGCTTCAAGGTGAGGGTGAACAATGGATTTATACAATAACAATCATTTTCTCTCTTGTTCTTAAACCCTTTTTCTAATAATTCCTAATATTTGACTCACCTTTTTTTATTTTTTTTTGACAGATGCTAAACACTGAGCTAAAATTTTCATGAACCTGTCTTGTCACAAACCAAAGATCTTTCTTTCTTATGTGCATCAGTTTGTGTTTACCTACATTGAAATTCATCTGCCATATTATTACTCAGTCATGTAAATTCTTTCTGCAGTTCTCTATATTTAGCATTTGTTCCTCCTATCTTCATAAGAGCAGCAATTTCACACGAGGTGCAAACATTGTCTGGTCATTGTGTACCCCTTTCTCCAGGCTGTTTAGAAACAACATGAATCCCAGCATTTCTGTGAAACCCCCCGTGACCTCCAAATGCAAGGAGTGACTATGCACCCCACTTCTCCTGCCTGCTCTTGGCATTCTTACCCATGCCTGTTCCACCCCTCTTATCCCAGGGTTACTTAGTTTCTGTAGAAGACTTTGATGACTGATTGTTTCATTTTGGAAATCCAAGCAGGCTATAATGTCTGTGAAAAATCCCCCATTAAAACGTATATTCACGGAATCTGGTGAAGCGGAGGAGTCTGCTTGAGCCATGTAAGCAAAAACTTATAAAACTGCCATTTCTCATAAATCTGTAAAGTGGTCAAAATTCTTATTCCAGCATTGACACAGGAACTTAGCCAGTGGCAACTGCTCAACAGATGTCCCAAAGTTGTATATCCCTGTGCTCTCTTTTGTTCTCACTTATTTTTTTCAGAGACACATTTCATCTGAACTGCACATCATTCAACTCAAAGGCAAAAATCTGAGGTGCTGGTTTGCTGGCAAAAGCAGTTTTACTCATGAATTTAACTGAACTATTACAGTGATCATACCTAGACCTAGAAATCTGTTGATCACATCAGAGTTAATGAATAAATGGAGTATATGGCAAGAATCTTCTCTGGCAGTTCCATAAATAGCATTCCATTAACAGTAGTTGCAGAGTAACTAGAAAATATGTCAACTCATAACTTACTGAAGAATTTTGCTGACTGTCTCTGGTTTGGATAAAGTTTTCATAATATTGAAATGTCAACAAAATTACAGAGATGGTGCTCATGTTCTCCTACTCTTTTTATCCCTGTGGTACAATAAAATAATTAGGAAACCGTCTTCTTTTCATGCTTGTTTGTTTGCTTGAATTTTTATTATCTAACTTGCATCTTGCCACCCCCCACTTAGAAATCTCAGCCAATGGGGCTAATCATTTTATTAAGGGGTACAGCTGCAAATCCCTAAAAATATGACAAATGTTATAACGTGTGCATTGCTATGAAAGTTTATAGAAAACTGACTCATAACTGTAGAGAATAAGTTTGCTTCGTCTAACACAGAAACAAATTGATAAATTAGCTGCAGAGCATAGAGCCATATGTCTAAAATATTGCTAATGTTTGGCTGAATGCATGTTTAGTGGAAATAATTACATAGGACCATAAAAAAAGAAAAGCTGACTTACAAAGCTATATAGTTCTGTACAAGGATAGCTTTTCACAATGATGTTACAAAGTGCTGTATGAGCTAAGATATGCCCATATAAATACATTTTACAGCATTGGACTTGTGTGCTGCTTGCACTTGTGTTACTGTGAAGAAACGTTCACAGTAGACAGTGTTCTTACGTGTATATGTTCGCATCACCTCATCATCTTATCATTGGTATAAGTTGTGATATACCGAGAGAAATCCTGATTTGTCAAAGATGGGATGTTACTCCTGAGTGATATTTCTGAGTTGTTCAGCTTTACAGCTCCCTGAAAAATGTTAGAAAGTTTAAGCCTAATTCTGAAGGTGGATGCTCAGTACCTAAGTATTGAAACAACATATAAAAAACACTTCTCTGACAAGAAGGTGATTACTGAGAGCTATAGGTCAGCATTTACTGCCCAGTTCTGAACACCTCCCAGATTTTCATGCCTGCTCCATTTAATGAGATACTGACTGGTACATCAGTTCACACTTCAGAGTGCCATCAGTCAGAGAGAACCCTATGGAGCAGACAAGGCAAAAGCAAGCCCTTTGTTCCTGAGAGCACTGAGTTCTCTGTTCATGTTAGCTACAGGCATTGCCGCATGCCCACCAAAGTTTTCTCTTAGCCAGTGGTGACCTTTGAAATTTTTATGATTTTCTTAGAATACTCATAATAGAAGTTATGAATATTAGAAGAATAGCCTGGAGAATAAGACTGTACTAAAAAAGGCCAAAAAAAATCCATATTATCTGATTAGAAACGATGACTTCTGCACACAGCCTGTTCTTTACAAGTTAGATATGCGGAAGAGTTCTTATGCCACGGATGAAGAAAGTGTGAGTTTAGATTGTAGTAACAGATTTGCATTTCCTGTTTATGGTCCATGGTCAATGTGTTTTCTATACAGCCACAAAATGTTGTGCTGGATATTTTAAGATTTCAAGAGTCAGAATGCCAGTGAAGCTGTTGCAGCAAAAGATGCCAGCTGTGGCCATATGTCTTTCAGGGTTTTGAAACATCACTCTTGTCTGTCTCTGAACCTTAAGAACTAAAGGATATATCTGTGGCATGAGTGTTGCTCTTACTTCAGGTGTAAATAAACACCTGGATGCATACAGGCAGCCTGTTTTCAATTCTGCAGTACACTGAGTAGATTGCATAGGGCACAGTTTTCCCAAACTCTGGCTTGCGGTAGTGAGATCCTGAATACAAGCATAAGGTTTCCACCATGCCTTACTTGCCACATGCCTTGAGACCAGCTCAAACTCTTTGAGGTCTTAGGCTTGGTCAGTGAATTCCCCTCTTCCTGCCCAGTGCTTTACTGGTAGACGACTTTCCACACGTGGAGAGAAATGGCAGAATCTGAGCTCAGCTCTTGGTGGCTCTATGTTGTTGCTGAGGTGGGAAACAGGATGAGGAAGTGGAAACTCTTTTAGAAGGGCAGTTAGAGAGCCCAGGTGAGAGTGGGAAAGTTATTGCTTAAAACAAGTGCTAGTGAACACAATATCTTCTCTTCAAAGGAGAGCGGTATGAGCAGCAAGAGCAGGAACCTGTGTCTCTAGGTAGACAGCAACAGATGGTGCATTCATACACAGATCCATGCATGGAAAGGCATCCCGCAACCTGTAGCATCTGCTCCAGAGACAGTCAGTTTCTCCTTCAGAGCCCAGAGTGTATCCACCCTCCTGGCACTTGGCTGCTTGAGCTCAAGGACAACTAGAGAAAGCACAGCAGGTGGCTTTGGATGAGAAATTGTTGTATGAAGAAAGCTAGAAACCTTAGTGTGGGCTGATCCTCCTTCCTTCAGAAACTGCTTTTAAACTGAGACTATTGCCCTTGGCCCCCGCTTGAGATGCAGTTCGGGTTGCCCTGCAGCCATGCCTGTGTTGGCCATGTTCCTGGCCACACATGTGCTGACGCAGACCTTGACCCTGACCCACAGACTGACTTCCCAGCTGGAGCTCAGACCTGCCTTGTCACTATGGGTTTGTCTGGTTACCGCTGCGCTGTGTCTGACCCTAGTTGCTATCACCAGACCTGATGCAGAGCCTTACCTGCTGGCTTGACTTCATGGCTTGCATTCAGACATGCAAGACTTACGGACTTAGCTGATGATGGGGACTCCAGGCTGTCCCCAACTCCCCAGGGCCTGCCTTACTGAACATGGTATTGTGCTTGACTCCAAGCTCCCTGTCCCTTAGGGAGCAGCTGGGCCTTGCCACTCCCTGACGCCCTTTGTACCCAATCTTCCTTTTGTTTCCCAGCCCCATAAATTGTCTCAGAAAGGTTAGGCTTATGAATAGTGAAATGGCTTATTGACAGGTTGAAATAAAGCCTCATTGTTGTTCTCCCAGGCTCATCAGGCAGATCCTCGTGGCTGAAAGACTGATTGCTCTCTGGCTGGTGATGAGTTATTCAGCATCCCTCAGAAGACATGTAATATACTTTTACAGGCTCAGCCATGAACTCCCTGTAAACGGGTTTCTGAATTTTGAGTTTTCCACAGCCAGAGTGTCTAACACTAATGAGCAAGGGGTGTTTGCAACTCTGCTGGGCCATCCTGGCAACTATTCTTTTAATATCTTCTAGATATACCTGTCTCTGCATGTACAACCCTTCCAGAACTCCTTCTCAGTCCGGTTTATGGTTCTTTTTGTAAGGTCTTGGTGGTGTGACCAGGCCAGCATATACAAGGGTGATGTTGTGAATGCTGAATTTTTGAAGGAGCCTATTAAATGCAGAGGCTTACCTGAGCAGAGTAATGAGGTATAGTCCTGTTTGTTACCTTGTCATGCAGATATACTGGAAAACTCAAAGCAGTTCCAAGGGAAAGATATATGTGTAAGTTGTGGAAGCCTTAGGATTAACTCAGACCTTAACCTTCATCTCTTGGCTTCTGCATGTGGCTCAGGTAAGGAATCTTCCTTTTGCTTGTATTATTCCACATATCTATTGGAAGATGTTTTATAGGTTTTAAATAGCACCTTACTGAAAGTTTGGCAAATGAATACAAACAGGAAGAACTTTTAAAGTCTGTGATGCACAACTTCTCCCTATGTGGCAATGAGGAGAAGCAGTGTTTGATCACACGGCAGCAGAATCTGCCTTGGACATTTCTACTGATAGAAACATCCAGATTATTTTAATTCAGAACTAGTCACCAAAGGAGACAAATGGAATAAAAATACACTTGTTTTGTCATTTTACTGTGTAAAAGAGAAGATATAAAGATGTTCACTGTTCAAAAAGAGCGGCTCGGCCGTGCATTATAGGAGGGCTTGTACCTCTGTGTCTGTATTTTGGGAGGAGGGGAAAAGATAGCAAGAAAGCCACTGAAATAGGCAAATTCTGTCATAGTATTTATTTTCCAAAAACCGCTCCTGCAGGAAAGGCACATAAATCTTTCAGCTGTCTTGTAAACTTTGTTATTATTGACATACTTAAACCTTTACAAGTATCAGCCATGGTTTTATTATTTTTCATAAATTATTATTTTTTTTAACTACAGTGTGCACCATACAGCTGGTGAAATTTATAACCATTTCTCCTTATTTATTAGTGGTTATGTTCCTTTCTACTGTCACATTCCTTTATCTTCACACAGATTCTCTGCCACCTCCAGCCAGAATACAGGTTTCTTCCTATATTTTCCTGCCTGTTAAACGTTGCATGTTTTTGCTTGATGTTACTCAAAATAAAGCTTCTGCTCAATTAAGTGTGTATACTGTCCATTTACCATATTTGGTAGGATACCGTCAGCGTTACATTCACTGTAGTACAGTCGGATTTCATTTGTCAGTTACGGTACAGAAGTTATTCTCGAGAAGTCCTCCATGGAAGCAGTGATAAGAAATAATAAACCATGTCAAACTCATACAGAAAAGGGTCTAATCAAATGTGACTTAAAAGAGTTTATATAGAATCTATTTTCACCTGGAGCTTGATGGGCTGACAGTAATGATTACACGTACTTGAGTGAAGAAAGGTTCCAAAGGGCATACTGTTATTCCATCTTGCCATTTAAAATACGGTTGGAAGGGAAATAAAATGGATAGTTTGTTATCACCCATTCACTTTTCTTTCCCCAAATAATCTATGATCTTCAATGTAAAACTGAAATTTCACATATTTGCAAAACAGAAGGCTTTTGGCACACAGTGACTGCCCAATTCTGGTGAGTGCTATCTACATTTTAGTAATACTGCCTGCAAGAAATAAAGTTATATGTGAAATTGGATGCAAAAGTTCACCACTACTTTGTTTTGCCAGCCTCCAGAAACAAGTTGCGTAGCTGTAAATAAAACCTCCTGCTAAATAAGATCTACACCTGGGAATTTTTAAAGCATAATGTTTTCTCCTCAGTGTCATGTTCATTAGTTCTTTTGAAAATGTTCAGATTTTATAATTTGCTTTCAACCTACCTTTATTAATTCCAGTGGAACTTCTCCCATTGGAGATTAACTATATGTCAATAGTGTTATGGAATAGGTTCTGCCTTAGGTGGTGTATTTATGGTGGGACATAATAATTCTTTCATACAGAGTGAGCAAGTGTTTCAGGTCCCAGCACTAGTGTACATGCCACATATCTGCTCTTAGTCTCTAGGGTCAAACAGAGGGAAGGTCGTTTTGGGAAAATGTAAGAGCTTTCTCCTTTGAGAGCAAGTAAACACTAGCACACTATCTAGGTTATGTGTACGCAAGCGCTATGAGGTAGATGTGAAGGGTTTCTGCAGTTGCCAAGAGGATAGATTTGGAGAAACTGAAAAGTCTGAGATGTGGAGCAGCCTGGAAAAAGAGGGTCTTGAACCCATCATTTGTGAGCTATGATAAAGACTCATCTCTACCTCTGCTGTGGGAAGCTGGATATATGCAGTGGGAAGGTCTGAATAACCTGGAGACTAAGGAGGAAAAGATCAGCTTCAAGCAGCCAGGGAAGGAGAGATGACCTGTGTCAGTACTGGCAATTAAAAGGTACAGCAGAAACAGCAAATTCAATATCTTCTGCTCAGGAGGTTTGCCTCCTTCACCTTTCCCACCCTTCTTTAAGTATCATACATACTAGTAATAGCCCCCATCTGATCTGGCTCTCCTGAAAAAACCTGACAAGATGGTAGAGCATCTTCTAGACCCATTCACTATCTACCCCACACTGCGGTACACTGGGAAGAAATTCACCCTCTAGAGGGTGGCTTCCAATGCTCAGGATATTAGAGTTCTTATTTTTCCTGGAAAAAGAAAGGATTTTATTTTGGCTGAGGGCCAAGGCAGCAGCACTTTCCATTCCTAGGCAGGACTTTTTTAAGAGAACAGTGAGAAAAAAGCTATAGTGATCTCGCCTGAACATGCTCCTCATGGCTCTCAATGGACTTTCCAAATGAGCAGTCATGCAGGTCATTCACTTGCTTTCCAGTTGAACCTTTTTGTATTTTTTTTTTTAGTATTTCCTTTAGCTGGCTGAAGAAAAACAGTTATTTTCTCTTTCTTTTAAGAATATTTTATTTTTGCAAGACAGGTAATGCTATTAAGGGTTCACTACTATATTTTTAAGGAATTACAGGTGTTATTTGTTTCTTTTTGTTATAAGTCTCAGTATCTTATAGAAACTCACATCCCTGAAACTAGCATGTCATTATAGCACTCTGATACATGTGCTGAACTTTTCACTGGGCTAGCTTTCATTCCCCATAAATATCCATTTGTTTCATAATGTTATATATTGGCCTGCCTGTGCTTTTGAGAGCCCATGGTAAAAACACAATACCCTGGAATCACTTCTGCTGCTTCTGATCAGCGGGGCCATGAAACAAAGGCAGAAGGGATCTTTGGGGAAATGGTGTCACTACTGATGTTGGCATCAGTTGTCTGTAACTGCGTCCATATCTTCCAGGCTTTTCCTCTCATGGGCCAGGCAGCTGAAAGCAGGATGACCACCTTGTCTGGGAATGGATTGGTGTGGAGAGAGAATGTGTCCAACCACAGCCCTGGCCTTAAAAGGCTTAAGCACAGTATTAACTCTTTATCTTTTCCTATCATGTTCTTGACTTTTCCATGATAAAGAAGGTAGGGTAAAGTGCAAGAAAAAGCTCCTTAAATCAGCCCCCAGTGAACAAAACACGGCTTCAAAATCATGCTTGTACTTTCATTTGCTGCGGAGTTTTCATTTCTTATTTCTGTGTGCCAGCTTCAGCCTGCAACACTTCATTTGATCACCAGATCCCTCTCTTAGCTTAAAGGAAAAAGGAGCTAGCCTAGTCCCTTTATTTTGTCAAGAATATCTTTTGGAGCATACTTCAGATTTAGGGCAGATGCCATTTCCACTTTATTTAAAACCAGCAGGAAGCTAAAGGCTGTACTTTCCTTCCTGGCTTTCTGCTGAAAAGACTGTTCTCCAGAGAACATGAGAAATGAAGGCAAAGTTGTTCAAGATATCTCTTGTTAACAGCCAAACTATAATACTAAGTATGATGCCTCACAATAAATTGATAAAGCCTGGTGATTTACAACTTTTAATCCTTCACTTATATTTCTAGTTCACTTGTCATTCTGTATCTGTAATGTTTAAGAATGTAAGCTTTATTTTCAGTTGACATTTCATAATTCACGTGTATGAACATCTGAAATCCCCAAAGAAAGTAAAGAGATTAGAAAAACATTAAATGAAATTCCAGTGGGCCTGAGCTAACACTTATGCAGACTCCATGACCTTAACGCTTTGTACAATGCCTTCCGCTATTATCTCTGTGCTGCACTTCACATTACAATCTGTAAGAGCCAGAGGATGAGCTTCGGTTTCCTTGTGGCAAATACTGGCATTGCGCAAGGTATATGCGGTATCTTGCTTATCAACAGGCAGCAGGCAGGGCCAGAGCTGACACCTACAAATATTTCCCACAGTAACAAGAAAACTGTTGTTTGATAATGTTTTCACGATGGTTCCACATAAGTAGTGGTAATCTTTCTCGGAGACAATAAACTGTAGATTTTAAGCAGGTTTTCCATAAGTTACAAGTAAAAAGTTGAAAGTAAGCTCAAAGCATACAGACAGAATAAGAGTATAGCTAACCACGTCTCTGCACCAGTGGTATACAATAACCTATTGTAACTACTTACACTGGGTAAGTTACTGAAATGGGAAAAAAAAAATGTAAATCAAAATACTTCACATGTCATTGAGAAAACATATTTAGTATTTAGGACTACTTCTGCAGGATGTTGCTCATCTATTACACAGTCTGCAAGGCCTTTGTTTTTCCATTTGATTTGGTTCCCATTAAAAAAATCAACATTTGCCCACAAATGAAACAGGTTGCATTGACTCACTTCAATAGATTTTCCTTTTGGTTTGGAAAACAAAAATGTTTCTGACTCTTGCAGCTTCTAGAATGGTACCTTTGACAATTGCTGATAGGGTCAAATTCGTGGATTTCACACTGAAAAAGCACTACCATATGCTGCCTGAGTATCTGTCTCATTCTTTACTGAGGTTCAGTTTGTTTTCTCAGCATTGAGCATAAAACCTGAATATTGCATATTAATATTGCTTACACCTACCATGTGTTCTTTATTCCCTTGCTTGGTTCTCACAGCGTATCTTTGCTCCTTCATTCTTTTTCTCATACGAAATATAAATATATCTTCTTTTTGCACATACTTGGATTTAAAATTACTGTCTGTACACCAGGCTGTCTTTACAACCCTGGATTAGTGCTATAGTCAGTAGCTAGATATTTTTCCTTGAACTATGCTTAATGGGTCAGTACATTCCTGTTTTAAAAGTTTCTGGAGTAGATAAGCAGAATTTTCAGACTTCTCAAATTTTCAGAGCAAATGTATTTATTTATGTAAGATTTCTATTTGGACTAACAGGAGTTATGACTAATTGCTTCTGGATCAGGCTTATTTAACTATTGATATTCATGCCCAGCTGCTGAAGTATGGGTTACAGATTATACAACAGGGCTGTAAAGTTCATGCCTTAGGTTCTAGTCTTTTTTTTGTTCAACTTCGTCTGGAGGGAAGAGCAAAATGGATGAATAGGGTAGTAGAAATGGACATAAATGGATGATCTTGCAAACAAAACATAATGTGTGAAGATCTGGATTCTTTCCCTGGATTACCCACAGATTTCCACAGTGTCCCCAAGCATCTTTATTTATTTATTTATTTATACTTGTTTCCTGCCACTCATGGTGTTTAAGAATTTTTACCTGGAACATAAGGAATATTATGGCACTGATTTTCAATGTGTCTTGTCTTTCAAGAGGGAGATCTATACAAGCATAAATGATAATTGAGTTTTTATTCTTCTCTTTAGAAAATAGTGATCAGTAAAGCAGGCTGCTCTTATTCTCCACATTTGTTTTGCAGAGCCTTTCTTGGATATATTTTCAGAATACATGTGGCTTGGCACAGCCAACATTTTGGAAGGCACCTGGTCCTAAAAAAAAGAAATTTTTAAAAGATTAGATATATAGCATAAATGAATATAACTGCATCTTATAGTACCACTGGCTTAAACTACTTAAGGGTTTGTGTGGGAGGGTGGAGGAGGAAGGTACTCTGAATACAAACTAAATTTCACTCTTCCTCTTTTACCATTTTGTTGTAGCATTGGCTGATGTCTCTCCATTTCTTTTGAATGAGAGAGAACAGTGCCATTTAAATGGCATTTTTTTATACCTTATTTCCTGCACAATGTTGAAGCCAAACATATAGAAAAGGGTAATTTTTCACCCTTAATAATATTACATCACTTGTGATTAACTGCTGATATTTTGTCAGTGATATTTTAGCAATGATATTGTTGAATGTCAAAAAGCAGTCAAATGTGAGTCACATATTATATGATAAACCCTTCCATAGCTTTGTCATCCACAATGAATTCATGCCGTTAAGTCTCTGCCATTTCAGCAGCAGTCTTTTTATCTCAGTAAATACAAGGTCATTAAGTACTCAGATACCTGCCATCTAGTAATCTTGATGAAATTAAAGGTCCCACAGTTTCACCACAGTAATAATAAATAACTTGTTTAATTTTACAAGAGGATGGATACCTTTCAATACAGGGCCTGAACAAGGCTGAAACCAAAATATCTTTTGTACTCTGAAGAGTATATCTTATTCTTTTGACATAATAGATGTCAGTTTTGCTATAAGAATAATATTTTGTTAGATCTCTCAATGCAGACAGCCACAAAGACTAGCTGCTTGCTACTATTTTGTCTCTGCTTACGAATTAAAGCAGCTTGTTAGGAGAAACTGCTCAGGAAAGTATCCTAATGAGAAAGCAGTGACTGAGTTTCATTCCTGCCTTCCTCACTGAGCTGTCCTGATCCCACTGCAGTGCTGAAAGGGGGTACAATACTGACCCGAGCAGGAAAGCTGGTACTCAGGAGTTCTCAGGCCTAACTAGTGGTCAAGTCTAAATACCAAGTCACCCTGGAGCAATGAAATAATTCTCTCCATCAGAACAATATTAGCCAAATATAAATATTATTGACTATTAGCCAAAGTAAAGGTCAAATGGATATGTGCTTTGCAAGATAAAGCCTTTTGGACCCGTATTCATTATACAACAGTTTCATGGTGTTCCCATCAGTGTGAGTGAGTTACATTACATTAGAACAACAGTTATAACTGGATCTGCTGCCACCTAATACCTATATAAGAGCTACTTAAAGAAAATTCAGAAATAGGATTGTCTTCTTGTTTGTCTTTCTTTCTTTTGCTTTGTTAATTACTTAGCAACAGAGCTTATGGTGTTACAGAAAATGAGGTCAGGGTGAAAACATCCTGCAGTTATTTTAACAGTTTAACCTCCACCCTCTTAAGACATTTGTTGTTTTGTTGTTTTGTTGTTTTTTCAGTAAAAGTACATATTTAAGCCCTATACTTTTCTTTAAAAGTTCTTTAGAAATAGTGTCTTCTAGTAGACTTTCTTCACCTTTTTGTTGCTAAATCTGTTCCACTGCACTTCTACATACCTGCAATCTTTCTGTGGATCAAGGACAGCAGATTCATGCAGGGAATGCAAACACTAACCTAAAGCACTTTATAAGCAGATATTGTTGTAAAAAAAATCCTGAGCTCGGTGACTTGTATTTGATTTTCTGCATGCTATCATGGATGAAGACTTTGAGGTACTAGCATGGAGAAAATGTTTTACCTCTGGGGGGAAAAAAAAAAAATATGACTAAAGCCTCAAGTGTAAGTGGTCTCCCTGATTTATAGTCTCTTCTGCCCTCTTGTCACTGTCAACTGCAGAGAAACAGGTCTAAATGGGGCTAGTGAAGTCTATTCTAACAATGAGGTTGCTGCCTTGTGTTAGGAGAGACCTTTGTAGGAAAGGCTACTCTTCAAAATTCACTCCTCCTGTTTCTGGCTGCTTCTGCCAGCTGTCATAGCCTGGGTCCATCTGGGTACATTCATACCACTAAATAAGACAAGGTAGAGTCAGTTCTGTAACTGTGAGACAGTTGAATGGCAAAACTTGCATTCATGAAGCTGCTGCCTCCGCCCTTCCAAAAAAGAGACTATGTCCCATTGCCTCTTGGGAATGGGGTCAGTCACGTATTATCCATTGGGCATTATCTGGCAAAGTGCTAATTTCCGTGAACCAAATGAGTGTGAGAGAGCAGGCTGGTGAAGATCATGAGTCAATTGTCTGTCTTGTACTATGGACCTTTTTCATTTCCTTGTATAAAAATATCCAATACTTCTATCATGACTGGTGCAGAAAAGAGTAACAAAGTTTTCTGCTACATAAAATGTATCCCATCCTGAGATTTACTTTTAATTACACAGAAATTTTAAGTTCATTGATTTATGTTGGATATGTCAACTTTAGACATATATGCATATCTGTGCGCACATGCGGATGCATAACTATATAATCTCGCTAGCACCCTTGCAAATTCAATTTGGTTCTAATAGACAAGCTGTGCTGTTTTCTTATCAATCATCATTACCACTAATATGAAATGATGGGTGAGAAAAGTTGCATATCCTCTGCTTAACAGAAGCCAGAAGATGGTAATTTCAGAGGGAGGTGTAAAAAAGTTTTAAAATAAAAAATACGATCCTACGAGCCAAATGATTTCCATGGTTACACCTCTGAGCATTCAGTAAGATTTCACAGCTGTCAACAAGAACTGAAATTGGCCTGTACGGTCTTTCTTTCTGGTTGTGATGGAAGGGAGCGAAAGAAGCTTTTCTTATTCTCAGGATTTGTGGATTTTACAACGATAGCCACTCTTAAACCTTATAAAAAGGGGAAAAAAAAAGGTGCCATGCATACAGTCTCCAAACATGAATATCTGCCATGACTTAGAGATGTGTCTAAGTCATAATTCAGTGTACTGGGAGGATTCCTCTTCTGTGCAAATTTACCTTGATTCTATACTTGGAGTCATGCCATATCCATAGAATCAAGTCAAACTCTAAACCTTCCTGTTTTAAACTGCATCAGTTGCTAAAGTAGATACACCCATTTAATCACAATCTAGAAAAAAGATTACATTTTATTCACTGTCTTTCTGCTGGTGCTTTAAGACAAGGATTTCAAAGTGATATGGAAGCATATGGACAATATATTGGACTTCATCACACTTGTGAATATGATGAAGATGTGTTTCAGCAGAACTGGAAAATAACTGCATAAGAGGCTTCCACCTCATCTAACTTTAGCCATATGATTTTATCTATAATGCTACATGCTTGTTGTATGCAACAAAGACAGGCAGTTAAGGGAATACAGTGTACTACATAAAGGTGTACATCTGCATTCATCACCTTCTGGATGAATGTAATTCTCTTCAGCGAATTTGGAGGGAGATTAGAAGGTACATTCATCTTTCTTAATGCAAATCCTTCTATTATATATATGTAACTACATCTCACCTAGGCTTTCTAGATAGTCAATGGGGATAAATGGGTATCTTTTCAGTGTGATTCATCACACACTAAAGTAGACACATGAGTAAGGTGAACGGATTGTTCTTTCCATATAACTATACTGGAAGGTTATAGTGTTCTACACAGCTGAGATAACTACATTATAGACATTCAAAGTCAGGTGAAAAAGGAATTTTGGTGAACTGGAAACTATGTGACTTGTTTAAACAGAAAACTTAACTTCTACAGGAGATCAATTCCATATGATCTCTTCCAATTCCAGTCCGTAGTCCATATTGTATGTATACACAGTTCAATAATATGCAATAGCAACCTTATTTTAACTCTTTCCATAGCGCTAGAGACTCTTCAGTAAAATTGATTACTAGCATAACAGAGAGGTCTGAAAGTATGTTAGAGAATATTTGGGGAAAGAAAATTCGATGTTTGAACATCTGTAGTGGAAAAACAACACAATTAGGAAAGGGTATTTGAAGATGCATCCCGGAAGGAATCTGGAGAGTCTCACTTCCTGCTGCTGTGTGCAAGCATAGGACTTTGTAACACAGACCTCCCACATTCCTCATGGGATGCAACTTTAATGGGCCACATGGTCTTCTATAGGAGATAGGCACAGTTAATAGTACAGATTTGGGATTACTGTTTGGACATGTTTTTCAGAAAACACTTTTAAAATGAGAAATAAGCTCTAAAGGCTATTAGGGTTTGGATGGCTAAAGTTGGAGAAGTTGCAGAGGAGGCTAGTTTTTGTGCATTTTACCTTCTGAGCAAAATAAGCAACTCTTTCAGTGATTAGAAGGTGTCTCCTTCCATTATTGCCAAAACAGCCCTTAGGCATAACACTGATGTACCAGAGCCAAAGCAAAGAGCAGCATCAGCAGCAATCATCAGATCTGAAAGCTGAAGATAGATAGCAAGAGCACATGTGCAATTTAATAACTGCATTTACCTCTAATAAATTTCAGCCAAATTCTCTTTCCAAAGAGCATGTTTCAGGAGCCAAGACTTTGTCCCCATAATATACTTCTAGTTATCCTCTCTAGAGAGAAATATATATGTCCTTCCAGTTTGTTCAAAACGCTGATCAGTGGCTTTCTCTTTGTGTACAGAACTGAGTTTGATTTGTTGAGACACTTATGGAGCTTCTGGCAGATGTATTAGAGAACATGAGTTTCCTGCCTTACATGTCTTTTGGGCCATTTATTCCATATGCTATATTTTCCCCACTCAACATAAATAAGCTTTCTCTCAAATTTGTCCTTAGTGAGAACATAGCTTCCTCAAGATTTGGGAAAAAACATTGTCCACAGCCTGAAACCAAACAACACGAACTGTCCCTGGACACTGGGACAGATTTTATCGTTCTTCTGGGCTTCCATGTCAAAGACATTATTGTGAACATTTTTTTTCATGGAAAATGCATGGCAAAGGATTTCTCTAACTTCATTTAATTAACAAATACATAACTTATACAACTTTGGCAGAAGCAAATATTCCACCTAGATTAGATTATACTTCTCAGCATCTGGCTAACAGCTATCACAGCTGCCAGCAATGTAGGTGTGAAACTATTAACAGAATTGACTGGTTTCAGAGATATCCATAGCAGAATTAAAGTGTCCACAGCTTGGACAATGAAGAAATAGCTCAATAATTAACACAATATATTCAGATTTTTCCATTATAATATCTCAATATAATGTTTGGAAAATTGCTAAAGAAATTTGCAACTTCAACGTGAAGTAATCAAATAAGCTGATTTCTTGGAAACAAAATGAACTGAAGCCACCTGAACAGCTGTGGTCTGTCACATTTTTCCCTCTACAGTGACTCCTGCTGCCTCTCTAACACTGAGGTAGATTGTGGAGGGTTATAGCTTGTCTGTGAGTTGCTGATCACTATTTCCTACCAGCAATCACCAAACTTTGGTTTGTCAGATCCATCTGTTTCTAAACCCATAGTCACCATGTTCAGTCAAAGATGGAGTGATATTGTGTGCAGGGGCAGTGTCTGCATCTTGGTGGATCCTGAGGCAAATGAAACAACAGTGGAGGGGACCACACTATTGGGGGCCAAAACTTTATTCTGTCAGAGGAACATGTGTCACCCGAGACACACTTGTAGGGGTGCACTCCAAGCTAAAAGTTGTAGGAACACCTCTTGAGGAACGGCGGCCATGGCTGACCCACACTGTGTTATGGACACAAAGGAGTAAAACAGCAAAACCCATTACAAACAGAGCAACAAGGAACCTGTCATGTACAGGCAGCAGAAACCATCGCATATACTCGAACTGCTGTGCTGCCCATCACCTCCTCAAAGTGCAACCCATGGTGAAAAACAGGAAAGCTGAGGTGGGGAGGAAGGAGGATATATATATGTGCAAGTATTAGCCGATTTGTTTGTGCTCTTCCTTTACATAATACCCAGATCACTTATGGGAGGTTTTAGCTGTTTGGCGATAATACAAGTAAAATGCCCTGACCATCGTCTGTTTTGCCTTAAAAGGATATTTCAGAATATCTCAACAATTATTTGAGTAAATATTCTTTTGTTTAATAATGATATCTGAGATTAAAGCACATTTATGCAATGTTGAGAATTTCCAATGAGTATTGAAAATTAAGAAAAACATTGTGTTGGAATGCATTATGGAATGGACTGTTCCCTAGTACCTTTAGATTCTCCAGAATCACTGCTTTCACCTTACCTGCCATAATGACTGAAATCAAAACTTTGCAAGCACCAGTGGAAAATGTAAAGACACATGAGGTTATTTAAACATCAATAAGAGTGGTACAAGGCTCAAGGCTTAGCTGCAAGTGTGAGTTTAATGAATTCAAGTTCAGACAGATATTGGATTTATGGATGTTAATAGAGACAGTCATGTGCGTTTCATGCATTGCCACAAGCCAGGAGTGCTTATGAAATGCTTATGACATGCTGACTGAAGGTGGAGAAAACAGAGATAATAAAATAAATATGGGCTCAGGTCTCAGCGTCCTGACTAATGAAACCATTGGAGCTCTGCCATCCTACAGTGAAGCTAAAATCAAACACAAGCTAAATGCTGAAGGTGTTTACAGAAACATGCTGTTCCTGATTGCTGTTCTCATGGGTGCTGCCCCCATTAGAAGATGATTCACTCAAAGATTCTGCAGCAGAGTGCCTGCATAAGAAGCGACCAGTTTAACAGTCTCTAAAAACTGAGAAAAAAATATTGTTACAGCAAAATTGTTGCCTTCCCTGACAAAATTTTTGCTTTGTTTTGTTTTGTTCAAATTGATTCCATACTTCAGGATGTAAAGAAAGTTCCCTAAGCACAAAACATTGATATCAGACAAGATCAAGAAGAAGTCAGTGGAGTCATATAAATGAAAGAAAAGTCTCTGGTGCAATTTGGTAGATTTTCATGTATACAATCAGCCATTATTCCTTTGCAGAAAAGTGTATAAGGACTAGAACTTCTATAGCCTTGTACTACATAAAGTCAGGTAATTGCACTAAAATAACTAACATTCCACCATGTTGTTCTTTAAGGCAGAATAGTTTTCAGATGCAAAACTGATTAAAATAATTTTTTGGAGGAAAATTATTAAAAAGTGTTCTTTTTCAAATTTCTCACAAAAATGTATTGCCCAGATTGAAAATTTCAGTTTTAGTATTCTGATAGTACGTTTTGGAGTTCTCTACAATTCATCGAAGTCCTACTTGAAAAACATATTCTGTATTCCATTGACATCGCATTAATAATGACATCCCTGCCGCTCTGCTCACATTTGGGTGTATACCTGAGAACCATTTTCCTGGCATTTCATTATTACTTTATTACTTAAGACATATGTAGCTATCATGGGTCCTTTTCAGGGTCACTGAATTCTAGAGCACAACCCTCCTTTACCTATGAGACTTACATTCTTTACTTCTAGATTTATGTCTTTTCATATCATTCATGCTCCCACCTTGCCAAAGAATCTAGTCAGTCTACCATAGTCCTGTGTCCATGGCTAACTGTGACTCCACCATATCTGGAAGTTATCAGAGAGTTTTACAAATAACAATTATGTGTTTTGTGTGGGTTCATAATATTGTCCTGCTGATTTATCATGATTTACCACTTATAATTAGTTTTTGCAGATATCATATAAGTAATAAACCATATCACATAAAATTAAGTTAAAAAACCAAACCAAACCAAACCAAACACAACCAAAAAAACCACCACAGAATCATAGACTAATTTAGTTTGCAATGGAGCTCCGGAGGCCACTTGACCATATGAGACTAGGTTCCTCAGGGGAATGTTCAACTGAGTTTTGAATATCTATAAGAAAATTCACAGCTTCTCTGGGCAACTTGTTCCAGCATTTGACTCTTCCCTTTTGCAACTTCTGTCTACTGCCTCTTGTCCTCTTACAATAGATGTATCAGAAGAGACCAGTTCTCATTAGGTAGCTGAAGACAGTAGCAGCTATAAACAATATCAGACAATTAAAACGTCTAATTTATACACTATGTAAGGTTCTAAGTGGTTTAATATTTAAGAAATGTACTATCACATAGTCTGATGCATTTTGAAACTGGGATAGTGTAGAGGACAAAGTCAAATGACCAAGAACTCAACCATAGCCAAACCTGAGCTCTCATTAAAATATCTTCTATCCCTTACAAGTTTAATTTTCATGAAATCCTACTGTGTTGTATAGTTTTTATTTTCTGTCTTCTAATTTCAGAGGCAAATCGTTCCTCTATTAGCCCTACTTTGGTCATTTCATAACAAGGGTTGTGCAATATCCTGTGCATGAGAGACTTTGAAATTATTCAGGATTTGAAGATTCTTACACAGTGGGGTATTTGTGGAAATCTAATGCATTAGATGACCTAAGGAAATTTGAGGTACTGAATATGGCCTATAAAACCTTACATTGCTTGGTACAAATCCACTTGAAAGACTACGGTGCTCTCGCTGTCACTAATGTGTGTGGCAGCAAGGCTCAAGCTGTTTCCTGCTCCTTGTAAAGGAAAAGTATGCACCCAGCAGGACATTGCTTGCAGCATTTCCTAGATGCTCAAATTTTCTTCAGAGTTCACTCTGCAACAGCTACATTCGTACTCTGGAGAAAGTTGAATGTAGTTAGGAGGTACACAGAGGGAGTAGGTCTTTGTCTGCTTTGGGAACTGATTTAAATGCTGATGAGGTATAATTTAGTCATATTCAATGTATAATTAAATATTAGAGCACCTAGAGCCTTGTACGATGTCTTTATTATATTAAACTGACATGAATAAATAAACACAATCAACTCCATTACTAGTTCACTCGTGATTTATTGAGGTTACAGTTTTATAACCGCACAGATGCAAAGACACCACAATGAGCTCTGTGTAGCTCAGGTCTGGAACATATGACTAGGCTGGGCAATATTCTGGGCAAATGTGGCCATATTGACTATGTCTATGCTTCTAAAGAAAGACAGCTGGGGACTGGCAAAGGCCAAATGTGTCGCCTAGCTTGCGCCCATAAGTAAGGCATTCATCCTGAAGTGCAAAAGCTGGATCATCCAAACCCAGAGAGTAAGCAAGCAGTTCAATTGTCTGAGTGATGAGGGTCTAATATTCCAGTTCAGGCACTGACCATCTTTTATTTAACAGTATATTTCCACCTCTGGAGGTATTAAAAACATGTCTAAACAAGTCCCCAAGGAATCTGGTGCAACTGGATAGATATATTCTGAGCAAAACTGGATTAGGTGATCTACAGAAGTCCTTTGTGGTTTCAAGTATTCTAAGATTCTATGAGTGATTATTTCTAAGACAAATCTGGTCCTATCTAAACTAGATAATTGTATGCAGGTTTGTCCTTGACTGACAGCCCACACTTACGTTTGTAAACTAAATCACACCAAGCACTGTAATTATTTACACTGTGATATTAACGTGTTGGTATGGGTTTGGCCTCAAGCCACATAACATTGTACAGACAAAGACAAGGCATCGCTCTGGATAGCACTGGGCAAGATATGCTTCTGATGGGCAGTAAGGGCAAAGCCATCTCACTTGGAGGAGTGAGAGAGTTTAACCATGTAGACTGGTGCCGTGGTGTGCCACTTGCCTTCTGAGTGGTCCCTGTACTTTGTTTACTAACATAGACATAGTACTGATATCAAGGATTAGTTCCTGACTAAATAATTTACTTATGACTCAGGAATGTTCTGCAAGATCCATATTAATCTGCTTTTCCTCATGGAGAATTTTGCAAGGCAAATAGAAAGACTGAGTTTTTCTGAAGTTTGATATTTCTTGGGATGGCTAGTAAAGAACTGGAGGGTGAAAAGGATAAGTTTGGCTCTTGCATAGATGTGTAGCCCAAATGGAAGTATTATCTAAAAGTTTACTCCATATTTCCAGACTTGCAGTATTCCAAAACAATGTAGACTGGGTGCTTCTGACACACCTCTTTCCCTAAAACACACATTTCCTGAATTTTCTCATAGGGTAAACTTGATGTCTTGCAAAACAAACTGATGCCAATTCTGTCACAAATCTCATTATTCCTTTAAATCCTCATTAAAGCTATAGTGGGTTATCTAGGTCTTGTCTTTTGGACTGCCTCATTAAACCTTGTCTTTTCAATCTCCATATTACTTTTCCTTTTAACTACTGGAATTCTGTGCAGAAGCAGAAATACTTGGTATTCCCTAACAATTTTTTTATTATGTTTTTGGCCAGAGTGTGTGAGATTATTACAAGGTTACAGTGCTACATGCCATAAAATTTTCAAAACCCTTCAGCTGCAGAATCTTGATTTATCTGTCCTCTTAAATATGCTGTTTGTAACCCCAGAATAGCAGCAGTACATTTTGTTCCACTTGGCAGCTGGGTGAACAACAACATGAAGAGACAACAGACACTGAAAGGGGACCGAGGACTGAAAATAGGCTTTTTAATTTTTCCTACTTATTTACTGCCAGATGGTTTCCAATAGAGTTCCTCAAGTGTTTCCTATTATATTGCAGGGAAATAAGGATTTGAAGTGTCCTTAGACCAATCTTTGTACAGTAGAGTGATGTGTTCAAACAGCAGGTACAAAATATTCAGATAACTCTGAAGATGTGTTTACAGGAATCAACAGCATTGTTGGTTATTCATCATAATCATCATAATCATTCTGATATTTTTTTTTAAATGAGCATATGAAAATCAATGAACAGGTTTTAAATTCTGTTGGTGTGTGCTTAGCTTAGAATGAATCTTCACCTACAAAATATTTTACAGAGCAAATGTGCAAGAAAACCTCATGTTTGCTTGCTTATATTTCCATGTAGTTGGACATGGTGGGTCGTTTGAAATAACAAATGTGTAAGACAGTAAATGCTGATCACAGCTGAGTTCAGATCTGCATTATTTATGGGTAACCAAAATGCAACTCAGCCAATCAAGATCCAAACTTCAGATTATTCACCTGCCAAATGCACTTCAATAATAGAGTTTTATAGTGCTCACTGAACCTTCCTAATGTTGACATAAGTTATGACAGTACTAAGAGTTCTCATAACATTAAAACTGAATGGAGACATGTCTGTAGAAACATAGCTCCTGAACTATGATAATTTGGCATCAGTGATAATGACATTTCAAGACAGGAATTATAATGCTGGCGGAAAAAATATTACAGAAAGAATTAAATTTCAACACAATTTTTCAGCAGGATGGGATTTTCCTAAACCCTTCTATGTAATTATATTGTAAGTTAATAGAAAATATTTGTTCAGTTTATTATTTTTTTTCAGTTCACTGCATTTATACTTAATAGCTAGTATGCTTTGAACTACAATAAAGTCCTTTTTCAGAAGATTTGACAGGGTCTTGAAGCACTGTCATATCTGAGGCTAGCAAGTTTTAAAACAGAGGGTGTTTCAAAAAGATAGACCCAATTTTAAATCTCTATGTCTGTGCAATCACAAACTGCCCATGATTGAAACTCTTACCACTTGAAAGGGCGGGGCACAGAGTTTCAAGTGATTGCTGCTAGATGCCTCTCCCAGTGCACAAACAACCCCTGGCCTCAGTCATTTGCAAAAGTATTGATTTGCCAATGCCAAAAAGAATTTGTTGTGCGTACCGACAATTCAAGGAAACATGTTGTTTACTTAAGGAGAAGAGCATAGGGTGCCCACACTCTTCAGAGAAAAACACAAGAAGAATTAATGAGTTTTCTGCATAGCCTGCACAAGTCCACTCCTCTTGTCAGCCAATTTGGTCCATCTTTTTGAATCACCCTGGATATACTATGTCTCTAAGTATTAATAAAAACCACCAATACTTTAAAGTTTTCAAGCAAATAATAGAATCATAGAATAGTTTGGGTTAGAAGGGACCTTTAAATATCTAGTCCAACTGCCCTGCAGTGAGCAGGGACATCTTCAACTCAAACAGGTTGCTCAAAGCCCCATCCAACCTGACCTTGAATGTTTCCAGGGATGGGGCATCTGCCACCTCTCTGGGCAACCTGTTCCAGTGTTTCACCACTTTCATGGTAAATAATTTCCTCATTGTATCTATCCTAAATATACCCTCCTTTAGTTTAAAACCATTACCTCTTGTCCTGTTGCTACAGGCCCTTATTAATTGTCTGTTCACATCTTTCTATGTAAGTTGCATTTAAGTAGTGAAAGACCAAAATATTTCTCCCTTGAACCTTCTCTTCTCCAGGCTGAACAATCCCAACTCTCTCAGCCTGTCCTCACAGCAGAGCTGTTCCAGCCCTCTGACCATTTTGTGGCCTCCTCTGGCCCCTCTCCAACAGGTCCATGTCTTTCCTGCACTGAGGGCTCCAGAACTGGACACAGGACTCCAGGTGGGTCTCACCAGAGCAGAACAGAGGGGCAGAATCGCCTCCTTCGACCTGCTGGCCACGCTGATTTTGATGCAGCCTGGTTGTTGTTGGCTTTCTGGGCCGTGAGAGGACATTGCTGACTCATGTCCAGTTTTTCATCCACCAGTACCCCCAAGTTCTTTTCTGCAGGGCTGCTCTCAATTCCTTCATCCCTCAGCCTGTATTGATACTGGGGGTTGTGACAACCCAGGTGCAGGACTTTGGACTTGGACTTGTTGAATCTCATGATGTTTGCATGGGCCCATTTCTCAAGCTTGTCCAAGTCTCTCTGGTTGGCATCTCATTCCCCAGACATGTCAACCACATCTCTCAGCTTATTGTCATCCACAAATTTGCAGACAGTGCACTTGATCTCACTGTCTATATCACTAATGAATGACTGAAAAGTCATGGCAGTCAGGGGAAGTCTATGGTGACTGGAAAAAGGGAAACATTGCACCCAAGGGAATGCCCTATCAGCTCACCTCTGTGCATGGGAAGATCATGGAACAGATCCTTCTAGAAGCTATGCTAAGGCACATGGAGGACAGGGAAGTGATTCAAGACATCTAGTGTGGCTTCACCACATCTCTGCACAACCAGGCAGTATCCCTATACTCTTCCCAGGATGCCTGTTCCTCAATCCACCACCTGCGCATTTCCTTCTTGCCCTTTAGGTTGACCAGCAGGTCTTGACTCAGCGATGCTGGCCTCTTGCCCTCCTTTCCTGGTTTCTTACACCTGGGGATCATGAGCTCTTGTGCTCTATGGAAAGTATCCTTAAAGATCTGCTAGCTCTGTGCTGCTCCCTTGTCCCTGAGAGAAGTTTCCCAGGGGCCTGGTTGCCTAATTCCTTAAACAGATAGAACTTTGTTTTCCTAAAATTCATAGTCCTGACTTTACTCTTTGCCCATCCCATATCCCTCAGGATTGCAAACTCCACCAGTGCTAAAGATAGGAAATGAAATAAATCTTTGGATACATGTAATACAGAAGAAATGGTAACGTGCTTACAAACCAGCAAAAAGTTAAAGAATATAGTACATGTTTCACAATTCTGAGATTTTGACAGTTGAAAGAAGGGACACAGTAGCTTACAATGTGTGTGAACAACAGTGGAGGCATTCTGTTTCCAATAAGATGAGCTGCAAAAACTTTAGCAACTCAAGCATTAAATCCCAGATTCATAAAAGCAATTTTTGACCAGAATCTTCAATAAATTGTAGGTATTTTAATTTTCAGCCTGAACGAAGATTTCTGATTGTATTTAGCTATCATGTTTAATACCTTTAATTCACATTGATGGTGTTCTGAGTTTCTAGAAACCTAGATCATCAAATTTTAGTCATTTAAATACAACTAAATAAGACTACAGGGAAACTAGATCTTTGCTGGTGAACCATTACAGCACCTAGAGTTCAGCCCCACAGAACAAAAATTTGCTTTTAGTAATAAGGGAGTTGATGAACTGATGCTTTCTTGTACACAGAAGTGCATCAGTTCAACTAACAATGTGAGATAAACCTGAAACAAGATGGCAGAATATGAAAAGACATGCTTTTCAGGTTTCCTTGTAGTGCAATAAGAACAGCTTTCAACTAAATCAAGGCAAAAAATCTTGAAGCCAGAAGCAGAAATGACATAGTGCAACAGCAATTTAAAGAAAAAAAGGGTTTAGATACAGATAGACAGACCTTCACATACAAAACTTTGTTTGTTGGTACTGCTATAGTAATTAAAAAAATCTTAAACATGAGAGTAGGAGACTAACTTTTCAGCTATGCAAAATGCATCCATTTGCCTGGGAAAAAAATATGCCTAATCTTATGCTATTGAGATCAGCTGGCTTTTCAGCACTGAATTAGATGTAAAGAGGAGCGTGGTGTCTACTATGTGTGTAGCGTTGCAATCGCGGATGTGTCTGTGAAGAACTGGCAACAAAAGGAAAGGCCTTGGTGATTGAAATAACACTGATATTTGAATTGGTGTTTTCTAGTGCCTTCAGCCAGTACCAATCTTTACAAGGGGAAATAACTAGATTCAAGAGGTAAAATTATAAACTGGTTGTCAAAGAGTAAAACTGGAAATTCCCTCTAAGAAACACTGTTGACACGAGACTGCAGTTCCTTATTTACATGATATCTACATTACAGTGCTAAAGCCAGCTGGAAATAAAATGACCATTCAACTCAAAATAAGATAGAAGGCATAATGCATTTTTAAAGGAGACTAGTATTAATTTTCTCAAAGCATGTTCTCTGACTTCTACTTAAAATTAGGCCATGATTCCCTCGTTCTTCAATTATCTAATATAAACACCAGTTTTGAGTCAGTTAGATACATGATGCAAGCAGGCATACCTTCATCCAGCTGAATTATTTGAACGTAAGTCTCTAAGAAGACAAAACTCAGCAATGCTCCACTCAAGCATATGGGAATGTGCATTTAGAAGGATGTCAACCTGTCTTCTTCTCATGCCTTGAGACAGCAGTGTCAACTCGTATTGAAATCCCACACGTTTTTGCTAACAGTTCTCCCGATACTTTGAAGTTAACAAATCTGAATTAATCAGAAAACAGTTCTTTATTCTAGCTTTTTATCAACAGACAGTAAGGCCAGGTCAAATTGTTACCCTGCTGAAACACACCTACATGAATTGTGTAAAGCTTCCCATCTCTTCCTTCCCACTCAAGTTTTCTAGCATTTTCTTCATGTTGTGTAAAGCAACAAATTTAAGAAATTTAATTTCTTATAGAAGAGCAAAGATGAATTTATTTAAAAGACTAGTATCACTCAGCTGTGGAGCTCTTTTGCATAATGAGGTCTGAAGTGCAACGGTATTTTAAGAAAACTAAAGAAAATACAACATTAAGAGAAATTATTTGAGATTGACTGCAGTAAATAAGATGAAAGCTTGGTTAAGTGACATAATGAAATATATTGATTAAAATAACCATTACGCAAGAGTATTTAGCGTGGATTTAAGATTTCATGTGTTATCTATTTTCCAGCATTTTGACACACAGAAGCTTGGTGCTCAAACACATGGATTGATTCACAGTTCTTGATAAATCTCATGCCTTCTGCCCACATACCTCTCATCAAAATTCATTACACTGCTCTGTGAAAGTTGATTGATTAGCTTGTATGTGGTTAAGCTGGGGAGAGAGACAAACTCTTGCTTAATTCGAATGCTTATAATACTTATTTTACTAACAATTTAACAAAATAATAATAACTAAAATTAGTATAAAATAAATATAAACTATCACTACTTCAACAACAATAAATGATAACACCACACACACACACATACGGATACATCTTTACTTTTGGTACTAATCTCCAGGTACTGTTATTTAATTCTTTATCTTATTTTGATCAGTCTGGTCGCTGTTTTCCAGGAAAACATTTGTGGCTTCCTTCCACCAGTCATGCTTAATTCCTCTCTCTTACGCCTAGTGGGTATAACAGTTGCTACATATGCATTTGGTTTTGGTAAGATCATGGTGCCAAGAGAGTGGACTTAAGGTTGCTCCACGGTACCTGAAACAAACATGAGAAACATGCAGCACTGATTTATGATACTAAGCATATTTTTATATTTAAAAGTTTCCTCACATACGTCTTTTAAACACTCCTAGGGATGGTGATGCAACCACTTCCCTGGGCAGCCTGTTCCAATGTTTGATGAACCTTTCCGTGAAGAAATGTTTCCTAATATCCAATCTAAACCTCTCCTGGCACAACTTGAGGCCATTTCCTCTCATNCCCAAAACTGAACACAGGATTCAAGGTGCAGCCTTTACCAATGCTGAGTACAGGGGGACGATCACTGCCCTGGTCCTGCTGGCCACACTGTTCCCTGATACAAGCCAGGATGGTGTTTGCTTTCATTTTTCAATTTGCCTTCAGTTGGATACTACTGGTGCTTCAAACAGAATTGTTGTTAGCACTGTTGTCACCCAATTAGCTTTCAACTAGCTATGTTTTACATGCAGAAGACTGATATTTCGGAAGAATGCCATAATGATTTGGTTGTACCCATTCTTTCCTTTGCTGGATCAATGAAAATGTAAAAGAAGAAGCAGTATCAGAAGGAAAGGCAGAAAATTACTCATCCTAGAACAGCTCATAACACACCAGCTTAGGCGCTTTGCATTCAGATTCCCTCATGCAGGCATCATAGACAAGTGTTGATGTAAAAGCATCGAAGTGTTAACAATCGCCCATCGTTCTGCTGGCAAGACTGTAGATTTCACCTTTTGTTTCCATGCAGTGATTATGACATTTAAATCCCAGAAGATTTGTTCCAAAACCTCAAGCATTTCTGAATTAGTTGGTCAGGGGTTTTTTTTTACTGAAAATTTAAGAAAGAATTAGGGCAACCAGAACTGCAGCATGCAGTACAATATTATCTGTTGGATAATGCTCATTTTGTCAGGTTCATCTGCTATTAGTTACTATAAATGACCACCCTACAACATTTACTACACATCCTCTATAAGCTCTCTCACAGGTCTAAATTATTGTGCTTGTGAAAGTTAAGAAAAGTGAAGCTTATTGAGCCATCCAAAAAACTTGAGAGGTGTTTTGTATTTATATAAAACTTATGTGGTAATCTAACTGAATCTTTTCTAAAAATAGTTAAATTCAGGCTTTCCAAGACCAGCAGAATGAAGTACCTTTTGATTTTTCTTTCTCTTTATTTATATAATGCAAGCTATTATGTAAATAATGTTAAATAAATATTATTACGCTGTGTATGTACTAAATCATAGACAATTGCTACTCAAAGATCAAGAAAATATATAAAAAATGCAAATAAAATTCAAAATAACAATGTAAATAAACAGTAAAAAAATACTATGGAAGAAGAAAAAGATATCAAAAGATATCAAAACTGGTTTTACTGGAAAAGATTATTCTCTGAATTCCTTGTTAATGTCCATTCTCAAAATATGTGGTATAAGAATAAATGTATAGTCTTTGGGGATAATATAATCACATTTTTCCCTCATTTTATGGTTGAAGCTTATATTTTAAGTACAATTTTTGTGCAGCACACTATAGATTTTGGAAAATATCTAGTAAACTCAAATGTTTTCCTGGTGTAACATGATTGCGACACTGAGTGAAGGTATGCGAGTCTATATTGTTTCAACATAAATATGCTTCACAATATGCAATGAATCAGTGGAGAGACTATTTTCTTTTTCAAGAATCCTGCCCTAATTGGAGCTCAGATGTCTCTGTCTTACCTATAATCCCACATTTGTAAAGCTCTTCTAAGGATGTAAGTGTCAATACATAAGTTTTTAAAATATGACAGAAGCAACAATGCAGGAATAATGTGATTTTAAGTTTCATTCCTAACAGTGCCTCCTAAACACCAACAGAGTATTGTGACACCAGGACACAGAGCACCATATAGGATGGCACCATTCACTCTGTGGCAGCTGTGCTTCTGTGAGGACATGAGCACATAATCAGAGTCTGAAAAAGAGGAATTAGGAGGAAGGTTCTATGGCCCAATAACTGTGCTGCTGGTCTGGGAGGGGGCAGATACAGCTTCTTGATCTTTCTCTCAATACTGCTTTTTTTTTTTTTTTCCAGTCTGCATTTGTAATATTTCTGCTATATATTTCTGCTGTTAATTGGTTGATAACAGAAAGAACAAAGTGAGGAGGCACCATAAGCTCCAGAACAGGAAGCTGGACAGAGTGCAGACAACTTCTCTGTGTTCCTCCCAGTCTACTTATCCTTGCTTCTGCCCTCTGTAGGCTTCCTTTTTGTGTTTGAGTTTGTCCAGGAGATTCTTGTTCATCCACGTAGGCCTCCTGGTGTTTTTACCTGACTTCTTTTTTGTTGGAATGCAATGCTCCTGAGCTTGGAGGAGGTTATACTTGCATATTAACCAGCTCTCTTGGGCCCCTCTTCTCTCCAGGGCTTTATCCCATGGTATTCCACCAAGTAGATCCCTGAAGATGCCCAAGTCTGCTCTCCTGAAGTCCAGGGTAGTGAGCTTGCTGTGCACCCTCCTCACTGTCCTAACGATCTTGAACTTCACTATTTTATGGTCATTGCAGCCAAGGCTGTCCTTGAGCTTCACGTTCCCCACCAGCCCCTCATTGTTGGCACCTTCCTTATTGGCTAATCTAGCACTTGGAGAAGGAAGTTATCAATGCATTCCAGGAACCTCCTGGATTGCTTATGCACTGCTGTCTTGTCCCTCCGACAGATATCAGAGTGGTTGAAGTCCTTCATGAGGACCAGGGCTTGTGAACATGAGGCTGCTGCTATCTGTCTATAGAGGGCCTTCTCCATTTGGTCTTCCTGGTCAGGTGGCCTGTAGAAGACCCCCACTGTAATGTCACCTCTCCCTGCCCTCCCTTCAGTCCTAACCCATAAGCTCTGGTCGGCTCCTCACCCACCTCCAGCAGAGCTCCATGCACTCCAACCAGACATTGACATAAAGGGCGACACCCCTGCCTGTCCTTCCTAAAGAGGCTGTATCCTTCCATTCCAACACTCCAGTCATAGGAGCCATCCCACCACATCTCTGTGATGCCAGTAAGATCACAGCCCCACATCTCCTCTTGTTTATTCCCCATGCTAGGTGCGTTTGCATAAAGGCATTTAAGTTGAGGGTCTGGTGAAGCTGACTTATTGCATGAAGAAGCTGGAATTCCTTTGTGCTGCTCTTCAGGTGCAAATATGCGACATAATGTTATATTTTTGCAATTTCAGAAAAATATTTTCATTCTCAGAAAAAAAAATTTGAAATATCTTCCAGATTATTCCGTATTGCAGCAGAAATTTTGTATTTGGATTTCTGATAGAGAATATGATCTAAAAATATATATTAATAGATTTTCTCCATCAATATTCATTTTAATGTTAATTAACATTTTAATGTTAATTTTAATGTTAATTATAGTATTAGGAGTATGAGACTCAAAGAATAATTCTTAGTGATTTTTGTCTCTGCAGTAATTTTTGTCTTTTATCATGCTTTCACTCTTTGCAATGCTTCTTTTTTCTAAGACCTGTTTTCTTCTTCTAATCAACTATTCCATCATGTATGTTAGACTGTTAGGGAACTATTCTTTCATACTAGTCTGTTGGACTTCTCCAAAGTCAGCACCATCGATCTTCACAGATCTGTAGTTGTAGTCTCTCTTCCAGGTGCATCAGTCTCAAGGTATTTCATGGCACCAGCAAGGACCTAATTTGTAGTGAATAAATTATTTTTTCACATTCAGCACTTCTATGACTTCAGGGCAGTGTTTGCCAGGGTGGTAATCTGGAGGTGGAGCTAAGATGCTTTGCCTAAAGCCATGAGCGCTTCAGCCTGATTTCAGCCCTGATCCTGTCCTGCTGACTTGAATTTCTGCCTTGACCTCAGCCCTGCCTCATCATTATGGAGGGACCCGGCAGGCTGGACCAGGGCTGGCTCTGGTCACTGTTGCCAACCTACTCTGCTCTTTGCTGCTCAAGCACTGTGGCATTGTGCCCTTGTTGAAGAGGACCCTGCCTTGCCAGCGCAGTTAAGGTCTTTGGATCCTGGCTTGCCTGTCCGTACAAAGCATTGGCCCTTGCAGCTCCCTGATAAAGGCAATGACTGTGTCTCTAATCCTACAGGATCATTCTTTTTCATATTATTGAATAAACACACCAAATTCCTTTTAACAGTTGTGTGCAGATAGTCACATTCTCGATATCCAGAAAGTAATAATATATTTAAGGTTTGCAATTATCCAAGTGACAGGGAACGGATAAAGGTCTTCAAACTATGTCTGGATAGAAATACCGCGAACATAATATTTTGCGAGAAACAAAACCACTAAATTCATAGAAACACAGAATAGTTTGTGTTGGAAGAGACCTTCAAAGCTCACCTAGTCCAACCACCCCACAATGAGCAGGGACATCTTCAACTAGATCAGGTTGCTCAGAGCCCTGTCCAGCCTGGCCCTGAATTTCTTCAGGGATGAGGCATCTACCACCGCCCTGGGCAACCTGGGCCCGTATTTTATCACCTTCATTGTAAAAAATGTCCATTTTCAATAAATTCACATTATTGTTCAGTGTAGAAGGAACAGAAGTGACCGCTAAGTTAAGGAAAGAAAAAGAAAATTCTGCAGGATAGTCACCTAGTTTCACCACTTTCTCTGCGGTGATCTAGTGAAAATAAGCTCTGTGCAAGATCATGTGTAGTTAAACAGCAAGGTTCCGTGCCTTGTATGTTCCCCTTCAAAACAGAAATAATTTATAACTGTTATAAGCAACCTTGTCTAATACTAACCACTGTAAGATCCACACGGAAGAGGGAAACATTAATTTTTCTCCTCATGCATCCCAAGCATTAATGTATATCTTCAAGACAGTTAATCTTTCCCTTTTTTGTTCCTGCCAGTCCTACAATCTTTTTAGGGAAAGATGTATTGCAACATCAGCCAAGAAAAATGAGCAAGTCATTTCTTTTCCAAGGAAGAAGAATGAGCAATCTATCCAGATAGGCTCAAGAAACAAAGATGAATAATGAAATTAATAGTTAATTCACTAAAAAGTGCAGTGTTGAGGTCACTGAATTTTCACCATTATTTGAAATTACTTTTTAATAGAGCTTGTTTTGAAAAGCTCACATTTTGTTTTTGATCTTTTAAAACAGCATTTTTCAGGTTTTCATTTTAGAAGTTAATTTCTGGATTTGTTATTTTTACTTAAAAATGTGAGAACAACTTCACATTAAATTAAATTTTTTTTTTTGTTAAATGATTTAAGAAACAAACAAAAAAGCTTAATAATGACCAGAATTTTCTCTGGATGTATCTGAAGTAAAAGAAAACAATATAAATATATGTGTTATCTCACCAAGAAATACTGTATTACATTCAAGTGACCTAAAAATCTTTCATTTCTCAAAAATGCTGACAATCTAAAATAGAAAAGTAATCAATAAAATACACAAATACATACCAATAAACATGTAAAAAATAAATTACATTAGTTCCATCTTGCTGAAGTAATTTTCTCGTATAGTTTTTATCAAAAAAAGATGTTCACATAGAGAAAAAGGCAGCAGATAAGGATTATTAATTCAGCAGAAAATTAAGATGTCAGTAAAATGATATCTTCAGCAATAAGGCCTTGGAGAGAATATTCTTATTTGCTTATACACCATTTTCAGAATAATTGGTAATAAGCTAGAATTGCTGATGTATGTGCAAAAATTTAGGTGATGTTTCTGAAACGTGATGGGAAGATTTCCTTAGTTAGAAAGTTAACATGACTATGTTTAAATCAAATTAATAAGAGACAAATGTACAAGAGAGGAAAAGAGAGTCAATACGTTGTTGCCTTTTTTTCTGAATCCAGGACAAGTTGGGAGTAAATGATCTTGCTGGCCTTGAGAGCAGTCTTCTAGCTAATAAGAGAAGATGAGGTACTCTCTGATGTCAGTTGAAGAAAGCCAAAGCAGAACAGAGAGAACGAGATAGATGGTCAAGTATTTTAAGAAAATATGACCAAAATATGACCAACCAAAAAATATGACCAACCAACCAAAAAAAACCCTCACATTAAAAACATATGGAATTTAAACAGAAACATAGAGGAGTCTTTTTTTTATTTCAATATTAGCAGGAAAAAAATTCTTTAAATTATTAGTGACAGTTTTGTAACCTGTAATGTAACCTTTAAAATATAACATTCCAATTGAGTAAATCCTAGATTGCTCCTTTTTTTTTTTTTTTTAAAGAGGTACTGAAGAACTAGTTCAAACCTGAAAATTAATGGTGATTACTGCAAGTGATCATGATTTGGTTACGCTTCTATGAAAACCAATAGCACACATTCTCTGGTCCATACCAGGAGTTAGTTTCACAAGCATACAGATAATTATTGGCTTAGTCAGCTGGTAAATAGCAACCAAAGAGAAAAATGTGAATGCTTATTAAGAACTGCTAAATAACACTTAGCAGTTCCTTAAAATACACAGTTACCTAAATCGTTGTGGATTATTTATGATGATTTTCAGAGAATGAACATCTATACATATATTCCAATCAAAATATTGAATTGTTGACTCTAGTAATCCCCTTGAACTTTAATCTAAATTTGTCCACCTTCAACCTTCACACTTCGTGCTTCTTCCAACGCTTTCTGCTACATTGGAAAGTCCACTATTATGTGTCTCTTCCCTGTAGACTGGGATCTAATTACTTGTTTATGTTCTTCTTCTTCAACTAGTCAGTTGAGCTTGTCAGGTTTTTCATTCTAAAGCTTTGTTCAACCTTTTAATAAACCTTGTTGCACTCTCTGAATCCTCTAGTTTACCACCAAGCTCTTCAATATGGGAAATGTGATTGCCTTGACCACCAGTAATAAAAAAGTTAATACATGTAAGGGTCACATTAACCCTTTAGGCTGTGGCACCAGAGTGGATGCTCATATTCAGAAGATCATTCACTAGTATTTTTAAGTCTTTTCCAGTGTCACTGCTTTCCGGTGAAAGCTTTCTCTCTGCATGTATGAGAGATATTCCAACATTTGGCCATATTGAAAATTGTAATTTTATATATATATATATATGCATATATGCACATCAAGTAAACAATTTTTTTGAGAAATCTATCTTTTCCCACATCTGTCTGGCTTCCTCATAGCCAAACAATCCTCTTTGATGCTACCTATGAATGGTAAAAAGGATTTTTTTTTTTTCAATCTAAACATCCCCTGGTGCAACTTCAGGTGTTTCCCCTTGTCCTATCACTTGCTACTTGAGAAAAGAGACCAACACCTTCCATGTTACAACCTCCTTTCAGGTAGTTGTAGATAGCATTTTTAATTGCTAATGATTTTGCTTTTTCAACAAAAGCTGACATAAGCTTTAAATTATTGTCCAAATATTTTTTCCTCATAGGATCTCCACAGAATTTCAACTAATTGTTTTAGATTTATTATTTATAATCCCTTTTTGAGATCTACTGTTTAAACAGTGTTTAATCCATCTGGTATGCACCACACTAATTCTGTGTCACTCAAGTTTCTCAAGTCATGCATTACATAAATCTATTGCATTAGCACTTGTGCATTTATCAGATAAAATCATATTTTCAGAAAAGTAAAGTGAAGTTATTTTGGGAGGACTTATTTCTCAAAACTATGTGGGGAGTAACATTTATTACATTAACATCTTATTTTTTCAAGAATAAAGTTCATACCAGCCAGTTGTTCAATTTTTGAAACAACACAACAATCACTATAGTGAACAATTTTGGAGATGGGCTGGACATGTTCCATAAATGCATACTATTTTCAAATGCTATGAGCAAACAAGAGTCAGGAGCTCATCTGTGGAAGACTTGGCTCCTGGTATGTGTGAGATTAGATTAGATTATTGCAGTTACTCTTCATTTGCTTAAAAGTAACAGTTTAAAAACAGTTGCTTAGATGAAAGAGTCTATGAAACAGTTTAAAATCTCTGAGTATACACAGAAAAGCCACCTCATCAGGATACATTGAACATACAAACTATAACTGCTGGATCAAATCAGTACTTGGTGACCATAAGAAGACAACTCCCCCAGGTAACTAGTCCCTTCAAATACAAGTATGAGGAGCTTTAAAAAAAGAAGGAGAATTTACAGCTGATTTTCAATGGGCTTTGTATCATGATTACATCAGCTGTCATCCATTAAATGTGCTGTAGTCAAATTAAGTGACCCTTATTGAGCAATACATAAAATGGTCTTTGACGGGAGGTGAAAAATGCTATTCCATAACCTGTTCTCTGGAATTTTGCTTGGCAGGGTACACCGACCACAGGTATAAAACCGGTACTAAGTAAGTACAGTCCAGTGTTTACATGTCTCCTGGCTAAATTCAGCTCCATGGATGTGATTGGAAATCTTTTTTTAAAAAAAAAAATAAATTCTAGTTGAGAGCAGTTCTGTTGCAGGCAGCCAGGCAGCTCTGGACTCTGCCTGTTTTATGCATCAATATCAAGGGCAAACACTGGACTTTCTGCACAAACGGACAATACTTCAAATGCCTGTTCGGTGCTGTGTGTTCTGATCAGTCACACTTGGGCAGCTGTATGCCAATGTCTCATTTCACTGTTTTGGACTAGACCACATGACCATAATCATTACATGGTGTTAAAGACATTTTTTTTTTTCCTATACTTTCACATTTCAGCAGGGGTCAGAGTGAGTTCCATGCATTGTCAGTCACTGTCAGCATTGAGTTAATACAGTGCTCTGCTACTCTTTGGTCCTGACACATTACATAATTACTCTACTACCTTGATGAATATGAAACCTAACATTTCAATGCAAATTTTGATTTTCTCAAGGACAAGCGTCTTCTTTCTAACCTAAAAGCAACAGGCTTTCTATTTGAACCTTTCATCTGAACGTATTTCAGCCTTTGATTCCATCAACCATTTAAACACACTCTTCAATCCATTTTAAAAGTTAAGTGATACTTCTTGCAGACATTTCTGGCTTAGAGATTTTTTTTTTGACTGATTACATCTGTAGGGCTAGGAAAATTTACTCCTTAGGGGCAGCTTGGTCTTTAAATCCTTTGTCTATCATCAAGAAAGAGAGCGTCTCCTGGATTTTCTTTAATTCCACTTCCTTACTGAAATTATGCATTTTAACTAAAAAAAATCCTTTCAGTGGCAATTCAGATCTAATCTTTCCAGAGCTGGCTAAATCTTGATGTGAGGTGAATACGTACTGGTACAATAAATTAATCACTTTCCTCTATATATTCTTCCTGATGAATTTGTCTTTGATCCTATCAAGACTTTCAAGGCTTGAACACTAGTTAAAGACCTTCTAAAGAAAGCAATTTCAAATTACATATTAAGGAAAATTATTAGACTTTTTCCTAATTATGGTTTGAGGCTCATTTAAAAGGCATCGAGGGAATGAAGCATTTTAAAGTAAGCTGAGAGGAATTACAGCACTTAAAGGCTGTATCTCTGCCTGCTAGAGATTCAATTGTGATTTCAGTGAACTCTTGTGGTAAGTTACAAGACCTTGTGTGTGTATTAAAGGGACAGAGAACCAACGCAAAACACTTGGGAGCAAAGCCTGTAGAAGGAATTGTGTATGTAATGTGAGAATGTGCCCTGACATTTAGTGCACAGTGAGTTAAAAAAGAAATCAAAGCCCTTATCTAACCTGAGGTTCTTTCAGGAACAACCTCTTCAGAAATGACAGATGTCTCTGGAAAGCCAGTTATGGGATGTGCATAGCTAAAAGCACTCGGAGGGCATCTGTAGGTGTCTAAGGGAATTATTATGGAAATATGTAGCTTTATTGTGAATATTTTACTTGGTTTAAAACACATTTCATCATAAAAATAAAACAGAAATAATTTTATAATTTCATTTGTGGATGACACTTCATCATTCCACCTATTTTGTCATTTTATACACTAATGTCTAATATTAGTCCAGCTATTAAATGGTAAACATAATTTTGAAATATAAGCTATTCTACATCTTCTGATCCTGAAACTACATGGAAAGTGTATAGGTAAAAGCATATTGCTTTTATTTATTTTCTCAGATACAGCAGAATGCTCATGGTGTTTTAATAGGATACTATGTAAATAGCGTTCCGTATTTTCAATATTATTTTCTTTTATCATCCTATGTTCTCTGGCATCAGAATTCTGTTTGTTATTGATTTTTTTTTCTCTAGACAGAATTTATTTACCGCCTTCTTATAAGTTACTATTTTTCCTGACCTCAACTGTCTTTTCCTCTTTCCCATATAGTCTGTAGTTTACATTCTCAGACTGTGTTCTAGAAGAACAGTTCAAATGTAGATGACTCTTAACTGGAGAACCATTACAATATAGTAGTGTTGCTCATTTTCATTAAAACCTTTTGAAATAATACTGATGGTATTGGAGCTGATCTGGAAAAAGAATACAGAAGTCTCCACCCACCTTGAAAGAAACAATGGGTAGTTTAGGACAGATCCATATGAAGTGTCAGCTAGCATTATCCAGCACAATTAATGGTAAATGTTTTCTCTTGTTTTAATCACGTGTAACAAATTTGCAATCATTGCCTTATCCTAAAAGTCCTTGAAATTAAGTTTTATTGGAGAAAAGGAGAGGGAAAATGACTTACCTTAGCTGCTTCACATAGTACTCAGCTGCAATTTCTTTAATTTTCTAATATGCAAGGCTTATTCCAATCTCTGCAGCTGTTAGTTTAATTGGATGATTTCCTGTTTGAAATGCAGAATAATTTAAAGTGACTAGCAGTTGTTCAGGGAGCCTCCCTTTCTAGAACATAACTAAATCTGACATATTCAATGCTCATCAGAGATTCAACATCTTTTCAAACTGATTACTGCTTCCTGCATCGCACTCCAAGTTCCTTGACTTCCATTTAAGTGCTCCAATTTAGAGCTTGATTATTCAAATGAACGAAGAGGAACAATCAAGCTTTTTTTTCTTTTTTAAATCTGCTTCCTCAAACAGTGTGCTACATGCACATGTAGTATTTACTAGATTCCTCATCTTCTGCAATGCAATGGCAAGCTCTGTATTTTGGTGTTTACTTTTGCTGAGATTAAGGATGATGATGTGGGGAAGTTCATGTTGCATATGGTTAATATCATCAGCATTTATCTGGTGAAACAATGTTTCAATTTTCATCAGAGGACAAAAGCTTCTTTTGAGTCATGAATCGCATGATGGCGTCAGTTTTGCAAGAAGTACAAATAACCAAGAAATGGTATTTCTTCGTGAAACCTCAAAGCATAAAATTTGTGTCTGATTTAACAGGCCCAAAATTTCATGTTAGGCAGGTCAATTTGAAACCTGAAAATGCTGAGTGTGACAGAGAATATTCCCCTTACTAAGACAATTACTCAGACACGTGACCCTACAAGGAACATAATTACATCTCCTTTCTGACAAAACACTGCTTATCATCTGAATTGTGTGTGTGTGTGTGTGTGGTTGTTTTTGTTTGCTTTTTCTCTCGCTGTATCGTGCATGCCTACAGCATTTTCCTCTTCATAGGCTAAAGCCATAATGTTTTCTGTCCACCCCCTTGAAAACAGGAAAATTCTTTCTCAAGTAGTTTTTCAGGAAAATTACTCATGTATCTCTCGTTAATGTTAATGAAGAGTTACTTGGCTTAAAATCTATATCTCCAGAATAAGCTTTTGAATGGTAGGTGAAGGAAAAAAATATTTGCAAACAGACTAACAATGAGGTCCAAAGGAGGGACTGAGGTTTCTTCTGTGTGGAAGCCGCTCATTTTAAAAAATGACTCAGAAGATAAACAAGACAAATAAGATTTTTTTTAAGATGGACACTGAGTCTGTAAATACGACTTAAACAACAGAAACATATTAAACAATTAAAATTAATAAATGCATCCTAATATAAATCTTGTACGTGAGTTCATGATGTAGGAAACCAAAACACCTCTCTGAGGATAATTTTCTATCTGCTAACATTTTCTAGCTGGGAACTTTGCCACTTTTCATCAGAATTCTGCTATCCTCTTTCGTTTCAAGCTGTCATTCCCATTTTACCTTACATTGCTAGCAGGGAAGATTTTCCTCAAAGGCAGAAAAGAAAAAGGAGTTCAAAAAAGGAAAATGAAAGCTGCCTGGGACATTAAATCTTCAGGGTGATTTTCTTCATTAATTCGGAGGGGAACAACATGTTGCAACTCTGGGCCACCGGGTCCGGACTAAAAATTGACAATAATTTTTCTAAAAGAAATTGGCACATTTGTGCACAATCAAAATGAGTACTGTAAAAATATCCCTTCACAAAACTACGCATTTTATAGCATAAAGTCCACATTTGGCTGTGAACAAACATAGCGTTCACCAGACTAATACATAGGTTATGCAGAAATCTTATAGCTTTATGGTCACCCTGAGTAGTCAAACTTTTTGTTAATTCATGCTCAATATTATTTTTAATTTTTATTCTTTTTAAAATGAATGTAATTGTGGCATCATGCATGATGAAGGAAAATGTTTGTGCAATATTGAGGCATGTATTAAAATGTGCCTCATGTAGATATAAAGCAATGGACTAAGTTCCTTAAAGCTCTCATGGTAGGGACTGAACTTGCTGCTCCAGGATGTCCTTTACGGCTGTGCCTATGTCAGCATATTGTGACAGACTGGTTGGAGCGGATCATAAGTAAGGAAAAAAATGGTGGTGAGGTCCTGGAGTATTTTTTTTCTTTATTTTAGGTTAACTCTACTTTGGTCACATGGACTGAGCGACCACTGGCTGACAGAGTGCACTAGCCATCCTCCTGGAGCTCCTCCTCCAGTTTAGTTTTGTCAAAGAGGATACAGTTCATGATCTCCAAGACCACTCTATAATGTGAACCAGAACTCAGAGAAGAGCAGGAAACTCACTTTGGAAGCACACTGCTAGTCCAGTCTAACTAGATGTAACCTGTTAACCCAGTGTTTCTAGATGACACCAATAATATGTTGCTACTGAGGTCCTTGCGTACTATATCAAGTCTATTCTCATAAAATAAATCAATGTTCTTTGATACTCTGATAAATTCTCTTCTTACCACATCCAAAATTAAGAAAATGTCAGGTGAACTGGATTGAAAAGATTCTTGCTGATTTGGGCTAATATTTTGCCTATTTCTGCAAAGGAGGGCAAATGGAATTTTCTTAGGAAAACTTCTTACAAAATAATTGGCTTTTAAAAATTTTCATCAGTCTCTTTTGAACCTCAGATTTTTTATAAATAATATTACAGATGTGCATGAAATAATGTCATCAAACATTTAGAGCTAGTTAACTTTGCTTTACTGAGTTTTTATTTAGTAAAATGAGATGACATTACTTTAATCTGTTTAAAGGACCTATTATCTTGCAGCTAGCATCCAATAATTTGTCTTACACAAGCAATTAGAGTGAATAGGGTTCTCAATATAGCAATTTGACAGAAGTGTTAAATATAGGTATAATCTGCACACATTGGAAATGGTGATTGTTTCTTCTAAGAACGCAGTCCAAAAGTGAACAAAAATGAAAGAGGAAAGCTCCCAGAATGCATTCTTGGCTCGGATCATAACAACTATGTTAATCAGAGCTTTGTTTTGCACTGCCTGCGATTGCCTTTCCACAGTGAGTACAAAAGTTAGCAGAGCCTAAGCATTGCTGTGACAAGAATAACTCCCTGAGGAGCAGGAACTGAAGCTGACTTTCTCCAGAGAGGACATTGCAGAAGCGCAAATATAAGTACATGGGGAAAGCTTATGGCACGGTAACTTTAGTAAAGGACTGCAGGTACTCGTGTCCAGTTCTCACTGAGAAATGCTTGATTTGTTTCTGTGCACCATGCAGTCACAAGCTCAAGCAAGACAATTTCTGAGTTATGGGATGGCTGGCACATATTTATACCTGTACAACATTATCTCAGACACTGTTTTTTTATTTTCACACTCAGGTTTTGCAGGTCCTCGGTGTTATCAGAAATATATGACCTTATGGATTGGTGACCTGTATTGTGAGAACACACAAATTGATCAGAGCTGGATACCAATCAGTTCTTCACAAAAGTCTGTACAGGGGCTTAGACTTGTGAGGAACATTTTGGTGGGGCTACACATCTATCTCTAAATTACATTAGATATTGAGTGGGTTTTATAACACTATAAATACATAAAAATACAGCTGAGCTGCCGAATCAATATAAGAACAACAGAATTGGCTGCTGTCAATAAACTTTTGCATGCTTTTAGCTTTAAAAAAAAAATCTTTCAAAAAAAAATATCAAAGTAAATAAAGCAAAAAGAATTTGCAAAATAATATAAATAACATATTCAGGGACCTTTGATCAAAAAAAAAGGGGCATAAATAGCAAGCTAGACAAAGAAAAAGGCATATTTTCTGTGCAAATGAGCCTGAAATCTCTGTTTTAAATGTGATGGAATCATTCCAAGTTTCAAAGAAAAATTCCCTGTTCCCTTTTTATGTGTAGTTGTTCCAGGCAGGAACTTTCCCTCAGTGAAAAGACAGGCACTCAATCTAAAGCAAGTGTGGTGGCAGATAAGTAAGAAAAACTAATCTACAATCTGAAGAGATAGTTTTCAAAGTGAAAGGCAATAGGAGTATAGAAGCTGAACAAAGGAGGGCAATAAAATAAGACAGGTCTGGTGGGTGGGTTATATAGCAATTAAAACAGTTATTAAAATAAAAAAAAAGAAAAAAGCATTTTTTCTAGTGGAAAACCCCAGCAACCTTATTAATTAATACATAAGAAAGGAAGCTACCTTCACTTCAGAAAAGCTCTGTGGTAGTTTGTAGCATATGCAATTTCTGCATCTCAGGCACAAAGTAACGTCAGAATCTATGTAGTGTCCTGCCGATGATCCTTTATTGTTAATACACATAGTGTTGGGCTGATTTTAGATGAAAAACAAAAACATGCTGAAAAGCAGTCCCTGAAGATCACCTCTGCAAGAAAGACAATTCTTTGTGCCTGAAACATATTACAGACCAAATTGACAGGAAGACTTTTACAGGAATAAGAGCTCATGACCATACATCTGATCAGCTTACTGCTTCTCTGACCACTTGAGATATAAATTTTATGAATCAGCAGAAAATAAAATATTTGGGATGTTTTCTGTTGTTATAGTTGATCCAGGATTTTATTTCATTTTTCACATTAAGATATTGGATCATGATACAAATAACTTAAAAAAAAAAAGTTAGAACTTCCTGATAAGAACAAAATTTTTAGTCATCTCCTTGAAGTCTGAAATCTGGTTACAAATAAATTATCTTGGACTACAGTTGTTGTTTTTTTTCTAACAGGCTCCTCTTAGTTTGTAATTTGTAGACCTTTCACTAGCAATGTAGCTCTCAGACTTTCTCTGAAGACACTACTGAATAGTCCCATGGCATTTTGCAACAACATGATCTTCTTTTGGTCTCAGTTTGTGGTATTGAGCTTAAACTGTGTCATTACCTAGTAAATTGAGGCATTGTTAGAAATTACTGGAAGGTGACAGCTCCATTTTGAGACAATTGCTGATATTTTAAAAAGCATTTCTTCAGCTTCAGAGTGGGGGAAAATAATCTTGCTTTTCTGGAAAAATGAATGGCGTCAAAATGTTTATTTTTGTTTCAAATTTTCATTCTGCCCTCTCCTTGTCTCTCAATAAAAGATTAGAGAGTCTGCCATGAAAGACAGAAACATTTCTATGGCTAGCATCACCAAAATCTGTGTGTCTGTGGAAATGTTGTCTTTGAAACCTTTCTTTTTCACAGTGCAGAGGAAAAAATATGCCTTAGCAAAAATATTGCAGCAATTCTATCATGGGTTTACTATTATTTTCTTGAAAGCAGATTCCTTTCAGAACTGAAATATAAATTTAAACTTAAAAAACTGAAATAAAATAAAAATTTATTTGCAAAAAAGGTGACTTGTCAATAGTCTTTACATTGAGAAAAATCAAAAGGACAAAATATAACCAGATGGAGGTGTTTACTGCATATTCAGTTGATCCCCAGGTGCTTGTTGGGGCTGAACATAAAGGAAGCAAGGCAAAGCATACTGAAGGCAAAAATATACTAAATGGTCTGCATCAGAAATGACGTCTCAGGACACCCAGAATGTAATCTTTCTAGGATAATTGATAAGATTTCTTCCCTCGCAATAATACACAAAATTAATTCTTTATGTTATTCTCGAGAGATTAGGGATTACTTAGAGCGGGAACCACCGCTGCAGACTCTTCAGTAGTCAATGGATTTAGGCTCCAGTTTGATCATAGAATAAATGTGTATTTAGATCTTGTGTTATGAGATCAAAAGAAAGTCCCATGATGCAAAGTAAGAAGCCAATATAAATTCATTCTGTATGGTCAGTTTTGCTCAAAAGTTGTTGCTGTGCTAACTTTGAAGTTTCAGGCTTTCTCCTGGAATATGTTTCAGTGTATTATCTGTTTTCCTACATGCCTGAATGAAAAGGGTTTAAACACTGTACTGTATACTTCAGTGACCATTTGAAGAAATGCCAGCAACCCGCCCTTCCTGTCCTTCTCTGCTCCAGTTGGGATCAAATTTGTATTTTGATTTATCTGGTAGCACACAGATACCATATTAATGGTTACTGAAGCATATTAAAAAGGTATAAAAATGAGTGTTCTTACTAAATGCCCAGGCTTACTGAAAACAGAACTAAGCAAATGCCTGTTAGTTTATGAGGCTGGGGGACTACAGGTAATAACTGCCAGGTTTTTATAGTGCAGCTTGCTTTGTCTGTGTTCATGACTCCTGTGACTACTTTGCCTCTTTTTGACTTGTTAATTAAAGCTAGGATTAGAATTTTTCGAGCCCACTGATGTATTTTTGTTAGTGCTGCTGTCGGTCAACTAAAAAATGGTGCCGTGTGTGCCTTCACCATACTGTAGTAAGAGACAGGTAATGAGAAATGGCCAGCAAATGAAGAAAAAGCAATTAAACACTGCTGTTGAGCTGACTTCACACACACACAAAAAATCTCTTTTAAAAACTGAGCAAGGAAAAAAAGTGGTATGAGTGCTACAGCTGGGGTTGTCAGAGAAAACCCACTTCAGAAAGTAAAACATACTGCAGAGTTAAGGCTTTTTTTTTTTCCTAACTCATCAAAAAGGACTTTTAAAAAGAAAATGCAGATCTCACCAAATAAGTAGTCAAAAAAAGAAAGAAAACCATCTGTTGTATCATCTTTCTCCCCTCTAGGGGGAAGGGAAGACCTTCATAATCTGAGCCAGACACCTACAAACAAGAGATGTATGGAAAGATACTTTTTTCTCACCACAGCTTGGAGAATTTAAAATGGGATGGCAAAGAGAAGGGAAAGCCTCCGGATTGAGGAAAGAGATGAAAAAGTGAGGAAATAGAAAGAAATTTAGAAATTTTAAAGATTTTAGTTCCTCTTTACAGACGTTTGCAGATGGTATTTATAGACAGTAGTATTTGTAAAACAGTGTCAAAAAATCAGATATTAGTATTGCAAATTTCACAAGAAAACCTATAATTTTTCTAAAAATAGGTGTAATCATGGGTCCATGCATTTTTGGTAAACTAATGTTACCAAAAGGTGGATTTTTGCTGGGAAAACACATTGCTTGAAAGATAAGAGTACAATTCTGCAACTGCTCTCTTTCAGATTCATCGAAGATTAGGATAATATATATTTTCTGGAAGCAGTGGCCATGAAAAAGGGCAACACCACATAAATGTAAAACAACCAAGCAATGAGCACTGCTGTGTGACTGCAACCTCCATTTCACATTGAATTTCCAGTAGATGGAGTTTCAGAACATAGAGAGATTAAGTATTTTTCTTGAAGAGCTTTTATCTTAAGTCCTAGAACTGCAACCAGGTCCTATAGGGTGACCTGGTTTGAAGTTAATGGATCTCTGCAAGGATGCCAAGGTCACTCCTTGCCAAGCCTCTGGGAGAAACTCAGCCTGTGTCAGGTCTGACAACAGGAGTGATGACAGCAGACAAAGTAGCCCCGAGGCAAAGTCTGAATCAAAATCAGGTCGCATGTAAGGGAATCATTGGGGTTGCACTTGTTTGCATCAGGTGGGAATCTGAGCCTCAGGGAAGGAAGGTTCGTGGCAGATGGTAGAGGGGTCTGTGGGTAGACTTCAGAAAGGGGAGCAAAGCCACATAGCAACGATGAAGATCTTTGGAGGCACAATGACAGAAAGTGAAATACTGACTCTTGACTCAGCACCCTTTCACTCTCCTCTTCATCTCCTTGTTGTACAAAACTTGTATTTATTTTATATATTTTTGCTCCTTTTCACTCTAAGATCTATTTAAACTGCAATACTAGATGGAACTAAATTTTTTGTTATGAAAATGTGCTGTCTTCCACACCAGGTTGAAGTAATGTGTCAGGTTTTTCAAATGCTACTGCTAAAACAGCAGAAGGGAAAATATAGGCTGCTGCAATGGACCTCATAAACGAAAGCTCTGCAATGTGGTCAAAATCTGTCACAAGCTATTTGAAGCTTAAAAAGTTGTAAATAAAAACCATTTTTTTTCCAGAGCAGATTAAATGAATATAATCTCTCCATCCTTATGAAGTACTAAACTAATGGTATTTAATTAATTCAAGTCCTCTTGAACCATAGATGACTTAACAACAGGACTTGTGACTGAAGGACTGTCTTCTACTGCAGATCTATATACCATGATCCAGAAAATAATCTTGACTACTCTGTCAAAAAAAAAAAAAAACAGAAAAAAAAAAACAAAAAAACAAAAAACCAAAACCACATCAGTATTTCTAATTATATCCAGCAGGAAGATAGCAAGGACGCTGGCAAGGGCCAGGGAATCAGGTAGGTGGATCACATCGGGAATGACACTGAGTTGTTTCCTGGCAATAAACCTTTACCAGCCAACTAATGGGGGAATGAAACTGAAACCAAATTCTCTCCTTTGTCAGATTTTTGGCCTGAAGAATGAAAAAAAGTATTAGAAGAAAACAATTTGAGTCCTGTGTGGTGTGCCCTATATTTGGAGGGTTTTCAAATTCCATAGAGCTGAACAGCAGTACTAAATTCGTCGTAATCAACAATGGCTATTTAAGGACGAGGCTAAGGCTGATATCAGAGGCATCCGTGAAAGTGTTTTCAGTGTTCCTAAGACTACATTCAGATAGAACAATGGCCACTTTCTCTTCTGAGATATGCTATACAAGAGGTCTGAAGCACATGAAAAGAATTGTTATATACATGTGCAGGCACTGTAAGATGCACTTCTGTCCAGAGCACACTATAGACAATCATACTACAGGAAATCAAGGCTTGCTTGAAAAATGTAGATCTGCCTTAGATTAACCTATGGTACCAAAAACCCCACTGTGAACGTTGGAACCTATGACAGAATTACAATTAGTGACAAAAAAAATGTCAGGTAAGATCTTCCCTCTTATACCTTTTTTTCTCCCTCATATTAAGTCTTTATATTTCCCTTGTGAGATTTAAACTTTAAAGACTCTTGCTTAGAGTCTGCTTCCCACACTAATTGCAGACACTAAGCATCTGTTGGAATGTCCTCTGGTTACCACTGGAATTTAAACTACCACCATTCCCCACAGTATAGTAGTTAAATCTTAGTGTTTTAAGTCTATATTCCCATGTACTTACTATGCAGTGAAACAGTAGAGTCATCTGAAATATGCAGCTAAATTCTAATGCATTCTGATAATGACAGAGATAAGGCAATCTTTCACAAATCTTTTCAAATACTTCCATCTCCTTATTCACATAAGCAATTCTAATTACTGTTTGTCTGAGAGTAGGCCATACAATACAAAGTTCTTTCCAGCTTTTGATTTACAGAGGTAACACTGAAAGAGAAATTACAGATCTCTCTTCAGCATTGCAGCTTCATTCCTCACATCTGTTTGTTAGTCTCCGAAAATTGTTTGCTTTCCTTCTGGAACTGCACAGTGATTAAAAAAAGCCCATTTGCTCAGAAAACTCACTGGTTTGTCTTCCTGATATCTCTGCAAATTTTATTCTGCTAGTAGAACAGGGAATTCTCAAAATATTCAATCTTGCCTTTTCTGCTTTATTCAGATGGGAAAACAATCAGAGCTCTATTAGTTTGCACAATTTCATTTCTATTCCTTGGAGTTTATCTGCTTTACCTGAGAGTGCAATCTTTCAAAATAAATGTTCCCAGCTACCAAACCTATTGTATCAGACCCTGCATTTTGGATTTGTTGTTCAGTTCTGCTGATTCATTATCTCCACTCTAAGAGTCGTTCAGGTCCTGCCATCCCAATATCCCTTTCTAGTAAACTGATATGAAATGTTGTGGTCTCCTGGTTTTATTTTGTGTGGGAGCTTACAGTGACCTTGTTCTCTTGCTTCTTGTGACACATGTATTTTGAGTATAATAATTTGACCACAGTAATTTTAAGGGGGGGAAATAGTATTTCCAACAGTGACTACATAAACACCACCCCTCACTGCATCCCCAAATTTCTATCTTAATAGAGTATTATCATCTCAGCTACACAGGCTCACATGCAAGATGGAGCTTAGGAGTCCTAAGTTACGTTTCAGAATTTTTATACAAGAATTCAAACTGAAGATTCCCTAGACAGTCATTGAGTTGCTGCCTAATCCTGGGACCATCAGACTTTCATGACCATTGCACTTTTTAACATTAATATCTTTCACAACATGCCAAAAATATCTTACGCTAAAAACGGATGACTGCCATACCTCAGTTAAAACCACCACGAAAGCAACAACGAAAGGCATTTCTTTTATATAGCTACAGGAACTTTTTCCCCTCTGGCATTCTCAGGCCATAAGCACTGAACAGGGACCCATGTGGGTGTAGCTAACACCTTGTTTGTGCACTAAAAAAAAAATCTGTTTTTATCTTGTATCTAAGCTATGAGGTTCAATTGTCTCTTCTCCCTGATGGTCTTTTGACAATTTCTAAGCCTCACAACAAATACTCTATAGGAAGCTACAAGATATTTGGGGTTAAAGGAAGGGAAGTAATTAGGATGAATAGAAAACAGTTTTCACATTATAGATAGTGTAAGGATTCTGGCATTCTGCTGGGTAGCAAGAGCACTGAGTGATTGTGGTACCAATTAACCAACTTTGAATCCAGTACAGCAACAGAAGTGGGTGAAGTGGAACTCACGTCTCCTTTGCACCCAGTTAACACTGCAAGTAGTGAGTTGTCTCCTCATAGATATGAGCTTCAGCTGACAAGTGAATTACGACTGATGAAGTGAAATAAAGACTTTCCCCTCAATTCTCTCTATCATTCATCTGATTCTGCCTGTTCAACTCATTTGGGAGCTTCCTTCTTTGATCTGACAGCTCCACGAGTGCCTATGATTCTGTTTCTAGGAAGACCAGATTTGCCTTTCTGAGGAGTTACATTCTTAGTTTCTGCCTTATTCTTATTAGAATCTGGTGGAAGCTCGGTCTATTACTTTTGCGGGGCAAACTCAGAAGTCATGCTGCTGCCACCCATATCTGGGATACGCTCTTATAGCATTACTCAATACTTAAAGGGGGCCTATGGGAAAGATAGGGAGGGACTCTTTATTGAGGAGTGTAGTAATAGCATGAGGGATGAAGGTTTTAAACTGAAAGAGGGTAGATTTAGATTAGATATTAGGAAGAAATTCTTTACTGTGAGCATGTTGAGACACTGGAACAGGTTGGCCAGTGAAGTTGTGAACAACCTCTCCCTAGAAATGTTCACGGCTGGGTTGGACGAAGCTTTGAGCAACCTGGTCCAGTGGAAGGTGTCTCTGCACATGGCAGGGGGTTGAGATAGATTATTTTTAAAGCCCCCTTCCACCCAAACCATTCTATGATTCTATGATTCTATGACTGATATCTTAATTTCTGGGTGGATTACAGTTTACATTTACTTCTCAGAAGACAGCATGAACAACCAGTCTGTAGTGTGTTCTGGGGAAGGATGCATACATATCTCCTGTTGAAGCCAGTCCATTGTGCAATACAGAATATGAGAATGACAGGTCCAGAACTAGAATCACCAACTCTGGCACATCCAGACCTTGCATATGCGATGTATTCGGTATTGGACAAAAAACAAAAAGGCAGCAGACCGCCTCTGCTTTGTACACATGGTGGTCATTATCTGGAATTTCCATGTAGTGTCTAGGGAGTCAATTCCCAAAGCAGAAAGGTGATAGATTATAGCTAAAAGCAGCATACTAGCATCCAAATTAGACAATATGGTGGAAAATGGACCATTATTTAGTGGCCTAGGGATTAGAGGTTCTGCCAGGAAGGGGAAAATCTGACATCCATCTCTTAATTTCCCAGAATTTATCTTTTACTCTTTCTGAAAGTGAACTGTATGTCATGACTATGCAATCACCTAGACAAAACAACTAAATGTAATGGCTGTGATGGACTATAAAATATTCCAGAATGAAGCCCTTGAATTCAATAATTTTAGGTACCTAAAATAACAGCTTAGGATTGTTAGAAAATTGGTCCACTCTTACCTAAACAGGTGCTTCAATCAAAGTTCCAAACTGAGCAGAATGCAAGCAGCCTGGTTCTTGCCTGGATTCTTAATCCTCCTAACCTCTCTTGCTTTGTTAAAATGCCATCTGACCCTGGAAGAAGGTAAAGGCCTGTGTCCCTCCAAAATCACCATATATTTGCCTGCAGGGCCTCATCTGCTTGGTGCTCCCAAAGCAAGTCTAAGAGCTCCGTCTCTGTCCAAACTGTATCTGTGAACATGCCCATCTGCCAATCCCTCTGTATCTAGGGCAATGCAGAGGTTAAGCATATCTTAGATTCAGATGGCTCCTTTGCTTGAAAGGTTTTTTTTATCCAGGCCTCTCATCTCTTTTCAGACCATTTTGTCCCTGGACTGTTGTGTATGTCAGGATAGGGCGAAAATAAATACATTCAGTTGCCCCTTGCCAAAATGTTTCTACTTTGTATGAAATATCTGAATATTCAGCAGACCAAAGAGAAAAAAAACACTAAAGTAATTTAGTGTTTGTGACACGCTTGAGGAAGAAGAAAAAGGACTACAACTTTGCCTTTGCTCTATTATTTTAATTTTATATTGTCAGTGGACAACAGCTTATATCTGGGCTTCCCTCCCTTTTCTAGATGAGTTCTCTAATCAACACATTTTAGACTTGTGGTTGCATTTTCTCCCTTTCCACTCATTTCTGACACTAAATTGTTACAAGTTAAACAGTAGTTTCACTGAAGGGGACTAAGAACCTTCCTCAAACTTCATTCCACAAAACTTAAAGATTAGGTCTTTCTTGTGTGTTAAGAGATACGGATTCAAACACTCTTCATACTCTGCTGTAACTGTAGGGAGACTGTAGCTTTCCATGGGAATTTTTTAAGTTCTTCTCTGTTTATCAGAAATTTCCAAATTATTTTCTGGCAGAGGTAGGTATCAAGGAAACAGACCAATCCAAGAGAATTCAGGCACAACACAGGTGACACCAGTCACCTAAAGGAGAGAGGGAGATCTCAGTGTGTCTCTTGCTTTCACTTTGTCCTATGCTGAAGCTCCCCCTCCCGCTTTCTAGCAGAATCAGAGATTTCATCAGCTTCTACCCCCCATATATGAGGAAAAATAGTCCCCTGAAGGAAAAAGCAGATGGAATCCACTGTTTGTTAGATGTCATTCCTTTCTTAAAGTACAGCAATTGCTTTTAAGTTGGCAAACATGATGCCCATTTAGAAAAAGGGCTGGAAAGAGGATCTGGGCAATCACAGACCTGTCAGTCTAACCTTGGTGCCAGGGAAGGTCATGGAGCAGATCATCTTGAGTGACAGCATATGGCACATAAAAGAAAAACAAGCAATCAGGCCAAGTGAACATGGGTTTATGAAAGGCAGGTCCTACTTGTTCAACCTGATCTCCTTCTACAACAAGGTGACCAATCTAGTAGATGAGGGAAAGGCTGTGGATGTTGTGTACTTAGACTTCACTAAAGCCTTCGAGACTGTATTCCACAGCATGCTCCTGGAGAAGCTGGCAGCTCATGGCCTGAATGAGTGTAGTTTTTGATGGATAAAGAACTGACTGGATGGCCAGGCCCAAAGAGTTGTGGTGAATGGAACCAAAACCAGTTGGTGGCCGGTCATGAGTGGTGTTCCCTAGGGCTCAGTATTGTGGCCATTTCTGTTTAATCTCTTTATCAAAGATCTGGATGAGGGGATTGAGCGCACCTTTAGTAAGTTTGCAGATGACATCAAATTGGGTTGGAGTGTTGATCTGCTGGAGGGTAGGAAGGCCATAGAGAGAGATTTGGACTGGCTGGATCATTGAGCTGAGGCCAATTGTATGAGGTTTAAAAAGGCCAAGTGTTGGGTCCTGCACTTGGGTAATAACAACCCCAGGCAGCGCTACAGGCTCGGGGAAGAGTGGCTGGAAAGCTGCCAGGCAGAGAGGGAGCTGGGGCTATTGATTGACAGCTGGCTGAATGTGAGCCAGCAGTGTGCCCAGGTGGCCAAAAAGGCCAAAAACATCCTGGCTTGTATCAGGAATAGTGTGGCCAGCAGGACCGGGGAAGCGATTTTCCCCCTGTACTTGATGTTGGTGAGGCTGCACCTTGAATCCTGTGTTCAGATTTGGGCCTCTCGCTACGAGAAGGACATTGAGGTGCTGGAGAGAGTTCAGAGAAGGGCAATGAAACTGCTGAGGGGTCTGGAGCACAAGTCTGATGAGGAGTGGCTGAGGGAGCTGGGGCTGTTTAGCGTGGAGAAAAGGAGGCTGAGGGGAGACCTTATTGCTGTCTACAACTGCCTGAAAGGAGGTTGTAACGTGGAGGGCATTGGTGTCTTCTCCCAAGTAGCAAGTGATAGGACAAGAGGAAATGGCCTCAAGTTGTGCCAGGAGAGGTTTAGATTGGATATTAGGAAAAAATTCTTCACAGAGAGGGTGGTAAAACAGTAGAACAGGCTGTCCCGGGCAGTGGTGGAGTCAACATCCTCGGAGGTGTTTAAAAGGCATTTAGACGAAGTTCTTAGGGGCATGGTTTAGTGCTACAGTTAGGTTATGGTTGGACTCAATGATCCTGAAGGTGTCTTCCCACTGAAGTGATTCTATGGTTCTATGATTCCTCCAGTCCATATCCTAGGGATAATCCATCACAGTTCCAACATCATGATCTGCTCTTTTGCTGTTGTCATTGTTAGTCTACCTGTCATAGTTAACTTGATCCCAGTTGAAACCAGGACTGCTGTTCACTTCTGGCTCAGGCTTCCTGGCCGTACTTTCTAAGTCACTTAATCCTACATAGCCCCCATGTGTTTAGGTCATTTTCTATCCCTCAGAAGTGTAATGATACCTTGATGTGTCTGGAAATCACAGTAGCCATGTTAAGAGATGGGCCAAAATGCCATTTTTGTGATTCTTAATTGAATCTTAACAGGTAAGAGTATAACCTCATTGAATTTCATTGCAAAATTTTTATTGAGCCGGGACTTAACTCTTCATAAGTTGTAGAGGGGTGTATACAGTATATTTTGCTTTCTTCTCTTTTTATTGATCTGTTTCATAGACCTTTAATTTTGTACTCATACACAGTATGATAGAAATCAGAATTTTGTGAACACGCCTTTAGCAAATAGCTGTGGTTCAGTCATCTCACAACATCATTAAACCTTATTGATAGCTCAGCTCTCATCAAATCACAGGCTACATTACTAATCACCTATATTAAGAATATAACAATCATTTTCCATAAATGTAAAGTGTCTGAAAGAAAGATTTTTCCCTGTTCTATTAAATTTTATTATAACAAAAGATAATACATTTAAGAGACAGAAATATTCTATCAAATGTTTTATTATGTCATTAAACCTTAAATATCTTCCAGCTTTCAAGAAAGGAGAACAGATTATGTGTTTAGGCGACTTCATAAACAAAGCTTGAAATTTCATTCAACAATTAAGAAAGTAAAGAAAAAACCTTTTTTATTCACATATTTTTCCTATGGGTTCTTTTTTGCACCCACTCAAATCTGAAATAATATGAATCGTTATAAGTGTGTATAAATGGGAACGAACATAAGTTGGGCTTTACTATGTAGGCTAGGATTCTTTCACAGATATTATTGTCATTCATTATTCAAAGGTTACTGCTGAAAAAACGGAGGTCTGGCTTAAAGAACAGGAAACAGGAACAGGAAAGTATAACTACACTTACAACTGTAGGATATAGTTAGAACATAGTTAGGCAACACACTATCAAAGTGAGCAGCAGGAAGGTACTGTGATACATGATTTCTGATTTTATAAGAGGCATTTTTGGGTGGCTATAAGATTAATAAGTGTAAAGTTCAGGAGCTTTCAAAATGCAGGTCACTACTTTGCTGAGGAGACCAAGTAACTTTCAGAAACCCTTTAAGCAATTTTTAATTAATTCATCTTCTTTCTGATGCCTCCAGAAAGGGCTGTTAAGAGCAGGATGTAATTGGGGATCAACACCCAAGGCTTAAGTAAACAAATCTGTTGCTAAAACCAGTAACCTCTGACAAACAAACTCCCCCTCACTCTCTGCTAAGCTGGTGGGGTGCAAGGAGCAATGTCTGCACCACCCTGCTGAGCGCAGGCTGAGCTCCACAGGGCTGGCAGGCAGCCCCCTGCATGGGGGGGGACCCCAATTCCAACCGGATAACACATGAGGCAGACGATAATTCTTGAACAGTAACAGTCACATATGCTGAAAATGAAGTAGAAGTTACTGCCAGAAGGCACTGAAGAGCTAAAAACACTGTCAAGCTCTGGTTGAGAAAGGTATTAGATAAATACACGGCGAATGGGTCTACTTGTGCCTATTAAAGCCACTGAAGCAGATGCAGTCTCTAGGTCAGGCATCCGCAACTCAATGACTGTCAGAAGTCCTACCAAGCAGAGAGCTGTCAGGGCCTGGAGGGCATCAGTGGCCTTACCAGCCCTGTCTGGGCTCCCCCAGCCCTGCCTGCAGCCCAGGACCCCATTGCTGCCCCTGAGCCCTGCCAGGCCCTGACCCAGCAATGCTGCCTCAGGGATGGTCTCCAGTTTCCGTAGCCCTGCTCTGCCCAGCCATGGCCACTGCCAAGCCCAGCCTGGCCTTGCCTTCTCCCTGTCCCAAGGTGGGTGTTGAAGCTGGGGCTGGGGCTGCCCCAGGTGCCCCCGTCTGTCCTGCTCCCTTCCTGGGGCAGTGGGATGAGCCCAGCTGCCCTGTTTCCTCAGGGAGCCTCAGTGCCCACAGCACCCTGACAAGAAGTTCTGCTGATTGCCTGTTGCCATATTTACCCAAACTTGGTTCTGACCACTGTCTAAGCTACACTGGTCCCAGTATCACCAAAGAAATGGTCAAACATGAGCACAGAAGCACCAGGCTGACAGCTGTACCTGGAGGAAGCATCATGTTAGGATCTGAATGGAACATGCTTGAGATGACTGGGCTCCAAGTAGCTTAAAACTGGTCAGACAATGGGGCCTTTCTCAGGAAAGTGTAGTACATCCACATGCAAAAGCATGTCTACAGAGGCTTGAAAACACATTAGAAATAGTTTGAAGACAATTAGATTGATGTCCAGCATCTATAAAATAGATATTTTTCAAATATTACCTAAGTATTAGCAGCCATAAAGACAAGCAAGTTGAGAAACTCAGTAACATCCAAGAAGAGTGGGTGGTTGTGCTCTGAAAGACATCTTTAAGAAAAAAAAAATGACTGAAGCTCATACTTCAGTCTTATTAGTTGGTCACAATGCTTTAATTGTTCCCAGATGCTTTAGTATGACAAGACAAAAGGTGAGGAATGGTGATTCTTGTGACTTCAGAGTAAAAAATACTTTGCTGAAACATAATAAGATAATGGACTTTTAATGAGTGATGGGTCAGTGGATTTACGTTCAGATCAACTGCCTCAGCGTTTCAACAGGGAATTACTAAGGTGTGACAGAAAGTATTTTCTTTATAGAGACTGACACAGAACCAGTCATAATTTACCAACAGACAGCACTGAAGTTAACTTTCAAGTAATAAGTTGCCTGTAAATAACCTCAGAATTCATTTTAACATAGACGAACTGGAAGTCCACGAAAAAAAATAGATAAACAGAGAGTGTGTCAGTCAGCTTCTGTTCAGATGGCACAAATCAGAAAGGGTACACCAGTTCTTACTTCTCTGAAGGTACTGCAGACCAACATATCACAGAATAAACCTGGCATCATGAGGATTATGTGAGCAACACAAGACTCTAAGGACATAGCCGTATACAGAAGTGTAGTAGAAATATATTGCAGCACTAGATAAGAAGTCATTGCAATAATTAAAGTGTTGATAGAAAATTGGCTCAGACAAACATGCTGTAACATACTGTATTCTTCTTCAGCAAACTCGTATAGAAAAACTACCAGATTATCAAGTATCTTCTGAAAGTTGACTTCGGTAGAAAAAAAGGGGTTAGCTTTCCTAATACTGGGATATAGCTTGCCAAGATTCGCAGAATATGATCTGAGCCAGAGAGGAGACAGGAAAAGATCCAGGCAAAAAACTTGATGCATCATGGTAGTTATCTTCCAGTAACTAAAATAAAATGTGTATGTGGTGCAAAAACTGAAAAATAATAAAGCTCCTTTTAGAATAACACGAACTTGTCACAATGATTTGGGAGCCTGGAAAATGACCTGAGACTAGAGTATAGTCTCCGATGGTTTCTAATAATAACTAGTATTTCTCTGACCATCAGGACCAATGAAAACTGTATTCTAGTATCTCTTTCTTGTGATCTTGCACATTGAAAAGGCGCAGTAGCTGAAGGGTCTTTCTTCTGCCCAACAGTCTGTTGTGTCCTAAGATCTTTGAGACCTTTACCCTCTCAAAATTTTAACCAAGATAGACGACTTTATAACTAAATAACAAGTTTGGTTTATGTTTGAAAGAGGAATCATGTAGCACGTATTTAAATTGCCTTTCCTGTCTATGTAAGAGAACACATAGAATCTAGTCAAAGTCTCTGTGTAATTTGTTAAAGCGTCAGACTGACGTGGAAATTCTTGAGTGTTCATGCAGTTGACTAGAACTGATTAAAATTTTACAGGGCAAATATAAAGTCTTATCAGAAGTATGATGACCTCCTTGCTGATATGGCAGAGTAAACTCATTACTGGGACTTGGGTATGGGTATCAGACAAAGACATTACAGAATCTACTTTAGCTCAGCCATAAGAAATCTTAAGTATATGTAATAAATCTTAAATGGATACATAGAAAACATCAGGAGAATGTATCCATGACTAGGTAGAGCATTATTTATTTCTGTTTCACCACTTTGATTTGACTTGATTAGATCATCAGAAGAAAAAAGCGTGCTAATCTATAGTCATACTTCAGGGAACATGAAGGAGAAAAGGTTGTTGTAGAATGGCAGTCCCACTCTTTCTGCATCTCCTTATAAACATGAGCACTAAGTACCAAGGATATTGGGAAGCTTTCTGCCTTTGGACTGAGATGACAGGGGAGACTGCCATATGTTAAATACACCTTCTGTATGATAACAGAAAGATTTTACAGCATTAATAAATGATATTTGGTATCCTGAAGATGACCAGATAAATACAGTTCCAATCTGTTATATGCTTCAGTTGATATGTTGGTGAGAATTCCTGACTGGTCTCTCAGGTATTAAGTGTCAGTAGCAAGGAAGGAGCACAGTAATGTAATAAACTGATCAGTGCTCAGCATCATGAGGCTTCTCATGGCCATGCCAAGGCCACAGGACAGGAAGAAGAGAGTTTTCCATTTAAGACTTTGCCTTAAAGAGTAAAGAAGTTCAAAACTTCAACCAAATCTTTGATGATGAATAGTGAATAAGATTTTATCAGTAAAGGTTTGCTATTTTAGAGTGTCTTATATGACAAAATCTTTAATGAATAAAAGGAAGATTTTTTTGTGTTTCAAAGGAGAATGAAATTTAGGTTTGAGAAAGTTACTGCTCTACCAACTACAAACTCCTCTTAAACTTTTGAGAAAGGAACAAAGGAACTTTCCTTTCTCCATTTGCTGTCTCATTCTGCCAGCCTTATATACAGAGAATAAAAGTTTAATATGTGTGTGGCCCAAGTGAATTCAAATAAGATTGCAAGTGTGTTAAGGTGTTGTTTTGCCAAATGAAAGATGTATAAAATTGCCGATTTGTGATCTTGTGTTGATTTATAGCATTTTAGGGAAGCAAAGCCTTTCCAGATAAAAAGTCTGACTGCTTGAAATAAAAGAAAAAAAGCTTGAGTATCAATAAATTATTCTGCATTCGGAATCGAGCGAACTAAGGAAAAGCTTTGTTGCTAGGAGACTGTGGCTAGAAGGTATCAGGGGAGATTGCTTTACTTTAAAGATTAGAATCTGTAATCAAAATACTTAGCAGGTAATAAAATAGCTATATGTATAAGCTCAGTGCAGACCAGGTGAAGTATGAGACAAGTGCTAGAAAGCTTATGAAAAGTACAAATCTTCAAAACCAGTTCAGTTGTCATGTCATACTGGCCTGATAAAAGAAGCTCATTGTTTGCTTGCTTATAATCAGGACAGAAATTCAGCTGGTATATAAATTAAGGAATAAATATTGATTAATATGTCAAGAAGGGACTGTGATTTAATTTATTTCTGTTATTTACATGGTGACAATTTGTAGGTGTGTCCTGGTTTCAGCACAGTTAGAGTTCATTTTCTTCCTCATAGCTGGTATAGTGCTGGGTTTTGGATTTACTATGAGAAGAATGTTGATAACACATTGATGTTCCGGTTGTTGCCAAGCAATATCTGTACTAAGTCAAGTACTTTTCAGCCAGGAGGCTGGCAGTGCACAAGCAGCTGGGACAGGGACACAGCCAGGACAGTTGACCCAGCCTGGTGAAAGGGATACTCTGTACCATATGACATTGTGCTCATAATATAAACATGGGGAAGCTGGCCAGGGCAGTGATCACTACTCGGGGACAGGCTGGCCATAAATCAGTGGGTGGTGAGCAATTGCATTGTGCACCGCTTGTTTTGTGTATTATTATTATTAATATTGTTGTTGTTACTATTATTATTATTATTCTCTTTTCCTTTGCTGTTCTATCAAACCTCAACCTACAAGGATTTTTTTTTTTTTTTAAATGAATGGCTTTATGACATTTTATGCAGTTTTTGTTTCATAGGAATTTAAATAAAAGTAATAGTTGTAATTTAAAATATACAGAAAAAAAAGATAAATAAATATTTTTTTTTTTTCTTAAATGCAGCTCAGTGGTGTTTTTTGGTGTGGTATATGTGTGTGTTTGCAGTTTGGGTTTTTTTTTTTGGTGGAAAAAAGGTGTAGTTTTAGTTAAAATGTCTCAGCTATTCTAACTCAGTGAGACTCAATTAATGGAGAGATCGAAATGTCATGGGATACATGGATGAACCACAGAATTAAAAACAAAAAAAAATTCCTGAATTTGGTAGCTGTGAAAAATATCTTGCTGGTGTTCATATCACTACATGGCAGGAGTTTTCATATATCCAGACCTCCTGAATATGTGTGGGAAGCCTGGATACAGGCCATATGCAATTAATTATATGTAAAGTTGAAATTATATGTAAAGTTGAAATATCTTGAATTATTAAAATATGATCAAAATATTATATACATATATATGTGTATATATATAATATATATACACTTAATATATATATTTAATATCTTATTTCTGAAATGTTAGAACAAATACTTTGCCTAATTGTAATTAGCTGGCATTTTTTCACTCCCACTTCGTTCTCAGTTTCCATCTGACATTTCAGGTGCTCTCACTGGATGATATTACAGAGATGTTAGTTATAAAGAAGATACTATCAGAAAACTTGTTCGCATGTGAAAACATCACTCAAAGAGCAAAATAAAAACTCGTTGTGGCATATGATTTCCCTCATGTACTCATCCCAAAGCATCAGGGAGGTTACTCACATTTTCTGGTGGGAGGACACCCTTCTGTAATTTTTCTTTAGTGCCAAGTCAGCCTGTTCAACACATAAGCCAGTCAGCTACAGTTAGGCCCCCTCATGTAAGAGTTGCTTAGAGATTTTGACTTTGCAGTATCAAGCCCTTGTTCACAGCAAGCCAGATGATTTTCCAGCACCACATGGTAGCCTGGTAGCTCATTTTCAGTTGTGTTGTTGTACAGGGTGAAATCTCAGCTTTTACCACTCTTTGATTTGTACATTACACAACCTCTTGGAAAACACTTAGAGGTTCTTATTAGGTTGAATAACTGTGATCAGTTAAGCCTAGCAGGATTTACATCTAGCATTGTTTAATCCTTTTCTATCCATTAACATAATTATTTTCAAGTCTTAAGGACTAAGTAATATCAGAATTTACAAAACCAGAACTAACAAGAAATGAAATCCTCTGCATTACTGAAACTCAGGGAGATCTTCATGCCCTCATTCACTTCTTTGGCTACTGGAGAGCTAAACCATTCTATGACTCTATGACTCTCTGACTCCACAGTGTGCTCACTGTTCTTCTGTTTGAAGGTATTAATCAAGAGGAGAGATATTCTCAACAAAGCAAAGTCCAAAATAATTCCAGCACGTTGTCTTTCTTAGCATTAATTTGCACATGCTTGCTTCACAGTAGCAACAGCACCTTATAGCAAAGTGTGGTAGCTGCTGAAATGTTACTATCAGAAAAAAACAAAACCAACAAAAACAAAAGCAAAAAAACCCAGTTGGGGTCAGGAAAATGATTTATTAAAATTATTTTAGTGTTTGATTTCTTAAAAATGTGAATATGTTCATACCAATATAGCGGTTGAAGTGTTCCAAGTTGAAACCTCATTTGTATATAAAATAAGAGAAGGCCTTATCTTGGGAACATATGGTCTATACAGGCTTAAAAAGCAAACAACTGTAAAAAGAAGATACAATTATCCTCAATTTATATGCAGAAACTACGGCATAAACACACAAGAGACAAGACTCCTTTGAAAAGTTGTAGCTATCTATGGTGTACATACCTACATATAATCCAGTGACTTTAGAATCCCTTTTAAATCAGGATTGAAAAACAGGAACTTCCAAGCTTTGATTCTCCTCAACATCAACTAAGTATCTAAAGAGGAGATAAATCACACCCTAAAAATGTCTCCACTGACTATAAAGGCAGCTTAATGTCTTTATCTCTGCTAACAGCTATGCTTCTGCACAGGTGGGTTTAGTCCAATGAATTGCATCTGAATGACTAAAGCCATGTAGCAAATCTGTGACAGACTTGCACAGACAAGGTCTCTGGAAATCCCTATCAGGTCCCTATCAAACCCATCTTTTTCTTTGCAAATTATTCTTGATCATCTGAGAGGTGAATTTGGATGCAGTGTGTGAATTCCTGTGAATTTCATCTTTCACAAACTCATTTAAAGATTCTTTACAATTTGTACTAATTTACTAGGAACTTATGGAGACTATCATTTAATTTTGGTCTTCATTAATAGGTAGCTACCAAATCAAATATCTCCTTTTTAAAGAAAAACAATAACAAAAAAGTGTTTCTAAACGTAAAATTTTACTTTATGATGTTTGGTAGAAATATTTCATGCTTTCTGTTCAATGACATTGGACACTTAAAATTAACGTATGTATACCACATACATGTGCTGCAACACCAATTTTTCAGAAATTACTGCTAGGCATATAGCTGCAAGACAGTTTGTCTTTAAAAATGTTTACCTGGGACAACATGTCAAATTCATTCATAGGCATGCAAGGCAAATTCTTCTGTCGTTTTCATTTTGCATTGACTTTAGTGGGGAGTGTAGCATTTTGGCAAGGAGTTAGACCATTGACCTGTGTAGACCTATACCAACAGTGGGTTTTAGGTCTCACTGGAGTGTAACACTCAATAGAAAGCTTTCTGTCTTAGCCATGAAAGCATTATGCTATGATCAGAGGATAAAGCCAGCCTGTAGTAGACAAGTCAGTCTCAGACTGTTAGTGTTACTGTCATATATGTGTTTTGAGTCTGCATGAGGACAAGTGCAACCACTAGAATATCTACCTACCTTGTACATTTTTTTTTTCACTTTCTGAGCAGCCTGATATAGAGCTAATCTTTATCTTTAGTTATCAGGAACTTTAAAAGTCCACTAATTCTCTTCAGTAATTTTCAGAGAGATATAGTATTAGAACAATTAAAGGTCTGTAGGAGTGAATTTGCTTCATTACCTGCATTGAACCTTTATGTATTGTCAGGTAGTCTAAAGTAATCTTATTACAAAGAATGAAGGTTTTCAGATTAATTACTTAAAGTGACTGCTATGTCATCAAAATGCAATGTCTGCAACTGACTAACGAAAAGTTGACTCTTCTGTATGTAAGAAACTGAACTGCTACCTAAAACAATTGGCCTAAGCTTATCATGATAAGTATTTGTTGGGATACTTATGTTCACAATCTAAGAAGCCCACTGTTGTTGTGTACTATTCAGAAATACATAAAATACAGGCAACTTTTTGGTCTAACTAGTGTCTCAAAAGTGATCTGTTTCTTGATATGCCTGATTAATTTATAATTACCTTATTACAAAATTATCTAACGATTTCTTTGAGCAAGTTCCCTGCAGCAAAATGGTTCTCTGAGTTGTGTGGATCTAACTGTAGAACAAATCAACAGACTTCAGCTCAGTAGCTACTCAGATTTTTTTTTTTTTCCAACTTCCGGACCTTTCTTCCTCCCTGAATCCAAAAGAATCCAACAAAGCCATAGTGGTGATTCTTCCCTTAAAAGACAGTGTTGGATCACATAATAAATATTTTAGAATCACAGAATGGTTGAGGTTGAAAGGGACTTCCGGAGACCATCCGATCTGATCCCTTTTCTCAAGGTTTTTAAGGTTATTGTTTTATGGACTTATTAAAAATAATTCATATGCCTCTCAGAGCTTAGGTTCTCCAGTGAAAGTCATCGTTCTAAAAACTTTTGTATCTAAATACTTTTCAGTGTTTTTTGTAACAAACACAGCATGCATTTGTTATTCCCTCTGAACACCCCAAGCCAGGTAGATGTAAGCCATCTCTGATCCAAAAGCTTTACCAGTATTATTACTGTAACTGGTTGATACTGATAGACAGTCATTACCAGAGCACAGCATCTGCATCGCTGCTTTTGTAAAATGTGTTGTTAATGGCCCTAGGACAAGGATGTATGTAATACTACATGGACCTAGTAAAACATTAGTTGAGAACAAGTTGGAGGTTGCTGAAAAAAAAGCAGAGAATTGCAATGAGCCCTCAAAAGACAAGATTATAAGGCTTTGACAGTACAAGTACAGAATTATACCAGAGGCCACAGAGCTCTAAACACAAATCACAAATGATTCACAGCTATCATTAAAGGAATGCAACCTGGAAACAAGGTAAAACTTGATTTAGGGATAATCAATGGAAAAAGAACAAGTTAAGTGGTTTGTTTTGGACGGTAATTTTTACTGTCATTACAACTGAAATAATAATTATTTTACAAGACTCGATATAAAGTAAACTAACAATAAATTATTGCCTTCACATCTAAGATTTATTACTGTAACCCACATAAATTCCATGAAGTGTTTGGTCTGGTACCCTGTCCTTGAGGACTGACTATTCAATTTGAATGCAGAAATTCATGAAGAATGTAAGTGACCTAGGCTTTAATTTGCATGTAAGAGCTGGTGGAGAATGTAGGCATCTTCATCTGTTAAAGACTGGATGACAATCAGGAGATGTGGAGGAATCTCTCTTGGTCCAGTGGTAATCAAGTACTTTATTGAAAGCAAATGCAAAACTGTAAAAAAAAAAAAAAAAAAAAATCAGAGGGAAAGTGGTTGAGAGAAAAGAAATAATCATGTGTAAAAATTGGTTCCTGAGAGCCCCTTGATGTGCTTTTCTAACTTAAAGCCAAATATAAGTCCATATGCCTAGGAACCAGGAATATAGTTTATACTAGCGGCATGGCCCTGTGTTCTCTAAGTTTTTTTTTAAATCTTTGAAGAACTAGACATCTGTCTCCATTTAATTTATCAGAGAAGAGACTTTTGTGATCATGAAATGATGACAGTATAACTGGGGAAAGAATGCTGATAGCAGAGAGCTATCTGATATAGCAAGGGCATGCTGACATTGAAAGGCTGTCAGAGAGTGCTAGGTAAGTTCAGTTCAGATATCAATTACATCTGTGAAACAATCAGTGGGACCAACTGTTAGAACTCCTACAAGGAGTTCAGACAGAGTATTTGTCACTGAAGTTTAAGCTAAAATTGTTTGTCTTTTTAGAAGTAAAGCTGTAGTTTATCCAGAGGTGAGGAATTACTGGGTGAAAATGTTAAGTCTGTGCAATGTAGGAGATCAGAATAGGTTATCATGATAGTCATCTTTGTTCTTAAATGCTGTGATTTATCAGATTTTTCATTATCTGGGATCAATGTGTTAATAGACTTGATTTCTATGTTCCTTGATTCTAAGGTCTTTGGTTTCTTTTGTAAATTTTCATGAGAGTTTTGCAAGGCTGCAAATCCCTTTGGGCATATACTTTTGAATGAAAGGTTGGGCACACTTTTGACCTACAAACAGAAAAAAATGGATGCAAGGTACTTACCAAAAGACACGTAAGAAAAAAGAGGGTTTGGCAGTAGTCAGAATTAAAGACTCCACATTTCACAGAGGACCCCTAGCTCACGAAATCACATTTAAAACAGACTTCTTTCAACTGCCAGTGACAGTTTACCATTAACTCTGCAGATCCATTTGCCTTTGTGTTTACTTGTTGGCCAGGAATTGTGCTCAAGTTCCCTTACTCTGGTGCAACAATGCAAGGCACCAATCATTCATGTATACATGTAGTATCTGCACGCACACATTTTGCTACTGAACTGTGGAAAAATATTTGAATGCATGAAGTTTCATGTGAAATATTTGCTAGAACAGGATTTAAAACTGAACTGCAGTTATAATAGATGGGCAGCAGGAAAGAAGGACATGGAGAGATACATGGGAAAGAGAAATGAATTAACATCTCTGTAAAGAGCAGTGGTTCCACATGAATACATGAAGTTACTTCTCTTACAAGTTTCTTGTTACTTAAGTGAAAGCTAATGCAATAAAAACATACCCGTATTTAGTATGATATTGTATTATGTCATATCGATATGTTTCTATTAAAGTAGGTGAAAAGAAGGCACGACTTCATGTGAATTTCTTTGCAGAAATTCAGAGTCTTAGATTCAAAGGTACTGTAGGGAGTTGTCGCTGTCTTACAGTGAACTCCCTTTATGCTCACACTCAGTGTGTTTTACCACATCTGGCTGTGGGCCTTAGAAGAAAGCAGGTGCAAGACCCTTAAAGGAACACCAAAACCACTTGTGTCAAATGTAAAGAAGTTCAGTAAAATGAAGTCTGAAAAAGGGACTCATTCTAGTCAAAAATAAAGATTTAGTCAGCTTTCAATAAGCAGAATTTACAGGGAAAAAAAAAACACGATTAATAAACCGGATATCTGTTGCCCTTCATATGCATATTTATCTGTTTCAATTAAGTTGGCAGTTTGCCACATTTAAACTTAGCTCTGTCATTCAGGCGCTCCTGTGCAAATGAATAGGTTGTGCTTGTACAGCTGAATCCATTTAAGCAGTTTTAGTCAGATTTTTCCCTTCTTCTGTCTTCTGGGAAGAGTTAATGTAAAAGAAGCTGATGCATGCTCCACACTTCACATGTGGTGCTAAAATCCATTAGCTGAAGAACAGTAAATAAATGGTTTTGATCAGAGAGAACAGTTGAAGGTCAGGTTTAAATAAATGTATAACATTAGCCAGGCTTGATTAGCCATGGCTTTAGCATGTATCTCCGTATGACTATGCAAATATTGATGTTCAGTAAACACAGGGTACTGAATACACTACTTGAAATTAAAAACAAATACAAAATAGTAACACATCAGTTTTGGACAACGTTTTGAATGTGTTTATTAGGAAACTGTGAGATAAAAAAGAAAACCACATTTTTAAACAAAAAGAAAATCGTTCAATATAGGACCTGGGCTCTTGTCTCAGTGTGGTTTTGCAGGTAAGTCTCTTTCACTGTACTCCTAGGTATTAGCAGACAGACCCCTAGTGACATTAATAATACTGCATAAAAGTCCCTAAAGGAAATGAGGAGGAGCCTACTCAGAACCTCTCTTCATTGCATTTTACATTGCTTCTTAAACCGGACAGAGATTTACATTTTTAAATGGGGACTGGTGGGGGCTGTGAAGGAATCCCTTGTGTCCCCTCACAGTGTCTTGTATCATAGCGTTTTTTATTTATTTATTTATTTTAACTAATTTGCTGCTTAGTATTTCTTCAGCATAATCATCATACTGAGGAAGGACTAGGAGCACAGTCAAACTGTGAATAGTGACAAACTGACCATGAATCCTAAAGGATTTCAGCTCTCCTTGATGAGTTAGAACCTTTAATAATGTCTTCAGTGAATAAAAATCATTTTTCTCCCATTCTGTCTATTTTTCTTTGCCCTCCTGTTCATGGGCTGGACCCTAATTTCTGTAATTTCTTTCTTTATTTTTATGATGGTCTTCAGATTTTAAATGTCACGTTGATGCATTAGGTTTCTTTCTCTATTGTTCTCTGTAATGTTTTCCTAGCTCTCATTCATCTTCTATTTCTGAATAGTGTTTGTGTTACCTCTTGACATAAAGGTCATATTCATATTATTTTTAAAGCTTATCCTGAATATTTTGATCCCCATTCTTTTCTCTTGGTTCATTCAGGACATCTTTACTTGGAAATTACACTGTAACGAGCTTCCCAAGAAGTTTTGATAAACTCTTGTAATCAAAGCTTTTGAATTAGTTAGTAGCTCTTCCTAACCACTACTGAAAATCTTTATGGCTATTTCATAAAGATGACAGTGCTGAAAAAATCATTTTTGGGACAATGCTAATCACGCTATTTTTCCAAATCTTTTCAAGGTTATAAAACTGTTAGCAGTATTTCATGATCATTGCCAGCTGTCTACCACAGTATCATTTTCATTGCAAGGCTCCCCTTTGATAGGAAAACTGACTTTCTTTCTTTTAATATTTCTCTTTTCAAAGTTATGCTCCTTTTGGTACATTAATAACCATTTTTTTAATCTTCTTTCCATTGACGAAACCATCAAGCTGTTTTGTTTTGATTTGCTCGCTGTTCGGTGGGTCTTTTGTTTACCATCAATACACAGAGCTGAGCCAGGTAATGCCATCATCAAAATAAGCATTGTAATTTGTTCATAAATCCATGAGATAGATAGCTTCTTTATGATCTAATGCTCAAACTGCATGAACAATAGTGAGATACAGAAAACCGTTAAACTGCATTGGTTGCCACTACAAACCTCCAAAGGATATTTTCTACCATCTCTACCCACAGTGTTGCTTTATTTGTTACAGCAGAATCTCTTTCCCTGTACACTACAGCGTGCCGTAATTCTCCAAAGATCATCTTGTGTATCCCATAAACCTGTTCTAGCAATGCAGACATTTTATCAAAAAAGTGCCTATTGATCTATATCTCTTTCAATCTACAATGTTGGTGAAGAATTTGCTCTGCATGCATGAACTTGATATTTTAAAAACCTCCCTGCTCTGCTGTTAGCTGAAGGTCTATTTATTTATGTTCTGTGATGCTGCACATTTTTGAAATGCATTGAGACTTGTTACAGTAAGTAAAGTCACCTATCCTTCAAAATGTACTATAAAGTATGTTTTCATTTTTTTCTCCCTTCATTCCACATTCTGTTAAAAAGAATATGGGAAGTCTGGAGGTTTGATTTTGTCACTTGCTTTAAGCTTTTCTGTGGTTAAATGCATCAAATCTCTGGTGTGAAAAATTCAAAGTGATCAATGTAGAAGATACTGATCTGAGTAATGTTGCTACATATTCTGGCTTCATTTTATTTTTTGATTTAAGGAAACTATTATCCAGCTTTTCAGAAAATGTGTGAATTATATGTATAAAATACCTGTTATCTCAGCTGATACAGCAGTATCACTGTATTATAAATAAAGGCTACATTATTCTGGATCTTGCAGAATATTTTAGCTTCATTATATATGGGACACTGGTCTTGGAGAAGGTAGACGAAGGTAAGAGGGAAGTAAACTAGGTAGCAGCCCATGGCTGCTGACGTTGCTTAGATTTCTCTCTGTGGTCCATCAGGGAATCAAGGAACCACTGTGAAAATGGACCATGGGGATCATGGAAAGAGCATAGGCAGGGAAGAGCCCTCAACTATGCAGAGCCCTCTGAGCACTGTTTTCTTACTCAGACAGCATTGCTCCTTGCCAGAGCTTTCACTATAGTCGTCAGTTAAGACCAAAGGAAAGCAATGCACACTTTGCAGTTTCTTAAAGACAAGATGATGATGCACATATGCCAAGCTGTGTTACAAGATCTGACAGGAGAAATAGGAAACAGGAGACAATGTGGATGTTTTTACGTGTGCTATGTTAGATGCTTGAAACAAATAGTCAGGGGTTATAGTAATTGTAATAATCCGCTGATATGGTCTTCAAAATTCATATATGAACATAATATGGATAATTTTAATTCAATACTCATGTGGAAAAGAGTCTTATCTTGACAGGAAGGTAGTCCAAACATACCTTAGGTTCTCTATTCTGTGACTGCATAGATATGTATATATCTAAACATACAAGCCCCCATCCCAAAAAGTATTAACACAGAATAATTTTAATCTTTTCTGAAAAACACAGAAATGAAGGCTGGAATTAATCTAGTTTAAATTTAAACTAAGGTGTCTAATTATCTGAACCTCTCTTTGTAAATAACAGATAATTCCATCCCTCTGGTGGGGTACATAACTCGGTTTTCTCACTTTTACCCTTCTGATTGTCTCCCTCATCATGCTGGGCCAGAGCGACCAAGTGGCTGTGGGGGACTTAGCTGCCTACTGGGGTTAATCCACAGCACTCCTTTTCAGCCTGCATTGGGAAACTCCAATGGATTTCAGATTTCAAGAACTAGCAAACAAATATTTAAACAGCCAATAGCCCTATGGTTGTAATGGTGGACTGCATGAACCAGGTACAAGTAGAACAGTGGTGGGAAGTTGGACTGCCTACAAAAATGCTAAATCCAGCACCTTATTGGCTCGTTTCCCTCTCCCTCCCATAAGCAACCTATTTTAAACCTGAGCTGATTTTGTTGCCAAAGACAGTCTGTGGGTTTTATCTGATCAAATGCAGTCATCTGCAGTGTAGATGTTAACTTTCATCTCAAGCCACTATTCCAAGCCGTCTATTATAGTCTATATATGAGCATAACAGCAACCAAATCAAGGCTGACTGGGGTCCTCCTACCTCAGGGAAGAGTAAGGACGTATATGTCACTTTTCCTGATTACTCTCCTGGTCTCTGGTTATTTCAACTCCAAGGATTTTTGTGCAATGCATGTAATTTTAAGATGTTAGCAATTTAAAAATTGTTTATTTTATATCTAGTTATATAACTTCAACACTCATGCACACTTTAAGCAGCCACATAGTCCTTCAGCATGAAGTTCCATAGACATGAAGAACCACTTCCTTTTGGTCATTTTAAGTGTGGCTGATTTCATGAAGCTTCAGCCATCTTTGTTTAATGTCTCCTACATTTTAATTTTTTTTCATTTTTTAATTTTTTTAGAAACACAGAAGAGCTGATCTCTTTTTACCTTTTTGCAGGACATTCATGATGGTGTAGGTCTTCAGCATTTCACATCTTTTCTCCCTGTTGTTTCTTTTCCAAACTGAAAAGTACTAACCTGAGAAATTAATCTCTTCTTCAAATATACATCTAAAGTAGATCAGACAAATCACACTTCAAAAGTGTCAGCTACTTTTTACCAGCTGCTGAGGGAGACCAGGATGACTAAACCGAAAAACAAGACATTTGTGCTCCATACTTTTAAATTTAGATGACATAAATCTCATCCTCTGTTTCTGTGAAATATCTCATTTTAAATGAGAGATAAATATATTTAAATTTCTGAAGTGATTCTAGCATGCAAGAAATTAATAGAGCTGAGGTGGTCAAGAAAAAGTGACTGTGAAATGATAAAATTGGCTCATTCATTGTGTACTGAAATATGGAAATGAAAAAACCAGGCTTAGCCATTGTGTCAACTACAGTGACGTCTTCTTCCTTTACAGTTTCTCTGTTTTATTTTCTGTGGAGTTAATAAAAACATTTTCAAAATAGCAGTGTTAGAATCTGAATAAATTTGATATGTAATGCTCATAACTACTAGATATTTATGTGTAAGTAAAAAATAAATACTGCAATACCCAATCAATGAACCCTATTATTTAATTTGTGAGGAGGTAAAATTAAGCAAACTGAATTTTCTTCTATTTGTTTCTTTAAAAGGATCACTTTCCTAGTAGCTTAAAGCTTTCCTAGTCTTCTCTAGTTGTTAGCATTGATGCTTGTGATGAACACAACTACCTGAAATCCCAGATGTCAGGTTGTGAAATGTGTTCTCTCAGTGCCAGTGTCTGGACACTTGGCAGAGCCTTACATTATCAGCAGTCGGTCATGCTAGCAACTCTCAAAATTGCCTCTGGGTCAGTCATGTGCTCATGGCTTTTATTAAATCTGTGAGCAGATTTGAGTTCTCCTGGTGCTATGTTCCACTTAGATTCATAGATCTTAAGGCCAGAAGGGACCATTGTGATCATCTAGTCTGACCCCCTGCATAACCCAAGCCACAGGATACTCCTGATTGAATTCCTGTTTGAAATAGAGCATATCTTTTAGGGGAAAAAACATTCAGTCCTGTTTAATACTTCCAGAAGAATATGCCATGACCTCAGGCAGGTTATTTGAAGCAGCGTTAAAAGTGTACACCTGATTTCTGCCATGAACTGGCATGGTTTCAACATTCAGCCCTGGGCTTTTGTTGTGTTCTGCTAGATCGAAGAAGACATCCATATTTTGTCCCTCCTGTTATCAAGTCATGCCTTAACTTTTACTTTGTTGAACTATGCAGATAGCTCTGCCAGCATTTACCTGTGAGGCTGGTTTGTATTAGCTTGACACGATTATTTACAGATACTTACAGATATTATGGATAGGTGTCACCAAAATCCTCAAAGTGAAATGATGCTAAAATGGTTGCTCTAGTATTTAAGTAAAATGGATGTTTATTATGCCTAAAATACAAAAATATTTTGATATAATACGAACACCTGACAGCTTCAACCAGAACTTCAAGGAAGTTATCAAGGAGAAGGAGCCAGGGTCTACACAGCAGTACCTAGCACAAGGACAAGGGACAAACAACGTAACTTTGTAGAATCATAGAATCATTTCAGTTGGAAGAGACACTCGGGATCATCGAGTCCAACCATAACCCAACTCTAGCACTAAACCATGTCCCTAGGAACCTCATCTAAACACCTTTTAAACAACTCCAGGGATGGTGACTCCACCACTTCCCTGGGCAGCCTGTTCCAATGCCTGACAACCCTTTCCATGAAGAATTTTTTTCCCTAATATCCAATCTAAACCTCCCCTGGCACAACTTGAAGCCATTTCCTCTTGTCCTATCACTTGCNATTCAAGGTGGGGCCTCACCAGTGCCGAGTACAGGGGGAAAATCACTTCCCTGGTCCTGCTGGCCACACTATTCCTGATACAAGCCAGGATGCTGTTGGCCTCTTCGGCCACCTGGGCACACTGCTGGCTCATGTTCAGCTGCTGTCAATCAACACCTCCAGATCGCTTTTCTGCCAGGCAGCTTTCCAGCCACTCTTCCCCGAGCCTGTAGCGCTGCCTGGGGTTGTTGCAACCCAAGTGCAGGACCCAACACTTGGCCTTTTTAAACCTCATAGAATTGGCCTCAGTCCAATGATCCAGCTGGTCCAAATCTCTCTCTATGGCCTTCCTACCCTCCAGCAGATCAACACTCCCAAACAATGTGGTGTCATCTGCAAACTTACTAAGGGTGCACCCAATCCCCTCATCCAGATCATTGATAAAGAGCTTAAACAGAATGGGCCCCAATACTGAGCCCTAGGGGATACTACTCATGACTGGCCACCACCTGGATTTGGCTTCAAACACGAGAAGTTCAGGCTGGGTATAAGGAGGAGCTTTTTTCCCATGAGGACAGTCAGGAATTTACACAGGCTGCCCAGAGAGATTGTGCAGCCTCTGTACCTGAGAGTTTTCAAGCCCCAACTGGATCGACCCGGTCTGAACCAAGAGCTGACCCTGGTGTGAGCAGGAGGTTGGACCAAGGACTAGATGCTCCTTTCCAGTCTGGACAAATTTATGATTCTACAATGTCTTAAGATGCTTTGAGACACACTGACATAAAAATTGTTTCAGCTTTTTAATGTTTTTAATAGCATAAAAATAGTATAAATACCATAATTAAATTGGTTTTACAATTATCTTTGCATTAAATGTTTAATTGCTTTTGATAGCACTGATAGTTTATGACAAATAACACCATATTTTCTTACTGAGATTTCTGAGTATAAACCAAAACGTTTATTTTTAATGGGTGTAATAAGTTAGCAAAGGGATGTATACCGTTTGCTCATGGACAGCGTAATCTCTGTAAATTGGTATTGATGTAATCAATATAATTAAGTAATAGGGTGACAGAGATTGTTTCCTAAGAGAATTAGGGAATGAGTTAAATTTAAGAGGGAAGGGAAGGGAAGGGTAGGGAAGGGAAGGGAAGGGAAGGGAAGGGAAGGGAAGGGAAGGGAAAGTTCTAGTTGGAATGATCATCTAGTCCATTTGCCTGACCACTTCAGTGCTGACCAAATCTGAAAGTGTATTATTAAGGGCTTTGTCCAAATGCCACTTAAACACGCACAGGCATAGAACACATCTCTAGAAAGCCTGTTCCAGTGTTTGACCACCCCCCTAGTAAAGAAATGTTTCATAATGTAAAGTGAACCTCCCCTGATGCAGCTTTGAACTATTCCCATGGGTCCTGTCACTGGATGCTGGGGTCAGCACCTTACATTATATACAATTGTATAGAAAACATACAATCCATGAGAAGAAAAATCCCAGAATAAAGATTGATTATCAAAAATAGAATCTGCTGAAAAATTTTGAAGCTTATGCTCATTTGAATGTCAATATCATTGCATATTTAAAAATACTTGGGTTTCTGTAGCTTGAGATAGTCAGTTTCAAGGTACTAAGATGACCACTGAAGTGTGCATTCTAGCTTTCTACCACTTGTCCTGGTGACAATAAGTCAGGAATGGACTCATTATGCTAAATATAGTGGTAAAATGAAATGTCTGCTTTTCTTGATATTTTGCTGTTTAGTTGGTCAAGGACATAAGAGTGTAGAAGAATCAGAGCCTTACTGTTAGCTGGTCATCTACTATATCAGGCAAATCCCTTTGGAAGTCCTTTGGAGGTCAAAAGACTTTTCGAAACAGCTAATGATGGCTGCATGTTCAAAGACATTAAATTATGTCCAGGCAAACAAACAATCCAGATCTTTCTGCAATGATGACCCTTCTTTTTTTTTTTTTACCTCTCCTCTCAATTTCTTGATATGTAAATTTTATCAATAGTTACTCTCTGTTTTCTTCTGTAATGTTGATTTGAAAAAATTCATTGCTAAAACCAAGATCCCTGTGTGTCCTTCTGGAAACCTATGCCCTCAAGATGATTCTCTCTCTGCAGTTTAAAATAGAGACACAAGTAATCAATTTTTTTGTGTGTTTTTATTATGAATCATGTTAATTTCATAATACTTTGGCTTTTTTTCAGTCAGGATATCATGCAAACTCAAGCCAAATTCCTTGCAGAGGTTTATATGTATACATTTGTATTCTATCAGCACTGCTACCTTTATCAGTCAAACTTGTAATCTCATTAAAAGGGTATTATGCTAGTTTAATAACATCTATTTTGTACAAACTGTTGACTGGCATTAATCATCCTCCTTAATTCTTTATTACTTGAGTCTCGTATCACTTGTTCCATTATTTTGCCCAGACTCAATATCAAGCTGATGTCTAAGGTCATTCCACTTAAATATTGGTACAACATTATCTCCCTTCCACTTCTGAGCCTCCTCTTTGCTGTAACAGCAGTAGAAAACTAGCTTAAATTATCCATGTATCTCTATAGCAAGCTTTGAAACAATTTGGGCTTAGCTGTAAACGTCTCACTTCAGAAACTATTTTATTACTTTCTTACTCATAAATTATGAGACATTTCATAATCACATAACCATATTGATTTTGTTGATGTATTTAAAGTCACACATAAAATCGTCATCCAGTATCTTCATACTGCAATCCTTCATGTAAAACTTGTTTGCTTTGTATTCCTGTATACCACTAGGACTCTAAACCAAATTATACTGAAACAAATGTCAGTCGACTTCACTGGCTTTTTTGACTGCATGTGACCTTTGGAGTGTGATCTTTTTTAATGGGTCATAATTGGATGATGCTTGCAAAAGTTTTTCTTCCAAATGGGAAACAAATAAATGATTTTGTGAAATTATTCCAGTAATTGCTACACCAGATATGTCTATAACTTCAGTTAGTCATCGGCGTTTGCTACATATTCTGTATTGAAACTTCCTAATGCAGTCCTCAATCCTGGTGACAATAAATTCTCTTGGGATCATTTTGCAGCCAGCCCAGGGATGTGTGTGCCTCCCGGTGTGCAGAGGTTCCGAGGGCTGCTGAAGATGATGGAAGGAAGACTCAGAGCTTCTGGAGAAGCCACTGCCCTCCGCGTATCCCCAAACTCACCCAAAGGCCTTGCAGAGCTCATACCCAAGGAAGGATAGAGCAATGAGCCCTAGTCAGAGTGAGGCAGAAGAACCTTGGGAATTTTCCGTCTTTGCTCTCTTTCCTCATGCCTATTATGTGTCTCTGCCTAAAGGAGAAGGCTCTCTGAGACAAACTGAAATAAAACTTCATGAACAAAGTCAACATTTCTTCTGACAAACGATTTTGAATAGTGCCGTCATATGCTTGATTGAGACTAAAGAATGCATTTCTGATAGTACTAGCTGCTACAGTGATACCAAGATGAAGTATTAGGTAGTGGTGGAGCACTTCACTGGTGTATACATGTTGCTTCCAAACTATAGCTGATTCAGAGCTGTTTACACTCATTTATTTGACATCCCTTCAAGCATTTTTTAGATTTTATTTTACAAACACATTTTTACACTTCTAGATGCATTTCATAGGAACAATATCTGGCAATTATGCAAGGCTTTTACTTCTTCATGTCTTTGAGTGAGAAAGAGCGAAAGGAAGGAAAGAGCAAAGGCAGGTTTGTTCTCTGCTTTGCACTTTGGAACTGGCTCTTCAGATCGTCTGTGAGCAACCACCAAAGTAGGATTCTCTGAAGAAATAACTGCAGTAGTTGACCATACATCACTGTCCATATCAAGGCTGGCACATATGTGTGAACAGATATCTGGAATATATTGTAACTCGTGTTTCCATGTCTTCTACTACATTTTGCAGCACGTTTGACTAGCCATAGAATACCGACTTAGTTCAGAAGAGGGTTTAAAATGATACCAGGATAGGACATGGAGGTAGAGAGAAAAGGCAACTACATTAATTTATTTACTGAAAGTAATTTAGTTCCTTTCAGAATTATATAGAAATACAGTTCGATGTTTTGAAAAGGAAAATAAAAACTTCTCCTTAGAGTGGAGAAAAAGACAGCTAAATAACACAAATAATTCTGTTTGCAAAGTGTGGAAACTGGGTTTTAATTGTATAGAATATTTCATTTTTTTGAATTAAACTCTGAGAAGTTCTGATGTTTGGAGTTGCAATCTCAAGGACATTATTGTGAAAAACTTTAAAATTACAGCAGTCGACTGTATACATAAACTTCATTTATGCATGTGAATCTAATTAGAATAAAACATAAATATCAGTGTTGATCTGACAGATCTCAGAGTCTCGAAAATCAGCCTATTCATTGATACCCTATTCCTTTATCACATCTTATTCAAGCAGTTTTTAGATTTCCTAAAATATTTTCTATTGATAGCTATGCAGAGGTGGCATGAGAAGTTGGAAACTCTGAGGTGTAAAGAAAATTGAAGGAATCTGTGCTCATAAAGAATAATAGGGCTGCTTTCCTTTTTTTTTTTTTCTTCTAATAAACATGTGATCTATGATAAGTATATGTTTTTAACCTTTAAGCTTTTTTTTTTTTCTTGCCCTTGAGTAATAAATCAAGTGAAAAGGTACCATTTACCATAACGGTATCTGATTCTGATAATGCTTCTGAACTAAATGGTTTTGAAATTGAGAGATTATACCTTCCAGAGACATCCCAAAGTCATTTTTACTGACATTTCTATATTTTTCTTTTTAGTTACACTGATAATATTGCTAGTATAACAAGACAAACTGCATGTGACTTCCAATGGGCTTGTAAGCAGGGACATTTGCTGAATGCGGGAGCAACACAATTAAGACAATTTAATCATCTCTATGTGAATCATTCTCAAAACTCTTTGAACTGGACAGATGAAATTTCATACACAACCTTTGAGAATGATATGAATGTTTTTAATCCTTAGAATTGTTTTTCAACAACAATAACGACCAAAGACATTTTCGTAAGTAAACATTCACAGCATTGATTTCAAATTCTAAAAGAAGTCTGTTATTCATATCGCTTACAGTGGTATCTCCGTGGTAAAGATTCATTTTGTACAACTTTAGGACCTTGTGCTGTAGATACATACTGGGAGTGGGGGATGTGTGTGGAGAGAAAGAGGAAGAGGGGGAGAGAGAGACTTTAAATTTCCTTGAGAGAAACAGGTACTCTCATAGACAGCTGACCCATCCTTTTCCCAAATACTTACAGTTCAAGACTTATTGAAGCTCCAGTACTTGCAGGCTGGATGTAGCATTGCATGCCTGTAGCCTTTACCCAAGCAAGAGGCTCATCTGTACCCTGCAATATACCAATTATTCTCCTTATTTTTGAGAAACAGGATATGATGCTCCTAAAAAACACTTCCTCTCTTGGGCCCAGCTTCCTGTCTTAAGCATCTCAAACACAGTAGCAGGACAAGGAGGGCTCTGAACAGAAATTGAAGAAGTTCAACCTGCCCCTACTGCTGTGACCAGGTGTCATTTGCAGCCTCTCCTCCACTGTCTGAAGTTGTGTGTTCTTGACAAGCTTGTTGGCCTGGATCTGCTCATCAGCTTGACATGGTAAAAGAGATCATAAATTGTGAGGACACTCTACTTCTTAACTTTCTCTTTGTATAGGCTAAATAGACAAATATTTGTGAGTGTGGCAATGTAAGGAAATTTTCCAGAATTCAAATAACTGTGAGTTATTTGGTTTCTTTCTGAACTTTTTCCAATTCAGAAACTTATATTTAAAAAATTGTATTTTTTGAAGCTTGGAAATCATGATGTTCAAACAATATCACTGACATGATTGACACTAATATCACTATCTATGGCTTCTTGCTGTTCTCATGTTACAGCTTCCTGGAGGTTTCATCTTACAATAAGATCTAGCACTTCCTGGAGACACCTATATGTAAGAGCTTGCATAGCTGGCTCTTATGCAGAGGTGTAATTTTTTTTAATTAGGGTAGGTGAAATTAAGAAATGCTGAATACCAATAAAACAGGTCCATGGGATCAGAATATGTTAAATGGTTATGAAAGTCATGCCCTACTTTGGTTTCCCCAAATCAGCACATTAATATTTAGCCCATTTCACTTTCAAAATGTTCTGGTGGTGTTAGTCGTAGTATTACCTTCACATTTTAGTTAAAAAGAAATTTGTGTGTTTTGTCGTTCACCATACATTACTAAGACCTTTGAAAATATATATTATGATTACAGTATGAAAAATGGAGAACAAGCATCTGAGATCAATACTATCCAGGATGTAGGACTGCATTGTATCTATCTGTTCCGGCAACAAATCCTTCAATTGATTTTCTTAATACCTTTGGGGGGGAATAGAAAATCCCCTCCTTCAACTTCAGCTCAAAATTGCTGGGTCTGTGTCTCAGAGACCTTTTGCTGTCCTATAAATCAGTGAAATGAATGCTTCAATGACCATATGTAAATAAGCCTCACACTACTTATTTGCTGTGCAACTGTCTCAAATGATCCCCTGAAGGGACAACTTGGCCTGTGTTGTTTGTTTCAGAGAGATATTTGTTTTAAAATCTTAAAATAAGGGGGTTTCACAAAATAGGAGTACAATACTCAAAATCAAGAACTATCAAGTCATTTTTGTAAATAAATATCTATAATGGAACAAAAAAAGATTGAGGTTTCAACATTTTGTCATAGGAAACCTTCAGAAGCAACGTTGTAGGGTTTAGGAACATTAACATAGTCATTGATGTAAATCAGAGAAGCTCAGCTGTTCTAAAGACACATAGTTAAGACATTGTTCATTTTAATTTCTGTATCAAATAGATATTACAAGAAAGTGAAGTGTTCCAGTATCAATGGTTTCACTTAAACATATATAAAACCCATCTGCACTCAATATAATTATATATTTTTAACTTCTTCAGAAAGAAAAACACCTGCAGATGAGCAGGCCTCCTGGATATGGAAAAACCCTAAAGCATCCTTTAAAATAGCATAATTAAGACACAACAGACTTTGAGTCACATGAAATAGAGTCAAATTGTGGCTAATTGTGGAAATCAGTTTGGATGTTATTTCTCAAAAAAATGACTGTGAAAGAAATGACCACCAAGGTATCTTGATGAGCAGTCTCCCTAACAATATTTAAGAAGCAATTACAAAAAAGTATTTTCTATTACATGAAGTGCATGACTCCTGAAATAATAAAAAATTGCCATCAGAAGAAATTGTTCCTTTGATTGCGCATGTCTCTTATTTTCAAGCTTTGTATGGTAGTGTCAGGGACTATTTTTACTGCTGTAAAAATTTTACTGCTATTCCACTTAGACTTAGTCAATGTTCGTTTAATATTTACTGAGCAAACACATGCTGAAAAAATTAGGTGATGTTCTAATGAAGATTCTGCAAACCAAACTCTTAGTTAATAACTTTGCTTAAAATTAGAATGCTATAAAATTTTATTATTATTATTATTTCTAGAGACCTTTTAGTACCTAACCTTAATTGGTAATTTTTTTGTTCAATATTTATAGTTTGATTACATAACATTGAGTTATTCTTTACTTTAGATTAAAGGGCTAAAGTTGAAGCATTCAGCTCTTTCATAGACTGCCAATAAAAGTGATTACAGAGGTACTAATTATCCTTGCTTATGTAAACAGTTGTGACATTGAATTTGATTTAACAAGGACGAGCTTCAGAGCTGAGATTCTTGTAAACTCATTGCTAAAATATAAATGCTTCTTGTCTTGCTAAGAATGATAACATTGATTTTTCTCAAAATTTCCCCATCTCACTTTTTAACATTTTACACAGAAGAAAAATGACAATTCTCAATCTCTCATATTAACAACCGTTCCTGCCCTGCTACCCAACAACACACCTATGTCAAACTTACACCAAAACAGGACTCCTCCGTACAATGACAACTTCCTTTTGGCCATATTTATACTCTATGTATTTTCTGGAAACCACACTCTGTGAGGTATGTAGATGGGTTGCAGTGAGTTTAGTAGAACTTATGAAGAATAATAGTCTAAGAAAGCATGACCAGTGGGAAAAGACTGAAAGAGTTGAATTTACCTATCTTAGAGAGGACATAAGGAACATAATACTCTTCTAATTTATATAAAGGTTGTAAAAACAAGACAGAGTCCTTGAGCGACAGCACAACTGGAAAAAAGCCTAACCTGTGACAAAGAATTCTCAGTACAGAGATCATGACACGCTTTAATAGATGGTGCCAAGACACAATGAAACCTCTTAAGTAGATCACTTTAAACAAAAGTTGAAAATATTTCCAGATGGCCTGCTTAAAGTCCAGCCAAGGGATGGACTTACAAGTGGACAAGCTTTCAAGGGCTCTTTGCCAGCATGGATTTTTATTTCCCAAATTAGAGATACTTGAGCTGACAGAAATTCAGAGAAAACCAGGAGACCATACCACGCAGATGCGAAACCATGTTGACCACTTTTTTGAAGGCATTTTGTTTCTGCGCAAGGCACCAATTTCAGCCCTTATTCTGACTTGCCTGCTCACAAAGGAGCCAGGAAGCAGAAAATATCACCTCTCACATATTTTTATCTTACTGGCTTTTGGAGCTTGCCCCAGGCCCTGGCGCATATTGAGCAATATCTGTTCAATTGGTTGGTTGTGCACCCAGGATGGAAGTGAGGCTCGGAGTGAAAGTTCTCATGAGGTTTCTTGTCTGCCTTCACTTCTATGATTTGGTAATTATGCTGAACAGAAAAAAGAACAAGCACTCTGCAGATGTACAAACTGTTCAGGTGTACTGATGCTGCTTCAACTAACTTTCTCCTGACCATGACCCTCACAAGCCTAATTCAAGGTTTGAGTCTTACTTTTAAATCCCCAATTTATGAGACTGGATGCTAAAGTGCTTATCCCACCCCAGATACCTAAGCTGCATGTCATACCCGTGTCCTGGAGAACCCACCACTCCTGTTGCAGAGACACAGCTGAGTCATGAGGCAAACAAAGCTTTATGAGCACTAGCTCTGACATTCAGTAATGAGAACTCCTGACGTTCCATGGTAAAATTATGTTCAAATGTGCTTTTCTACGTAATAGCTCATGATCTATTACCATTTATAGAGAAGAAAGACGAGGAATGTAGATATAATAAGGAATATTGTAGTTCTGGAATATAAATTCTGCAGGTTTACTCTAAAGAGTTCTTAAGTGCTCATTGTTGAGTAAACATGTTGATATGAAGAGACATATAAAGAGGTCCTCAGCTAAGAGGCCTCTCAATCAGATAAACTCATCTGTTTTTGAAGACTCCATCTTATAATCAGGAAGTGTGACCAAATCTATTAAGTTTCTTCCAGGACTCTCACTTAGGTTCAGTGAATATTTACTGCTTTAAGACACCTCAAAGAAAAATTTTAACAATTAGAATAATTTTAACAAAATAGTACTTTCTGACACAATAACATTTTGATTAAAAATATTTTCATCAACTTGCAACAGCAGGAATAAAATGCTTTTTGAAGTGCTTAACGGAACTAGCTGTACCTATATAGAGACATTTTCACCAGCATTGGTTCTGAAAGTATGATACACATTTCTGTACAGCTTCTAAAATTCTATATTTTAGATACCAGATTGTATTCTGTTTTGATACAAAGGATCCATCTATATGCTACTGTAACAACTCTTCAAATGTTTTCTACTGCTTTGATGTCTGTCTGAACTTTGCATACGCTGTTTCCCTGAAAATAAATCAGGGTCTTATAGTAATTTTTGCTCCAAAAGATGTATAGCTGCCTGGACACTATTTGAATTGACTTTTTAATGAAATGTAACTAGGGCTTATTTTTGGAGTAGGGCTTATATTTCAAGCATCCTCAAAAATCCTGAAAAATCATGCTAGGGCTTATTTTCAGGGTAGGTCTTATTTTGGGGAAAACAGGGTAGATGAAGGCTACAATATCTTGACTACAAATTATGGCACTTATGTCCATTATGTACGGGAATTTGTTCCACTACACTCTTTTAATGCTGTCTTACATTTTGATTTTTTTTTTTTTTTTTACTTCTGATCATTGTTCACTGCTTAAAGGCATGGAACTCATCTCACTATGTTACATCTGTTTCATTCTGTTAATGTAATGTTCAAATTCACAAAAATGACTTGCTAAATTACGATAGATAACTTTCAGTTCAGAAGAATTCTGATTCCTCCGTAGCTCAAGAATTCCTAGTAGGACTAAAAGCAAGATTCAAATACTGATTTTTTTTTTGTCTTTTACACAACTTTTATGAACAAAGGCAGTGTAGAAATTACTCAGCAAGACAACATGTAATTTAACAGAATTTGAAGTACATAACAGAGAAACTAAAGATAATCTGGGAAAGATATTTTTTCTCTTGCCATTGTTCTTCTTAGTATGTTTTATAATATTTCCTGCAATAATTTTTCTGAACGAAAGAGCAACCATTTTTAAACATGCCTGTTTCTGCAGTTTACATTTTCTCTCAGTATTACTCTGTGATTTAATGGCACAGAAAATCCCATAACAGAGGAAGAGTTACTAGTGGACTGTTCTCACTGTATCTTGAATCTCACCACAGGAAGGTCAAAGAGGGAACACCAGGACCCAACTGTACAGTGACGGCAACTCAGCTTTCTAGTCCTTACTGGCTAAGGTCAATGGTCACCTATATTTATGTAGACAGAAAAGTTTCCTGTAACAGTAGTAGTCCCAAATTTTCTCATAACTATATGTTCAGTGCAGTCACAGAAATTAATTAGAAGATCTGTCAACACAGATTTCTGGAGTCATATATCCATTCCCATTCTTGGCAGCCCCATCTTTCCTTACTGCTGTTTTACTAGTTTTCAGCTGGCTTTAAAGAGGTGGTTCCCCACTGTTCTCTGTCTTCCTTGGGAGGAGGATTCAGTGGGAGGCTGGTTACTTAATCCCTTAGCTGTCTTACACTGGCACAGTCAAGACTGCAGGAGACCTACTTGAGTGTGTGTAACCGTAGAGTTAACACCTTCCTTAAAAATTGTCCCAAACAACGAGTACTACAATTCTTATTCATTTGCATTTCACTTGTATGTTGAAGTCTCAATCACATACTGGAACCACATTTGGACAGGGTAAGGAACATGGAAAATTAGGAGGTGAATGGTGACATCCAGAATTACTTTACTAAGGGCAAATTGTGCCTGACAAGTCTGGTGGCCTTCTACGATGGAATTAGAGCATTGGTGGATAAAGGGAAGAGCAACTGATGTCATCTACCTGTATTTGCACAAAACACTTGTCACTATAAGTGACACAGCAATGTAAGTGTGCACAATATCCCTGTCTCTGAATTGGAGACACATGGATTTAACAGATGGACCACTCAGGGGATAAGGAATTGACTGGATGGTTGCACTCAAAGAGTTGTGGTCAACGGCTCGATGTCCAACTGGAGACCAGTGATGAGTAACCTACCCCAGGGGTCAATATTGGGAGTGGTGCTCTTTAACGTTTTTGTCTTCAACATGGACAGTAGGATTGAGTGCATCCTCAACATGTTTGCTGACACCATCAAGCTCTGTGATGCAGTCAACATGTTGGAGGGAAGCGATGCCATCCAGAAGGACCTTGACAGGCTTGAGAGGTGGTCATGTGCAAACCTCATGAAGTTCAACAACACCAAGTGCAAGGTCCTACACACAGATCAGGGCAATCAGAAGCATTCAGACTAGGTGGAGAATGGATTGAGAGCAGCCCTAAGGAGAACATCTTGGCACTGTTCGTTGATAAAAGTTCAACGTGACCCAATAATGAGCATTTGCAGTGGGGAAAGCCAACCATACCCTGGGCTGCATCAAAAGCATCAAAAGAAGCATGACCAGCAGGTCAAGGGAGGTGATTCTGCCCCTCTACTCTGCTCTGGTAAGACCCCACCAGACTGCATCCAACTCTGGGGCCCTAGCATAAGAGGGCCCTGTTGGCGTGAATCTAGTGAAAGGCCATGAAGATGCTCAGAGGGCTGGAGCATCTCTCCTATGAAGATAGGTTGAGAGAGTTGGGATTGTTTAGCCTGGAGAAGAGAAAGTTCTGGGGAGACCTTATAGCAGCCTTCTAGTACCTAAAGGTGACCTACAAAAAAGGTGAAGAGAGCTTCAGCATGCTCTGTCCTGTTCAGAATTTTCACCTGCCAGGGCACTGGGGTGGAGGAGAATCCTGGGAGTGGGTCTGTCTTTTGGTCTAAATACAACCATCCACAACCCCTTCATCAAAACAGCTTTACCAGAAATACGTAAAATGCAGCTGTAGCAATACTTCAAGTTCAGCTTCATTTTCCACACACAAATAAACCCTGATCCACCCCAAATCATGGGGAATGTATTACAGTATGGGTAACCAGGTAAGTTTCTGTCATGTTAAAGAAGAAAATATAAGTGCAAGAAGATGGATGTGCATTGGATAAGGTGTAGCTAGCCATGGGCACTGTCATTGCAAGCTGCAACATCAAATCTTTTCCTGTCACTTCTAGGTTTCCAGGCATGGATTAAGTTGAGCCCTGTGTCAGATAATGAAGATTTGTTTGGTATGGAAAATAGTTAAATGTGTTTCCAGGGTCACAGTAGGATACTTTCATGTAACAACTTCAGCTAACATAGTTAGTGTGCATTCCCTTCCCTTTTTCTATTTTCCAGCCTCAGTTCACATAACTAAGAAAGCAGAAAAAGGTGGTAGCAAGGGGGCGTTTGAGGCTTTGAAGATTTGCTCCTACCAGCCCAAAGGAACAGTGGAGCTGGCAGGGTGGTGATGAGGGGGGAAACAGTGAAAGTCGGGTGTGGGCTGGGTCCTCGCTCCCCTCCAACGCCCTTTAGTGCTTGTAGAGAGCTACTGCTTCAAGCAGGAGGTACTCCCCTTATTTCAGATAACATTTATTGTACTGACATGCAAATTCCTGTAGGATTACTTCGCGTAAGCAGTAACAAATATTTTTGATTTGCTGGGTATACAGACTAATTAGTCAGCTGTAAGAAACAGCTGGTTCACAATGTTCTGATATTAGTACTTTCCATGATTTTGATTTAATTTCAAGGGCAGACTATGGAGAGCAAAGTTGTAGAAGGAGGATTTTTTGTTGCTGCTGTTGTTGGCTCACTTGTTTGTTTTACTCCTATTGCAAACCTTTATTTGATGCCTATTCATAAATTATATTGCTATATTATGGTATCTCATTATCCTTTATTAGCAGAACACCACTAAATAGAAGTTGGAATTATACATCATGCCCTGCATATGGAACAAAGCAGCATATGGAGACTATGCCTACTGCAGTTTCCAAGCATAAAAAAGCAGGAAATTATACAGGAAATTATACATATTTCAAAGGCTCTCTGCCAAGTGCTTCTGTGCTGTATCCTGTAATTCAGAGTCATGTTCGTCTTTACTGTGTCATTTAAAATTCATATAGTAGAAATATAGTCAGGTCATAATCCATATAGTAAGGAAGAAAAGCAAATTTTGTTTCCTAAACTTGCTTGAAATAGAAAAATTCCCTCTGGCAGCTGTGTATCATGTCCCCAGCATCATAACGGAGGTGGTTTCAAAAGTTATGTTCCAACTAGTGGGGACAGATTGCTTAACATTGAGGCACTCCGAGCAAGTTAGCCTAACTGATAATATATATATAAAAGTGGGAATCCCACATCCCACTATACTTCCATGAATCTGATCAGGAATTTTTCCATTAAAATGAGTGCTCTCTCAGTAAAAGCATATGCAATTCTCAAAATGAAAACATCTAAAAATGTTTCCATGCTGATGATCTTGATTAAAGCATGAAATGTATCATATCATCAGGATTTTGGAAAGGAGTGGGTTTTTTCCTTTACAAAAAGAAGTATTTTTGCAAAACAGCAAATTTCAAATCTAAGCAAAAATATTTCGGTTCTGTGGACATTTCAATTAATTCAATTTTATCTCAGAATATAATTTTGTTGGTAATTTTAACATCTTATAATTTTGTTTTATTGTGTATCACAGAACAGATACTGGCATCATACAACTTCCTGTGAAAAAGAACTTTCTTTGAATGTCACTTATTTTTACACAAAGACAGAATAAGTTATTTGACTAAATCTGAATGAGAAATGTCCTGGTTTCAGCTAGGACAGAACCAATGCTCCTTCCAGCAATTTTCCTTTCAGCTAAGTTTCTTCTAACTAGCTGTACTTCCTGAACTAAAGTACATTTTTCAGTCAGCATCTGTTCCTAAATTGGTATCGCTTGCTGTTTAGATTTGTTACCAAGGTAATGGTAGGAACGGTGTACAGAAAAGTCCATGCTCATGCTTTTTCCTGTAGAAAACCAGGTCACTGGTAAATCTTTATGTTCCACAAGTGAAAGGACATTAAAGGGTTGCACCTGCAGGGAGGAGTGAACAGAACAGGCGACCAAAAATTGACCAACAAAGTATTCCATCTCATGCTTGTCATACTCATTTTAAAGCTGAGGGACTGGGTGAGGAGTCACACAATCTTCTTTCATGGCCGGCATCTGTGAAGGACTCTGCTCATTCTCCTGCTGTGTATCCCAGTCCATGCATTCCTGAATCCAGTTCCCATTGAATGGTCCACTCCGGGACTTCCCAGCGCCTGCCCTGCAGCATCAGTGGTGCTCACAGCTGCAGCCCAGTCCCGTGATCTTCATTAGGGAAGCTCAATATTGGTATGTTTTTCTTTGTTTCTAGTAGTAGTAGTAGTAGCAACAGCAATAGTATTAATATACTTTTCTTCATGGCTATTGTTTTATTAAAGCTGTTAGATTTTTTCAACCCTTAAGTCTCTCTCCTGTTTCTTGTTTCCCTTCCCCTTCTGGGGAGGGAAAGGGTTAATATAGAGCATCTGTCATCTGTTTACTTGCCAACTCAGCCTTAAATGGTGACAGAAAAGGTTTACTTTAAGCCAAACGTCACCGTAATAAACAAGATAACATAAACCCCGTTTTCAATATGTTTTGTTTAATCCATATTTAGTAGCATAGACATAAGGGTAAAATAAATATAGAAAAACAAGCAAACCAACACAAACCACAACAAACAGTAGGTTAAAATCAGAAGCACCTTACTCCGTAAGTACAAGATCCGGTTAATGAATAATGTCATGTCAAGTTTTACTGTGAAATGGACTCTCCATAGATCTTCTGGCTGCTGGACTCAACGTAAAAGCATGCAGCACATTCAGACGATCACCTTTTTTTGTTTTGTTTTGGGTTTTTTCGTTTGTTTTGGTTTTGTTTTTTTTTTTTTTTTTCTGGAAGAGTATTCAGTGGTGCTTAGAATAAATGTTAAAAAAAAAACGAGAAGTAAAAGTAGAAGAGAGACGTGTATGGGGCTTTTCTCTGATACTATAGTGAAAAAGAAACCTCAGAAATGTGAACATGGTCTTCCTGTACTGGAGGTTTCTGCAAGGTATCCACCTAGGTAACCTCTGTATTACTAGAAAATGCCTCACAAAACATATTTCTGGAGTACACAGACTATAAAAGGGTCTCTGTGCTATTCTGAAGATCTTGGGAGATTTCATAGTTTGGGACCCAACCTTCCCCCTTTTCCCATGGCGGACATTTCTTCTTACAGAGCCTCCTACAGGCATCTCATTGAGAAAGGGTCATCTGAGCAATTAGGGTTCCCGTCAAACTGATTAGGTCTGGATTGGCACTCACCTTTCGTAGAGGGACAGCCCAAATGACACATTCACTTTCTTTTTGTCTCAAAAGCCGCTCTTCCACTTCTTCAGCCTCCTGCACAGTTTTTGTGTTCAGTTTAACTACCTGCCAAGTACATGAATTTAAAATAAAAACACATTACAGACGTATAAGGATAGGTGTATCACTGCCCTTCAATTTTTTTCCATTTCTGTCTGTACAAAGTGAAGGAAAACATGCCTTCCTAACTTGCATCCAATGATCTGCTCATGTATAATATAAAGAACAGCAGGAGTCGCAAAATTGTGGAGAGCCTGTGCCTCTTTATCCAGTTATCAGATTACTAACCTTTTTATCCTCAGGGAAAAAGGTCACCAAGGTCTGCAGAGGAGAAACCTTTGAGGTTGAACAAAGATGTAGCTAATGGGGCCACACTGGGAGCCTATTACAGTTGCTTGTATTTCATTAGAGCATATCATGCAAACGCTACCAGGTGATCATGTGAAGATCGTGTATACAATAGCCCTGAAATAAGTGTTCTCTCACTGCAGGCTCTTGCTGCAGCCTCTTGGCAATGACAAGAACCTCCACTCCAGTCCTTTCCCTCGTTTAACTTAAATGACATTTCCCTGTGTTTCAGGTTGGGACTATTTTCTTATGGCAATGGAACAAGTAACTTCTTATAACAGTCATGGCTCATTTAGGATTCTGGAAACTATGAATCACAGAATTGCCACTGATCATTGTTTCTTCGCCTAATTTTTTGGCTGTGAAAAGGGCCAAGAGTTTCACGAAGATGAAAGAAATATCAACTTTTTGGCAAGTTTCAGCTCTGCCTCCAGAAAAACACCTTGCCTTGGATGGTTTTGCCCATAATGATAACAGAAAGCAGAAAGAGGAATTTCCTTCTCTCTCAACAGCTGAAGGAATTTGGGAGAAAAGAAGAAGAGAGAGCCAACATAATTCTTAAAATATAGAAGAAGGGAGCCAAAAATGCCCAGCAACTTAGCCTATTTCACTCTCTGCTCTTATGAACAGCATGTGAAATTGCTATCATCTGATGTCCTCCTTTCTCTTCTGCAAACAGTCTAGTGTCAGACCTCAAAAAGGAGAGAGCCTGGAAATATCACCCTCCCAAGTCTAGAAAAAAAGGCCTTGCTGAAGGTGCTTCTTGTGCCACTTGAACAGTTAAAGGTCAGTAGTTGAAGTGCAGTGGTAACATGTTCAGGGATTAGGACTGTTATTTGAGACAGCGGCTTGACTGTTAAGCAGTAAAATGGGCCGTTACGAGGTTAACGTGTCCAGAAGTCATTGGCATTTGGAGGCAGAGGGTGAAGCTGGAAGCTATGTGCCTTGAGGTACCTACCTGTCCAGGAATAACACGTCCTTTTTCATGTCCGATAAGGAGTGACAGCTAAACACTGCACATATACCTAGGACAAAATGGAGAGGAAAAAAGGAAGTCAAAGAAAATAAAAAAGAATCAAGGAACAAAATTATAACACAATCTTTTCATGAAAAAGAGTCTCTTGATTTTCGTGGGAACTTCCGTATCTACTGTCTTATAAACTAAGGAGAAAAAATGAGAGCCTCTGGATATCCATGTGACTTTTTCTGAGTTGATCTCTATATCCATTTTGAGAATGAGGACATTGAGCTATCATACTCTACACAAATTTAATAGTATGTCTGCAGTAGTACATGACAAGACGATCACTAAACAAATGAGATACATTGAACTTTAGAACTAGCCGAGGAGGATGGATTGTGTGAGATTCATCAGCCTTTGCCTTCTTACAAGTACAATGCTTACGATGGCTTGCGTGCTGCACATGCCGTGTGGACCTTTGGCCTTCAGATGTCACTGCTTATACAATAAGCCAGAAACAAGGAGGAAAAATACTGTAGTATGAGAAAATTACAAAACAGCATCTGATTGTCAGAGGAGCCAGGGACAGTGATTTCAAGGTCAACACTTCCCTTAATTTTTTTCCGTTTAAATTTTTATTAATGAGTTCTGGGTAAGAAATTGCTGAGGTTTCAGATTTATTTTCGGGGTGAGGGCTGGGGAGGGTTTCCAGCTCATTCTTTCCTGATCAAAGGCACAAGATATACTTGGATCTCTCTTCGATCCCACTATATTCATTAAAACTGAATCTACCGTAAGCAGTGCTTTGGCAAGAAACCCCACATCTTCCAGCTGCTGCTCAATGTGAGAAAAGATATCCTCTAAGGAAGATTTCTTGTGGTGGTTCTGCTATATGTAGGCAGGTCAGCGAAGAGGAACAGATGTATTTTATCACTCTGCTTCCTTGTGCTAGAGCTTAACACATTGAGAAGAGGGTGCAGTCAGGGAGTGGGAGGATAAGCAGTTTAGAGGACGGCTAGGGAAGGACGAAATAGCATTGTAGAGAGTCCTTGGAGGAATGCAGTTGGGGCAGCATTCATAGAATCTTTCTGCAGCTGAAGTAGCTTGAATTAATGCTCATTTAGCATTTTGGGAAGTCTAATAACAGTAACAAAGATGAAGATGAGTGTAATTTCTGGTATTGTCTTTTACAGCATAAGGTTGCCTAGAGTCATTGTGGCTGTGTCTCAGTTTAGAAACTGACAAAAGGTGAGGTCGTTCAGCTCATGAGGTATTTGGAGAAGGGAAGAGGGTAAGTAACTGTAAAGGGATGAAAGAAGATCTGGTAGCAGATTGTGAAATGGAAGTTATAGGAAGGAACTAAAAGAGGACTGGGACAGTGGATGGAGGGACAGTAAAGAGATGTCATAGGGAGGGGATTAGTTCAAGACTTTGGGAGAAGGACAAAGAGTGGGAAGTTTCAGAGAACAATGGCAATCTGAAAAGTGGGATGTCAGATGAAATGACCTGCCCAGCATGTGGGAGGTCTGCAAGAAAGCTATGAACACAGGGGATTGTGGAGAGCAGGAAAGGGCAGAGATATATCCAGCAGCAGTAAGGACAGGAAGATTAAGGAAGGTGCCAAAGCAGGTGCAGAACAGAGGCAGCTTAGGTAGAAGGAGGAGTAAAAGATCTAAGGGAAGAAGAAGGCTAGCGGGTTGTTAAATTAATAGGTCAGCTATGTGAAGGTTTATGAAGGCGATGGTGAATGGCTGCAGGGGAAAATTTGTGTGGGAGAATTGGCACTGACAATAACATGAAAACAAGGATAATGATCTGGTCTGTAGAAGAGACACTGAAAGAGAATCATAGAATCATAAAATCATAGGAAGACTGATAACCTTGCACACCTTTATGGAGCCAAATAGTTGAAGTTTACCCCATGAAAAGCAAATTGAGACAGATGAGAGACGGGTATTTATCAGTGAATTTTAAAGCTGATGTAGTAACACATAACTGGGGTGTGGCTTCTCCCCCCTTGAAGTTGTAGCAATCAAAAAGCAGTTTAAAATTTCCACATGAACCTATTATTTCTGTAAAACCTCAGGACTTAAAAATAATTGTATTATCTTTTAATTACCTGCATTGCAACTGTTACAGTCTGATGGTTGATGTCATTGTAATCTGTTCTGAATATTCTTCAGTGTATTCTTCCATTTCCATGGATATGTATTTTACTAGATGGAGTTGGGGGTTTCCTTTATGAAACTATTCCTATTAAAAAGTTGTGATTGTAGCTTAAACAGATAAAATCAGAAGAGTTTGCAAGAACTCAAGCAAAAGGTATTCTTACAACGACCTCTAAGAAACAGTGTTTAAACTAAATACTTATCATGAGCTATCGTAACAAGGAGACTGACACAGCACAGGTGGGAATCAAAGAAAAGTGACTTGTAGTTAAGCCTTTTTGTCCAGCAGGGTAACTTCTATTAGCAATATACTGAAATTACCTCTTCTTTAGTAATATACTTGTCTAGAATATCTGGCACTGGGTATTTCTTATTAGATCAGACACAGTCGCTGTCAATACTGAGTTTCTAAAACCTCGTTTATTTGTATAATAATTGAGCTTTCATTCAGAAGTGTAGAAGAGCCTTCATATCACGTTATCTTCATGTTCTTCTGTCTGTGATAAATCTTCATTACAGCTGTGGTACAAAAGACACTTTCCTTTACATTATTGTAATGGCGGCAACCTCTGTACCATAAAACATACCCTGCCAATAAGGAAGCAACCAACTCAATATCTTCACCTGGTTTTCATTTCCTTGGAGAGATAGGGAAACTCTTTGTACACCTGAGAGTGCATATGGCTAATCTTATTTTCTCTCTGAATTGGTAATTATTGTTAGAAGTATCTTTGCGGAGTGATTTATTTTTAGCCAGCAGGCAGGTTTGGTAATATCTTTAAGGAACATTCTGTTTTTTTCAGGGCTCAGAGGGTGAAAATGTGCACTTGCCACTTCTTATTCTGTGTCTTTCTCCAATATTGCAGTTCAGATATTTTTTCCCCTTATTACTAGTATTCCATGAAGGTCACTTTCATCTACAGGAATGCTACCACTGCTCTTTGTAGCTCAGGTAAAACTGGGAAACCTGCTTTATTTATTTACATTTTCTTTCTAGAAATACTTCCAAAATGGATGCTCTAATCATTTTGATGTGATGTTGTGGTTCCCTGTCCTCCATAGCAAAGCTCTTCTCTACTGAAAACAGTGATAACCTTTTAAAAGGAGCTAACTCTCTCTTAGAGTGGTCTCATTCTGTAGGAGGTGGAAGATCTCTAATTTATTATAGCTGTCCTTTTCTATTTCTATTTGCTAAATCATATTCCAGGCTACCATGTAATCAGATTTTATCTGTCATTTTAAGATTCACTTTCTTATTCTTACTTGCTTCCTCTGAACTGATCTTCATTCAGAAATCTCTGCAGTGTTTCATGACATAAATCTGTAGTGTGGTTTTGTATTTTGCACCAATAAGAAAACATTTGTCCTGTTCATTTTCTGCCAGATATCACACATACAGACGAGCTGTCAGTTGAACACACTTTGAGTCCTGTCCTCTTTTGTTTGAGTCTGTGTAGCCTCACAGAAATTAATTTTGTTTGTACTTGGGATTCCTTTTGTGTCAGCAGATGGTCTTAGGCAATTTTTTAAGAGATGTGTGGCCTAACTAGGTACAAAATCTAGCAGTGACTGCTGTTAGCACATTTTCTTTTAGAACATTTGGAATATTTGTAAACGTGTGGATGTACTACTATTGCTTTTTTTTTTCTTTTTTTTTTTGTAGATTCAAAAGCAAATAATGTTGCTACAAAACCATGTCTCTAAGTCAGTGGTTTACTGCATTCCCATGGAGGGAGGCAGAGTATCTTTGCTGGGCTTCATTTTTGTGTTGTTTTTATAGCATTTCTGATAACTTTGGGGTAATAATGTAATTCCTGGTTTTCAGGTTAGTTTTTATTTACAGAATGTGTGTGGCATTTCCAGGGTTTCTATTTATAGTTTCTTGGACTTAAGAATGTTTGGGATTTTTTATTGTTTGTCTTTCCTTTAGCATGCTTTGTTGAGTAAATCAGGTTTGAACCTGAGCAAGAGTCTGAGGCATTTAGGTTATACTTATAGTAATAAATTAAGCAGGGTCAGGACACACGTCCAAGCACTGGTATACAGTTGTCCATACTGTTTAACAGTTAACACAAGTCCTGACATAGTTTTAGCCTGTGACAAATGGCAGTGTTTCAGCCAAATGCCCAGGATCTGTTCAGGAGCTAGGACAAGCCCAAGATTGCTCCCCATAGGTAATACAGACAAATTCACACTCTGGAGCAGAGCTCAGGCCCTGACCCTCTTCAGCTTACCAGTACAGACACAAATGACGTGTTGGAGAAGAACACTGAGCAGCAAGATGACACACTGGTGGAATAGCCGATGAGGTTTCTGTGGAAGTAGTCTAGACCAAACTTAATTTCTGTATCCGCAGCCCTCAGCCCAGTAAAGATCTATTTGTTGTGATTGTAGAGGATAATGCAGTAGCCAAGACAGTTTGTTGAAATTACTTCTGAGAGGTGTTTACGTTTTCTTTTCTGAATAGACCTATATAGAATTTGGATGGGCTGCTTATCAGCCTGTTGTCCAGTCTGTGGATGGCACCACAGTGAGACACACCCCATCTCAACTGCTGCTGAGGGACCTTGCAAGTTCAATGCTGATTGTGCTGAGATTAGTCCTACAACTCACCTCCTCCTTGCACGGAGATGAGGAGCTCTCTGGAGATGGACACTGGGTACATGACACCATTGCCATGAGAGAATAGCACATCTAATTACAATTTTTCTGATAATTCAGGCACAAAAGGGAGTCTCAAAGGAGGGATCTCTTTTCTCTCATACACCCACCATATGTCTGTTGCTATAATAACCTGTCTACCTCAGCACTTCACATGTGAGCCGCGCAAACACAAAAGCCAGTTACTAGTCTGTGGTCATTCAGCTTCATCGTCTTTGTCATCACAACATAATGCCTTCTTTAGTGCTTAATGCTCATGTTTCATAAAGATTTACGGAGTTATTCCTTTTTCAAAATTTTTGTTTGAAATCATTAAAGTTGAATCCCCTGCAGTCTATTTCTGAGGAGAAAACAAAGGGTTTTATAAAGCAGCCTCTACAAAGAGACTTTTCCACTTTCGTCTATTCTTCTATCCCTTGTAACTTCTCTGCTTTTTCAATTTGTAAGAAAAATGGCTGGTACTTTCTAGCTATCTTAAAAGTGATTGCAACTGGCTATGAAGTAAGATTTTTGAAAGACTTTTAAATAGTAATTAAAAAGATGTTTAATTAAAAATATTTCGATTCTTTGTAAAAGTTCTAATTCTCTCAAATAATTTAAAAGAAGGTTACTTTAACATCTGAGCAGTTTTGAAGTATAATCTACACTAAATGTATTAATGAAAATAAGTCTATAATAGATTCAGGAATGTTAGTCAAATGTAGATACATACATATGTACCTAAACTATTCCATCGTCTCTGTGGCTACTGGCAACAACTTTAGGTAAGATTGTCCAGTCTTTGTTGAATTTTAATTATTTGTGTTTAATTTTCTAGTCTGCCTTTTTTTTTGCCAGAGGCTGACTTTTTTTTCACCAGAGGCTGATTTTTTTTTCCTGTGACTGAAAGTTTCAGCAAAAATAATTCAGCCATTTCTTAGAATCAAAACTAGGAGTCAGTTTCTCATATTACTTTCCAATGTCCTTCGTGGTTGAGCACAAACAGGCAAAGACCTTGGGGTTGACTTTGCTTAGTACCAAAACCAGATTTGCTGTGGGAAGAACGAATGAGAATAACTCTTGTCTTTTGCTCTAGTTTCCACCAAAACAATTTAAATATCACTTTTTTTTCATTGAAAAAATAAGAAAAACTCTCTTGTGGTGTTTTGTTTGTTTGTTTGTTTTTTCCCCAAGGAATTAGCATTAACTATAACTACTGCATTTAATTATTGTCTTTTCTTCTTGTTCCTGGTGGGGAAAACGGGAAGTTGTAGGCATTTTTTTTCATCTGATTATAGTTTCTCTTTCTTTCTGTAATTATATGAAGAGGAAAATTTAGCCTCTGATATAGCATACCATAGGGAATAAAAATAGGTCAAATAAAACACTAATTATATGCTCTGTCAGAATTAGACTTTAAGAAGGGAACAGGGAGTTGTTACACACTTAGGAGAATTTATCTTGGGGTAGCTGCATTTGCACTAACATGATTGGGAGCCTTGTGGGGACTACAGACTCTGTTTGCTAACGCTAGCAGGACAATCTCAGTTTTGACACACATCAAGAAGAAAGTGATAGGAGAAGAGACCAACAACACCTGTTGCTTTGCAGGTCTTGACCTCAGTCATTGTGCCCAACCCTTGGTCTCACCCCAGTGCCAGACCCTGTGTCAGGATCCCTCAGTGATCAACAGGAGATGTTATGCTTTGAAGAAGAGGTAGTGTGCTCCCTTGTGACAGACAATGGATGAAGATGAATGTTTCCACAAGCTGGACATGTTGGAAGAGAACACAAAAGTTCAGTATAGAACCAAAAAGCTGTGGTTAAATTTCCAAAAATCCTTTTTCTTCCTGGAATGCTGTCAGTCTGTGGTAGCCCTTTGCTGATCTCCTGTAAACATGCTCATGGTGAACTTGGAAATAATTCTATGTAAAGTGGAATGACAGACTAATTTCCCTAGAAAAAAATAATAAACTGCTGCACAGGGCACTGTACTAGGTAGTTCAACAGTTTATCTGAATCAGCTGAACTTACTGAGCTAGCAGACTTCAGTTCAAAGCCTAGATCTGAATGTGGCAGAGGAGGGATTACCCCTGGCAGCACTGTCTCCCAGAAGAGTTGCCTAGCTGTTGTACTGTAGGATTTCAGAGGCACCACCACTATTACTCAATAATTCTGTACGTGACTACCAGATTTCCTGTGCTTCCAAGATCAAAGCATCTTGGAAAAATATGAGTTGCATTTATGGCATTATTTCTTTATGTCTTATGGGCTTGACCAAAACCATAATCCTCAGCACCCTTCGTAGGAATGACAGTTGTCATATATATATATATATATATATATATATAAAAAACATCTCAACAGCTCTTGCTACTGTGCAAGACATTTGGCTGCTGGTCTGTGACAAATACATGAACAGAAGGTGGCAGTAACTAAAAGGAGCACCAAAAGTTGAAAATTATAGAAAACCTGGGAAACAGGAAAGAAAGGCAAGTGCCAAAGGAGACGTGGAAGATAATAGAATATTTTATTACTATTATTTAACTGGAACAACTTCTACAGTAATTTTAAATTGATGGGTAGTTTGGGATCAAACAGATTTCCTTGTTTGGATGATTAGTTTATTCACCTCATAAACATTTAAAATTCAGCCAGTCTCATTTGTATTGTAGGGTGGATTTTATTTGTTTGTTTGTTTTCCTGAGGCTGAAGCTGTTTTCCAGCCAAAAATAACACAGTGTGAAGCTTCTTCATACTGAGTGTTCTGCTGGAGAAATTCCACATGCTGAAGGATTTACTGATATTCCAGTTGTACTTTGGGGTTCTCCCAGCTTTGTTTAGGACTGGTTTGGTGTTATCACTGCTTTTTCCCTTACTCCATTAGTCCAGGAAAAAAAANAAAAAAAAAAAAAAAAAAAAGAAAAAAAAAATCAGTGATGTGTTTGAATTTTTTTTTTTAAATAAGCGAAGGCTGCAGTAGACAATTGAGCCCTGTCCATGGACTTTGGGTGAATAATCAAGCAGCCAGTTTTTCCTTTCAATTTCAACATCTCAGAAGGGGCAGGGAGGAACTTCATTACCATGTTCTTGTTCCAGAAGAATAAGTCAGTTGCCATAGGCTCAGAGGCCTCTGAGGAAGAGCTGTTGACATCAGTGCTGCTGGCAGTCAGGGCTGCATGATTTGGCATATGTTGCCAGTTTTTATTTTCTTGTGTTTGCAGTCTGACATCAACCTCACACGAATAGAAAAGCTGGTGAATGGAATTTGTCTGTGTATCCCTTTCCTTTGTGAATTTCCAGTACCACTTCTGTTCACAAAGCCTATGGGTTTCCTTTCATTGCTGGCATGGCAAATATTTCATTGTACCAAGGTCAGCATGCTTGAGGATGCTATTTTCAAATTCTTCTTCCTCCCAAACTTTCTGTACCATAGTAATACAATTTCTTCCTACAATTCTTTTTCAAGGAATGCAATGTTTGTCATAGATGTCATACAGGAATATTAAGTTCACAGCATATGAAAAGTTGAAAAAAAAGATTATGCATACAAAAATTTTGCTTAAAAACAGATTCAACAGGGAATTACACATGTATGCAAGAAGATATACATGGCTGCTAACATTTAACAGACATAGCTGTGCAGCTGCATTTAAGTTTTAGGATTAAAAGGCTATTTGTTACCATTCTTCTGTTTCTAGAAGCTGGGTGGGTCCTTTCACTGAAGTACTGTGACAACCTTGAAGTGTCTCCCCCCACATCATTAGATGAACGAAGGACCTTGTTATGCCCTAAATGACTGGTCTTTGTTGCTTTGGAAGGACAAGGCAGGTGGTTGTGAAGACAGCCATCTCCCTTATCTTTCCCAAGGTATTGTGTTTGGCGGCAGAAGAGGTAGATGGTTATGGTGTCAAGCACCTTGTTAATCACTGTGAAGGCCTCATGGCCTAGTTGGAATGAGATGATCTCATCTGTCGGACAGCCAGCTACCTGAAGAAAGCCATGAACCAACAGCTACCCCTGATGGGCAAGACAGCTCACTTCTGGTCGGCACTGTGAACTTTCCCCTAGTTTGCAGGCCCCAGACCCATTTCCCGAAGAGTCTCCCTAATTAGCTTGAAGAGCGAGCGGAGGGAGGAGATGAACTGCCCACGTGTAAATGAACTGGGTTATAAAATGACCCCCCGCGTGGCACCAGTTGTGGTGTGTATAAGCTGTGCAGCGTAACCGAAGTCTTCAACACGTCCACCCTCTCTTCACTGGACATTGCTGGATTGATAACTTGTGGAGTGGTGATATCCTACTCTCTTTCTCTCTCTCTTACACCTTAGTTTTCCTTCCCTCTCTACCACTCTCTTGCTCTCTTTTCCTTTTGAACATATAAGAGCTCTCTTATAGCTCTGCTGTTGGATTCTTGTTAAATTTTGTATTATAGCTACTACTGGTTGCCAATCCATCACTCATAGAAGAACTTTTGCTGTTAATGTGTTGATAAGTTCTGTGATATCACGAAATACTTTTGCCAAGCCATTATTTGCTGTAACTAGTATTCCAACATGTGCTTTTAGTAAAACTCAGAATTGAATTGGACCCCTGGAGTGATTGTCTGTCATTCACTTCACATAACCATGCAGAATTAACCCAGAGTTAACTCACACCTGATCTCATCTGTTGAGTCAGGGCGCATGTCTTGTTCAGAGTTAACTCATCCCTCATCCCATCTGTTGGGACAGGACAAGTCCCACAGCAGAGCATGTCTGTTCTCGAGTCTCTGACCCTCTTAATGACAGAGGAGGGGGAGAAGTATGTGTCTGAGGTGATCCATGAAATGTGCAAATGTGTGTAAATTTATTAGAGAGATGTTCAGGACCTGGAATTTCTATTTATGCCTAAAGCATCTTTGCCTCTAGAAGACCTGTCGCAAGTTGTCACTGGATTAAGGGGACCAGTTTTTAACTTGTGTTGCAGCTTTGGGCGCCTAATATCATTCAAGTTCCATGAGAGCCAGTTATCTAAAAATGGTGCATGGAAATTAAAGAATCATAAGAAAAAAACCCAAAAGGCAACTTGAAATGCCACGTGTCCCTCCTTGGACATCATGTGAGTCCTAAGACTCATACAGCAGGTAAATCTTTCTATCAATTTCCCTGCTATCTAATATTTGCTTTTCAAATGAAAGGACAGAAATCTCTACCCTGCATGAACTGTCTTTGTCTGCTACAGTAGCAGAGTAATTGTGCAGGGAATTCTGATGAAACGAATAGGAATTGCATTCAAAATACTGTTCCTCTACTTCCTGTATTCTTTTATGGACAATAGTAAGGCTAAGTTTGAAGTACACCCTGATGCAGGACAACTACACGGTGATTATCACTTTCTTGCATTTTGCCTGACAACTTTACTATGACCTTGCAAACTAAGGCACCTATCTATCATTTATAATCCATGTATCGCCATCGATTCATAGAAGACCAGGCAGACTATCCTACCTCTCTAGTTAGAAAGAAATGAAAAATGCAGCAAAATCCCTCTTGACTTTTTAAAATATAATTGTTACTGAAAATGATGGCACTGATAGTTATTTCTTGTAAGCCATTAACTCTGTATACCAGGGACACAATTCACTTTTCTGTAGCTTATTTGAAATCAAAGCAGTCTTTTTGTGCTGCTTTAGCAAACTATTTCTTTGTCATAGGTGGGTTAGGATTGTTAATATGGTAGAATATCTCAGTGAATGATTAGTTATCTATGGGAACCTATATTCCAAGGGAAATTTTCTGAATATACTTTAAAAATCACAACATATTAAGTAAAAGGACACGTTGGTATTTCAGAAATCTAACATAAATTTCCTAATTAGAGAAAACTGCAAAGGAAGTGTGAACTACTTTTTCTTCTTGTTGTGTCTTTGCTATTTATTTCCTTTTAAAAGAATTTGTGTGAACTGCAGCTCTGAAATTAATATTATCCCAATTAAAATAATGATTAATGTTGGAAAATAGCAATTTATAATGATGTCTATCTTTAGTGTTTCACAGAATTAAAGAGGACCAGTTTTGTCTCAGCTTTAAATTTGCTTCTTTTTTTCTAGGGATAAAACTATTAGAAGAAACAAAGGTATCAAAAGGACATAGCCTAAGTCCCCCTCAAGGCTCTTTTAGACCAGAAGCAATATAGAACAGAAGAGGGGAGAAAGAAAAGAGGAAGAAAACAAAGAGACCAGAGAAAACTGATTTTCCATTACCCAGGAGATCAATGACTGATCCAAGAAGGAAATCCAAGTCGTTTAGTTCCTAGTATATTGTTTCATCCAATAGATTAGGTAAGCAGCATAAACCAATCTGTTTTTTCTGCTCCAAGAGAAGAAAGCAGAAGTTACTCTGCTCGGACAACATCCGCCCATGAAAATGGTGTGCAACATCCCACCAAGTACCTGTTTCCCTTGAATTTATGGCAAATGTACGGCAACCAAGTTTGTGAAGATCCAGCCAGAGGATGCCTAAACAGAAGCTTCTGATTTAATGTGAGGGTGAAGGAGCTACCCACTTTCAACAGCCTTGCCAACAGATGTTTGTTTTTCAGTAGATTGCTTGGAGATTGTTCCAGGACTGTAATGACATCCTTGACAGTGTTCATCAGTACATACTTGATTCTCCTTCATTCCTTAAAGCATTCACTTCTGAAACTGAATCAAGAGGGAGATCAAATTTAAGCACCAGAGCCAAAAGCTGATGAAATAACATTGTCCTGAATGAAAGAACAAAATCATGTAAGGTCAGTAATTTTCATAAACATTTTACCCTCTCTTGAGGTTTTGTTTCTGAGATATGAGTTCTGTGTAAACTCCCAGAAGAGGATGAATCTGATGAATATTTTATCACAGTCCCACATGCTCTAAAAGAATGTTACAACTTCCCTGGAAAGTTCCATTATGAAAAACACAGGATAAAATTGCTTGTGGTAAGAAAGGCCAGTACATCCCAAAGACTCCTCAACTTCATGCTGAAAAAAATTGGTTACTGCACACATCTGAGGTAAGTGCATGAATAAGCAACTGAAATCCAACTAAACACACAGGCAAAATCCAAAGAGCAAACACTGATGCGGGAACCCACTGACCCTCCAACCAGCCCTATAGAAATCCCCCGAATGCCCACTGCAGATATATCTCTAGGTGCCCATGTAATGAATGACTAGCTGAGAATGCCACATATGGTAATGCCATAGACGGCTTCAGATGTGTGCTGCTCCGTGGGCCACCATTAAAGGAACAGAGAGTACCAGCTGCAGAGCTCAGGCTCTGGCATTGATGTTATTGCCAAGGAAACACTGAAGCCACTCTACATCAGCAAAGAAATATTATAATTGTCTCTAGAGTTCTGTAAAACCAACTACTGCAAGCTGAAAATCCAAAATGTTAACTGAAAATAAGGGAGAACCGAATAAAAGTCTTCATTTCCCTAACATAATAACAGGAAAACCCTGGGAGGCAGTGCTTTTAATTTTGTAAAACAATCTCCCCGATCCTATCCTCTACTATCATCAATTAGTCTTAAAGGTGTGAAAATCTGGCTTTCTCTGTTTTCCTCTGAAGTGGATTGCTGCATCTATGACTGGGAAAGAATATCAGAGAGAAGGCTGTGGTATGGCCCCAAATTTAAATTTAATATAGTTGAAATACACATGGTGTAAGGCCCTAATAAGATTAGAGACTAATCACAAGGACATGTCACAAGGTTATTTTCAAAGCTTGCTGTAAAAAGACATGCTGCAAGAAGACTAACTGCAAGGATATGTAATGCCTCAGCCAAGCTTGCCTAACCTTGCTAAATGGAATGAAGGCAAAACCTTGCACGGTGCAGAGAAACTCATACATCTTGCTACACTACAGGAAGCTGTGGTCTGCAAGATGTGTTGGGGCTCTAGACTGAGCAAAGCCCCACCTACCAGCGCTGCGAACCTCACCTGTCAGCAAGGGCACAAAAAGAGGAACTCGTGACCACACTTGGGATCAATTTTGTTACAAGCTGCACCTGAAAAAAGATGACTGGTACATGACAACCAGCTCTCCTGAACTATAAAAGGGGGAGCAACCCTGTTAGCGGTGTGCACGCACTACTAGCTACACCTAGACACCTGAGACCATGTTCTAGCTGATGGGATGCTGTTGGACCTGACGTGATCATCACAATGGTGAATCTATCTCTTACTTATTCTTTCCAAAGCTTGCTTTACTTGTCTTACTAACACTTCCTACTTCCATTTTAGCTTTATCCCCTATCCTGTGCAGACAATAAAAGATGATCTGATTGATGGCATCTGACCTCGTTTGTGTCTTAATCTCACTCTTGGGATCAAAACAATCACCTATCCTGAATCCAGCATTGGATTGGGACCCCACACATGGTTTGTTGCTTTTTAACATAATACATTTTATACATGTTTTCACTACTGAAATCAGTTTTGGAATTTTTAAAAGTGCTCCTGCACGTTCTTTTACAAGTCCATAAAAAATTATTTACAAGGAGAATGCAGTTCAAAATGAACATAACATCTGAGCAAGGAAAGCTGGCAAGTGATAGACACTCCATATTGCTGTGGCTATGTACTTAAACCAGACACAAATTAAAGATTTCTACATGAATTATACTAAAACCACTGTGTTTTAACTAATAATTAAAATTAAAAAATTAAAATGCATTTCAACAGCTCTGGAAAACTCAATATAGGATTAGCCTACAGGATGAAGGATATCTACTTATAAAGTAATTGTAGCAACATGTGTACATTTTTTATCTTAACTGATTCTAAATGGCTTTGCCAAATAAAATGAAGAAAACAATAAATATTAATTGCCAAATAAGTTTAAAATTTGAAGATAGCCTGATTCCAATTTGCCCTAATAGCGTTTGCCCAGGACATGATAACTCTTGTAAAGAAAAATCCTTATTGATAATTATAATTCGTCTAGTTCTGAACTTTATGTAGTACATGAAAAAAGTACATGCCAGATCCAGGCATCACTGATCCCTAGACTAAATGAGGTGAAATCTCTGGTCAAATTCTCACAAGGAATGACTCTTAATATCCTGTGCTTCCTAGATAGTTTTTTTTCTTGAATAGTGACTCTTCACTCTGGGTTGCAGTTGCTTTGCATATGTTCCAGTGTGTCTACACTTTCACAAGAGATTTCTTATAAAGGAAGACATTCATAATAAAATTTTATAGACTCAGGAAGGTTGTTTGCATTTTGAGATGGGAATGTTATTTTGATAAAGAAAACAGACATGCATTTCTTTGTACACACAAGAAAATACATATAGAAGTTTAACTGAATTTCAGTCAAACATGAATTAGATTCATTGTTTGAACTGAAAAGGAGATAAGCTAGTTCTGGATCAAAAGGTTTGCTTCATGACATGGATGATGTCCTTTACCTCCATGTTTGTGGTAAAACTTCCTACTCATAGGATGCATTTCTGAACAAGTTCAGCCTGTCTCTTATGTTTCTCATCACAGAAAATTCAGAAACAATTTTTCAACATACACTTTTACCTAAACGCCTGCACAATATGGATTTGTTTCCAGTGTTTCTTTCCAAGCCATCCTTGGCTTCTCCAATCCTTTCCTCGTGGGTCTTCCCCTGCCTTACCTTCTCTCTGTCAGTGGTGAAGCTCTGTGGGCATGCCCATCCATGTCATTTGACACTAGTTCCTTTGAACCATAATACAGAACATCAGGAAGTGAAGCTTAGAGTGACTCAGTAGACTAAGCCTGTGTCATCTTATCAGACCCGAGTGTCATCTACTACATTGTGCATTTCACTTGCACTGAAGAAAGATGCTGAATGATTGTAGCTCAATAAGAGCAGCTAATGAAATGTTTATTAGGAAGAAAGTTTGCACATGGTACAATTCACCTCCATGAAGATCTATCTGATTTTGCATACCTATCAAGTGTATTCTCATCTCAGTGTACAGTGGAGATATAAACTTGAAAATACCCATGCAACAATAAAAGGTTACATGTGTACATCCAGAGCCACAAAATCTTGATTCTTGTAAGCAGTAGTGGATTTCCCTGATGTTTCTCACTACTGAGCAACTTATTTTATTATGTCTTCAAAAATGACACTTACATGTGCTTTCATTTGAAATGTTACTATCCAAAAAATGTTCAGTTAGTGGAAAGAATGTCACTGTGTTGCTCTTTATTACTATTTGAAATCAGCATTCAATTCACAGAGTAAAATGTGATCATAATAGACTGTGACACAAAACCAGAACAGATGGAAATATTCGTGCTGGTTTTGAAGGCTAGTAGCTTCTTCACACATTCACACAAGAGTGCAAATTTTACCTGCCCTTAACTGAAAATCTTCAATAAAATCCCAAACCTGCTAGCTCTGCCTCTGAAAATAGCAGCAGCATCAAAATATTTATTACATAGAAAACCTGGCAGAATGTGTTTCCAAGAAAGCTGGGGTCAAATAAACAGAGGGTGAATTATACTCACTAAATAAAACTCCTTTGAGGTCATGACTACAGGAAACTGTGTTCCACAGAACAAAAAAGAAGTACAACCTCCACCAGTGCTTTACTTGTCAAAAATATAAAAGGATAACTTTAGTTTTTGAATGAAAGACTTATCACTGTCTTTTCAAGAACACATTGCAATTTCAAGAAAACACAAATCCAGGAAAAATAGTTTCCCCATTGGAATCACCATTGATCCCTGTTCTGCATAAAGAAGGCTTTTGTGGGAAATATAAAATTCATGGCTTCATTTGCCCTAGGGTGTTTGTTCACCTTGCAAAACCACCTCTGTAGAAATGTGATCTCTGATTCAGTGTGGTATGAATTCAATGGCCACGCCACACTTTGGATTTTATGTTGACTTCTTTAACTGACCTGTTTTGAAGTGTTCAACATTCAAATTTGCAAGCTCCTTACAAGGTTGTCTGTAAATTTAGTGTAGAGGTTTTAGTTTGCAAGGTGTAAAGTAAAAAAAACAACTCAGAAAATCCAAGATAATAAACACTGTAAACAGTGAAGTAGTTGGTGTGTAAGATAGAAAATCAACGTTTCTTTAAATTATAGCTTGTCTCATAAATACTGATTATTTTTGAAACTTTCATAATATAAGGTGATTTATCAACATTCATTCAAAATTTACTGTTTCTGGTTAGGATCTAAGTATATTGTTCAGATTAGATGCTATAATGTGCAATGGCAGTGTTGTCTCTGAAGCAGTATATGGTCCTGCAGTCAGAACAATTTATTGCTTTATGCTTAACATCTTGTTTTCTTCATATTCAGATGACAATGTCCCATTCCCTTCCCAGTTGTTGGCTCAGATCGGGAGACCAGTGACAATGAGCAGGCTGTGACGTCAGATGTGGAGCTCACTGAAGTCACTGAGGCACTGGCATGTAGCAACTGTGAAATTGTGGAACTGAAGGCTCGAGGGGAATGAGTGAGTCTGGAGCAGAGAACTGACCCTGAAATTCAGGCAAGCAGACTTCATCTGGATCAGGGAACTCTTAGGTGGGTTTCCATGGGAAACAGATCAGAGGAGTGAAGTTGTTCAGGAAAGCTGGTAGGTCTTTGAGGACAGCATACTCTGAGGGCAAGAATGATCCACCCTATCACTCAGGAAAACAAGCTGACACATCAGGAAACAGGTATGGCTTAGCATGGAGTTCATGGTGGAGCAGCACATGGAAGAGAGAAGCAGGGACAGACTACAAAGGAGGAATTTAGAAACGTTGCCCAGACATTCAGGGGTGCTGTCAGGAAGCCACACCCCACCTGAAGGTGATGCTCACAGGAACAACAAGAGCAAGCAGAAGAGCTACTTCTGCTGTATCAGTAGGAAAAGACTGAACAACTGGGTTCTTTGGCTGAACAGGATGATTGGTTTAGTGACAGCGAACAAAGATTAGACTGAGGTACTCAATGCTTCTCTGCCTCAGCCTTCATCAACAGGGTGTCCCAGGCCTCTGCTTCTTGAAGGGCCTCAAGAAAGAGGAGAAAAACTGGCTGTGGTTGAGGACTGAGTAAGGGGTTACTTGAGAGAAATCGCAGAATCACAGAATGGCTGCAGCTGGAAGATACCTCTAGACATGGTCTAGTGCAACTTCCCTGCTCAAAGCAGGGTCAGCTACAGCAGGTTGCCCAGAACTGTGTGTCTAGTCAGGTTTTCAATATGTCCTGCCACCTTCCCGAGCTATATACCATATAACTATGCAGTTAATATAATGAAAAATGTATCTATGACTTTTTAGGTGGGGCAACATTTTTGCTTGTTTTAAATACATTCTTACTGTTCTGCGTCACCTCTGTGCATTTCTCCTAAATATATCTAGGTACCTACAAAGTTTACTTCCATGGCCACAGTTTCTGATTCAGTCAAAGCATTAAAAAATCAGGTAGCTGTCTCTATCTACTAACACTGCAGTATATGTAGTTTGATAAGTATAAGCTGGGTTTTATGCCTGATTTAAGCCACTGACAAAGGAATGAGTTTCCTACTTTACTCTCAGATAGTAGTGACTTATATAGCCAAAATCTAACAACTTTGAAACTTGTTAGCTAGAGAGCTTTTCCATGACACTCAGTAGTTAAAACCTCAGTAATGAAGGCAAAGTTTTTCTTGCTGTTGATGGCGGGAGATGGATTTCTGCAGACCGCAGTTAGAGGATTAGGATTCAGAATATGTACTCAGGTTACCATTCAACAATGTCATGTGGTAACAGTATATTAGTACTAAATATTTGTGACAACCTGCATCAAATGCAAGATAACTTAACCTTCTTTTGTTGTCAGCTAAGATGCACTGATTTGGTCATCTTGTCTTACAGTCATCCAGAGATCAAAACGGGCTCAAAAAGTCACTACAGAATGCATAAATAATAACTTCCCATCCTGTGATAATTTATTGTGTTGCAAAGCCACTTGCTGAGATCTTACCACTTTGTTCATTACTCTGCTGAATATGTTCACTAGATCCTGAGTGTGGAAGTTTGAAAACATATTTTAGAGTTCTGCTTATTCCATTAGTGTGATAGCCATTTGAATTGATTTGGTTTGACTTGGTTCCTGGCAGTCTGATAGATCACAGTTGTCATTTATACTAATGGTGTCAGTCTGTCTCCTCCATTTCATGTGCCTTGTGCTAGAATTTTCATTACTTGGTACAACAGATCTGACTAGTCACTGGAAAGAAGTGCAATCAATTCATAAAGAAAAAAAAAATCACATCTACATCATATTAATGACAAAAACGCGAAAAATATGTATGGGACATTTTGTAGGTAGGATCTGAGCAATGTCCTGGCAAAGCCTTGCTTCTCATAAACTGAACTACTTAATGTGTTTTGTTCATTGTTGCCTTTCAAATAGGAAAGAGATTAAAATAGTACAAGAGTACATTTATGTAACACCATGTCTTCTGAACACTGTCAGCTTGTTCCCCCAATTTCTAAACTTTAATTCTGACATGCACATGCAGATTGTGGGCACAGTGATTCATTGGTACAAGGATGAAGAATGAATCATCCAAAAATGATCATGGAGGAGGTGGATACCATAGTACAGGAGGGCACACCAGAGGCAGCATGCCGCACTGTCTGAAAAACACGTTCAGGAATGATTGAAGTGCTCTCAGATGCAGACTTTCTCTGAGGATTAAAAAAGAGCAGTGTGATTTCTCTATAAATCTATCCTGTAGAAAAAATATATTCTACAAAAAAGCCAAATTTTAAGTGCAGAAAAGGCATCTGGGATTGCATTTCCATTTCTACCTTCCAAATTAATCTTGGTTTTAAATAACAGGCTAAGTGTTGGAATGTCATCTGTGATGTCTTACCTTGCACTATGTCAAATGTTGTCATCCAACTGCCCTCTTGTAACTAATAATGACCTTATAGCATCATATCCAGAGAAGCCTGAAGAAGAAATAATTTTCAGCTATACACACTTCTTCTCTTCCTTAGATCTGTCAAGTCCTAGAAAGGAACAGTAATGTAAGGAGTCTGTTCTCATGACCTACGGTTAGTATGGTTTTGTTTAACCTGACTGCCTGTGAGTATTACTGCATATTTGTTTCTTATTTCCACTTTTTCTCTATATAAAAGTGCCTTAAAACTGGCAGATATAGCAAATGCCAGCGCATTTATAAAGTCATCCGTAAACGTATTTCCCATTCCCATCATTTTTGAAGACGCAGGTCAACTTTCGTGTTATGTAGTTAAGACTGATACAAAATGAGCACACAGTAATAACATAGATACTTTGCACGAGAAACATTGAACAATTTTGGTGTTGTTGCATTTGTTTGGTGTTGTTTGTTTGTTTCTTTGTTTTTATTAAGCAGATTAAAATATGCTTCTTATTCTTTGTTCTGTGGTTGTTCAAGATACTGGCAGGAAATTCCTCAGGAATACCCCACTCAAGAGAAGTTGGATAAATATTACTTGCTGTAACAATACAAAAGCAAATAGAATCTGGTTAATTTGACCTATAACAAAAAAATCTTTTCCTAGGATAATAGTTTTATGCTTCTTGGGAGAATTCTTCTTGTGTTTTATGGCAGTACTTCATGAAATAAGAAAATTCTAATACAATGCCAGTATTAGGGAACCAGGAATTTAGACTCCTTGTGGAAACAGCTGTGCCCATTTTTGATCCTGCCAGTTGTTCTGGGGTAAGATGTGAATCAGAAAGTGTGGTGGTCAGGAAATGTCATGGTCTTACATGAAATGACAGCTCATCCTAGTATCAGCACCATGCTACCTGGGCAGCAGGAGGTACACATTATTCAGACCATTTTTAATGTGTGACCATAATTAGCTAATGTGTGGCACACGATTAAGAATAACCAAAGGGAATCTACATTAGTATTTTGTAAAAAGGCTTGAGGCAGTGACTGATGACTTTCTCATTATAGAAATTTTCTCACTGGAAGCGAGAGAAAAAAAACAACTCAAAAATGCAGTTAATAAAGCAATGGATAAATTTGGTTGGTTTGGTGGTATTCTATTTGTTGTTTTTTTCTTTAAACCTTTTACAAGCCTTAAACTATAACAGACTTAGCTGAGTGCCTTGGCTTCTGTTCATAGCCTCCATGACTGGATGCTCATACCTCCTCTAACTTTATTTCAGAACCACACCACAGTAATAAATACAGCAAGTCAAAACATTCTCCAACACATTTTTGCCAGAAAATACCAATTAATCTATACTGAAATATTGTCCAAATTTCCCAAGGAGGATCTGGAGGTGAGAAGATTATCCCAGCATAGCTAGAAAGACTAAGGCAATGATAAGCGATGCCTAAGTCAAAGTCCCTACTTTAATTCTTACTTGCAATCAGGACTTAACTTTCGTAGTACCATGTGTTAGACAAGCGCATGCAAGGGTTCTTAAATGAAGATGTCTTCTGCTGTCTCTCACTTTATAAGTTCAGTTTAATTCAGCCACAGAAACAAGTAATATATTTTCAGAACAATAGCTGAATTTTCTAGGCAGCAGTTAACACTGAACAGAGAGAGCATCTGGAAAAGTTCGCACAGCCCAGACTGAGAGTAGCTTTGCAGAGTCTGGCTTAGGCATGCTCATCCCCACTGTTCACCTGCCTTATCCTGTCTCACCTACAGCAGGAATGGATGTCATCAGTTATCCTACAGAGACTCAACAGCAGATCAATAAAAGAAAAAAGTATTAACTTTTGAGGAATTTAAACAGTGTCTCATCCAGATATTCATAGTTTTAATTAGTTTTGTTTCTTGCCTCAGTAAGGAGGTCCAAGACATAAAGGATCAGTAATACGGGAAGAGTACCAAATGAATTTACCTTTAAACAAATAAATGTAAAAGAACATATATTACCCTAATAAAGATACTTCAAAAGACACTGTTTGTTTATTCTGATTGTACTTAACCTGACATTTGTTCTCTCTGTTAAAGGACAACCTCAGCTTACTCATAACTACAGTGTGTAGGGTAAAAGGTTGGGGAAAACATGGGAAATGGAATGTTTATCTGAGTCACGCATTAACTTTGCCTTTCAGAACTATCAAGACCATTTTATCTAATCTCTCAGATGCTTAAAAGTGATTACAAAAACATTGCTTGCATACTCAGAACTTTAAAGAAGCTTACGTTGGTAAATGAACACATGCATTATTTAGTTGGTGAATGCTATTTATAATAGTATGGCTATAATCACATTTATCGAGATTTCAAGTCCTGAATATGTGATATATTCTCTCTCTGCCCAAAAACAATGGATGGAGGAATAGTGCCACAAAGTGCCACTAAGAATGTTTGGTACCTTAAAGTTAGTGACAAATTGCCTATTCATTTCACTTCACTGGGACAGGGATTTCAACTAGAAATACCTCCACTGAGTAGAAAATCCATCATGTACTAATTCAAAATACACATATATCATTTCCATTTGTGAAAGCAATAGTTTCTGATCCATTCATTTGGGTATTTCTACAACATATTAGAATGAATAGCATCTAATATTTCAGAAAGGCAATAGAATAGAACCAAAGTTCTTAGCCTGAATCCGATATTTTTGAGCACAACTTCATCGTCTTATTCCTTGCTAAACTGTGCCTTCACATAAGAACTGTATGGCTAGACAGTTTTTCATTCTCTCCTTCCCCATCTGGATGGCTACTGTATTCACACCATAAAGGGTCAGACTGTTCAATACACATAGATTAGGTTAAGTAGTGAGAAAATTGTTCTACAGATTATCCAGCTTCTCAGATGGCACAATTATCCCAAAGATTCAACAGCTGCTTCATGTTTCCCAGTTACAGCTACAGACTGGTCAGTAGAAAGAAAGATTGTAATTAATTTTTAAATTATATTTTTTAAAGTTGTGGTATGTTACACTCAACTAAAAATGTAGTCTTAGGTGAAATACTGAAGTCAAGAATCAAGGAAAGGTGTTCTTATCTCACCTGAAATAAAAATCAAATAATTGGGAAAAGACAGAATACAAACATTAGTATTGGACTCAGTGATTGGTTTTGTAGCAAACCTAATTTTCAGACATGTCCTGACTGGCTTAGCTGTTGAGTGAAAAATCAGTGATTGGAAACTGGACCGATGCAGAAGAGCACAGCTGTCAACATAACATCGTTCTCCTGCTGCTTTATTTCTCCCCTTTCTTGAATCCCTTCACTAGTTTCTATATGCCTTATGCATTGCTTTCAAGTTACTTATTCTTTGCACATCTTACAAACGTCTTCTATAACTTCTATACATTTTTCCTTTTTTTTTTTTTTTTTACCTCCTTTTGGCTATCTCTGTGGGTTTGTGTTTTTTTAATCTTCTGTACCTTTTGAGTTACCTTCTCTGTGTTATGTTTTGGTTTTTTTTCGTTTTGTTGGGTTTTTTGTTTGGTTGTTGTTTTGTTTTGTTTTGTTTTCTTCTGTATGTAAAAAAATAGATGTATAAAAGTCAGTCTTCTTAATGCTGATTTGTTAGCCTTCTCTTTGCCTGGTTCTCCTACTCCTGGTTTCAAGCCTACCTTTGTGTCAGTCTGCATAATTTCCCCATGTGTCAAGCTGTCAGGAAAAGTCAGGAGCATTTTACTGTGGTCAGACAAACTGAAGGCAGTCTTGTTTGCTCTAAGTGTACATATTGGTTTATGAGTCTCTTTTTTGAAAAGAGCAGGTAGGTTGTTTCAAGGAAGGGAAATTACCTAGAAACTGACAGCTGAGAATTCAACTTGACAAATATTTTATGTACAGTTACTTCTGTGCTGAGATTCAGGAGCAAATTAGACAAAATGCATTTCCATGCTGCACACTGAGAAATAAAAAAAGGCTACATGCACACCAAAATTCGATAATGCCTTCAGATTTTATCAAACAGTGCTTGCTGCATTAGCTGATGATGCTATACCAGGCACAATTTATGGAGCTCTGGCTTGCTGACCTTCCTGCAGCCTTTCCTGAGCTTCCATGGACTGTGGCTGGTTCGGACACTGTATGGTGATTTGTGTTTTCATGCCAATTTATGTTCTGCAAGCTTCAGTCTCAGATAACACATCCTGTGAAAAAGGAAAGGGTGAGGTGGCTTGGTTGTGTTTACCATTGTACTCGCACAGCAGGGAGCCCTCAGGCTGAATGCAGGGCTTCTAGGCACCAGCAAGTTGCTCTACTCTGTTGCATTGAATCAATGGGCTGGGATGGATGTGGGGTCTTGCCATGTCTTTTAAACTCAATGTAAAGCGGACATTCAATATGCTGCACTTTGCTTTCCTGTTAGCCTTCCAAAATACTAGCTCTTGTATATACCATTTCTGCAATGAGTTTGGTCTACAGATTTATTTTTTTTTAAGTTTATAACTCTATGATATTGTGTCTTTAAGAATATGAATATTTTGGTGTCTGAGCCATGTATCTAGGCTCCCACTGCAGTAATCCAACTGTAGTTAATTCAGGTGATGGACTCTGGAAAGTGATACAACTAACCCTCAAATGGACACCTGGTTGTAGTCACCTGTATTTCTCTAGGCTTCACTGACTGTGCTTATTGGATCTCCACGAACTGTGAAGGGAGTTTAGTCGCCTAACATACATGTTGACATGTACATTTAGGTATCTAAACCTGCAACCTGATTTCATTCCATTAGGATCTCTATGGTCTCAATGGAGAGAAGTAGGCTATTCTATGATGTAATTAATTTAATCCTAAAATGCATGTCTAAAATACGGTCAGACAAATTCCACCCCAGGGTCCTTCCAACTTTCTTCCAAGTTTGCACTTTTTGTAGCTTTTTACTGTTATATCTAATTTAGGAGCTTCATTTCAGTAATTTTCTCAGAGTTGGCATTCTTCATAGGCAAAGAATACATGGAAAGTATATACAGGGCATCTAGTTCTTTCTCATTCCTCTTGGTTGAAAGCAGTTTGTTCAGATATAACTTTGAACACTAGTTCATTTGTAAATTCATTTTAACACATCCTGGATCAGTAGAAAATATATTGCCATTTCATATTTTAATGAGCACAAAAAATTGTTCATTTAAGTGCCAATCTCATCGGTAAAGAGCCTTTAATAAGAAGATACACAGAGTTCCAAACTCTTATGCTCTTCCACAGTAAAAATCTCAAGGGGTATTTTCAGTTAAAAATTCTGTTAACCATTACGAGTCTGTTTGAATCAACTGGATTTGCTTTTGTATTCCAAGGTTATATGTTCACTGTGCTCTTTCCAGCCATTTTCTCTTCATGTAGAAAGCACAACAGTGAAGCAAAAGACTCAATCAAATAAGGTTAATAGATTTTGAAATCAGAAGGAACCTTATGGTCTTGAACAGCCTGACTCCCTAAACAACGCAGGCCACAGAAATTCAACCAGAAATTCCTGCATTCAACCTACAACATCTCTTTAAATTTCAGCACATCCATTGGAAAGTTATCCAGTCTTGATGTACAGACTTCTAGATATCTAGAATCCAGCACATCCCTACTTGTTCTGTTTGATAAATTCCTCTAAAAGGTTAAACCATGTACCAGACAGCTTTCCTCAGAATTTGTTACTGTTTTTCGTGGTAAATAGATCTATAAGAAGTCACTTCCCATGTTGTCACTTGTAGATCACAGGCCAATCAACTCTTAATTATTTTTTCAGCATATTACATGCACTGATCTTCCTGTTGTCCTTACTATAAAAATGTTTTCCAGATATACGTAATTAAGTTCTTCCCTGAGATGTCTAGAAAGCTCATTCTATCGACAAACTGTGCCAGTGGTTACTTTGATTTTCTCCCATAGACTTGCTAGAAAGTTTGAGCTGCTATGAAGCAAAACTCAGATCTCTGTGGCAAGATTTCACTTTAGTTATGATGATGTATTGGGAAATTGCTTTCATTTAACTAGTCTTCATCCAGTTTTAATGATCTACTTTGAAAATTAGTGATTTTTTTTTTAATTAATGTGACACTAAAGATGAAGTAAAATGTCTTGCCAACATCTATTATATTTGCTGAGCTTTTTTTTTTGTCATCCAAATTTTTTATTTCAAGTTTGTTTGGCAGTGTTAAATAAAAGTTACATAAGCCCTGTTTGATTTTCTAGTTATTTCAACATCCTTCTATTTTTTTAATGAATGCCTTCCATATTGGACAAACAATGGGACTTACTAGAGCTTTAAATACAATATCTTTTAATGCTTATGCACCAGATTGCTATAATCTGGAAGAATGACTGATTTTGATTGTAAGAGAAATCAACTGAATATTCACTATGAAGAACAAGAAAGCCATCAATAGCGTCACCGTATTTAGGAAATAAATGACAGTTTCAGACAATTAATACATTAGAAAAAAATGTGCATTTTGACTAAAATTTGGAAAGAGGAAAAATAAATGCTTTTCCAGATGTGGTTTTAACAGCATTAGGCATATATGTGACTGGCTAATTTATTACAAGCATTGGGGGTTTTCACAAAAATCTATTACTTCAGCTTATTTCCAGCTGAAAAGTATGAGAGTCACATTGTCACTAAGACCAGTTTTCCCATATGCATGTATAACATCAACGCCAGTGTAAGTAAAAACTGAGCCATTCTTTCTGCATGATTTGTTATACCATTTTTTTCCCTTTCTTCGTGAAAACTGGCTAAATACAAAAGCCTATGGCCACACTTAGTCACTGACTGTGTTAGTATCTCTGATAGTTTGGATGGACACTTGCAACTGCCTGCACTTTCAAAAGGTAGTGAATTTCTTAAATTGTCACTGTTGCAGTGTTTGTGCAGATTTGCATTCTGGAGAGCAAAATGACATCTCAGTTGTTATGATAGCACCAGTTTTCTTCAAGTTAATAATGAAGGAATACCTTCACCTTAAATGATAGAGGACTTAGTTTTTTTCAGTTTTATTTGGTTTAGTTTTATTTTTTTCCTCTTTTGAATTTATATTTGTCACCAGTAGCTGTATTCAAAGTGAAGAAATCCTGTAGGTCACTGAAGACTAAAACTACAAAATATTACCTGAGGTTTTGCCCCCAATTCTTTTAGGAAACCGTTCCTTGAGAAACACCTAGACCACTAAGACAATAAAACTTTTTTCCTTCAGCTTTGTAGTGACTTTTGTTTATTTTTATGTAAAGTAAAAAATCAAATTCACTTTTGCTTATGAAATGCATAATACGAGAGTCACACAATTTTCCCATATAAAATTTAGCTTAAGAAAATTTTTCCTTTAATATTGTGTTGTTTCAACCAAAGTCTTTCTCCTGGAGTTTTGTTAAAATGTTAATTAAAAATATTCAGAGCATACACATAATTAAAGTCTGTTTTAAGCAGGTTCAAATACAAAATACAAAGAAGACTTTTACTGTTACTTCAGATACTAAAAATAATCCCACTTCCAGGGCTGTCCATAATGTTTAGAGCTTTCAATTTAAAAGCTATACTACTTTTGGCATTCACCCTTACTTAATTATTTCTTACTTGGGGAGAATGATTTTTTCTTTGGCTGAGGCAGCAGCTGCATTGTATTGATATAAACCAAAAAGGGCAAAAAATGTATTTGTTATTCTTGCTTGGACAGCTGACTTGAGGACACTCTATACAGAAAATGTCATGTAAAGTAACAAAATGGTCTCTTTGAGGCAAATTGATGTGCTACTGTGTTTACTAAGTTCCTTTCACATACCAAGCTTTCCGTTTCCTTCATTATACGGTTGTTAGCGTTCCATTAATTATTGTTATTAAACACAAAATAAAACAATATCAAACATATCCCAAAGGTATGGCATTCCACACTTTCCAGTTTTTCCAGAACAGTAGATCTGTTTGTATGTTTGTTTTCAACAGAGGTGTCATATTATGACTTAGAGGTCATTGATTTTATGCTTAAGTATGAAACTTTGACTAACAAAAATACCGATGAGATCAGGTAATTGACTGGTTTTTAAATTACTTTGTATTTGACTCCCCCTCCCCCCACATTTCTTTGTCACACATTAGCCTTCTGCCTAACTCACAAGAGCTTTATTGCCCTTGAGCCATATCAAAGTTCATCAAGTCTGATGTCCTGTTTCCTGTGGTGATGAAAAACAAAAACTGGCTGTGGTTGGAGAGAGGTACAGAGCTCTGTAGGAGTTCCTGCCCACCATAACTATCTCTGCTCAATTTCATAGGCCACACAGAATTAAACTTTGTATTTTCCTACACATAAAGTAGTTTAACAGTAAGTAGTCATGAAATCTCTGCAAATAGGATTTTGAATCCCAGCTCACTTGTCTTGTCTTCATCTTCAGAAAAGGCCAGGTTCTGGATCCTTGAACTTCCAGACACTCCACTAAGAGCTAATGGAAACAGATATTTTAGCTTCCTAGCAGTACCTCATTTCCTAAACTACAACTTTAAATTCTTGGTATTCCAGCCAATTCACTGACTCTTTTCCAAACTCTTGAATTTCTTCAAGAAAAAAAAAATGTTCTGTTTGTTTTATACCTTTGGCTATTTATAATAATTTCAGCCATCTTAATTTATAATAGCCTGCAGTAATTTATGCTGCTGCCAATCATGTTCACTAGAAATACATTTAGCTAAAGTAACCTCATATGACTTACTGTTAAATCATATCAGGTTACTTTTTGCCTTCCAGTTATCTTTTTTTTTTTTTTTCTTTTGGTCACAAGTATGTAGGTCTTTCTGTGATGTTTTTGTTAGATTTATTTTCTGCATGCAAGGAATTTTTTGTTTAACGTTTTATTTTACTTTATTTTTTAGCTGCTCTACAATAACTCCCCAGGTATAATGGCTACTTGCATTACACTTTTCTTGAAGTATGATTTTCTCCATTTCTGAAGTAGATTACACTACCTCACACAGTCTTAAAGAGGAAAAAAGTGTACACACAAGGAGCAATGGATGACTAATTAGTGTTTCATAAATTTATTACATTTTTTATTTACTATGCTAACTCACACTGCAACAACAATGGTCTACTTCCTTCATTTCCAATCTCCACTGTGTGGAAATCTGTGAATATTCAGAGGCAAATGGAGACAGATGAGCTATATGGTGGCATTGTGCAACCACAAAGACGGGTAAAGTGTGAGCAAAATAAAGTGGGTATAAAAGAGGAAAATATTTTCATTATTTCGTTATCATATTTGCAAGCATTGTGTACAGTCTGAGCAGCAACTTTTCATGCAATATTTGAATCCCTTATCCCACTGTTTTCCTCCTGTATATATAATTCTGAATATACTCCATTTTCCCTCCTTGCATGTGTAATTTCTCAGACTATAAGTGTTTAGAAGTTGACAGGTGTAATTAGATGATCCTGTTCTCTTCCCCCTTCCCCCTTTCCCCCTTCCGCCTTCCCCCTTCCCCCTTCCCCTTTCCGCTTTCCGCTTTCCGCTTTCCTCTTCTCAGCAATAAACACAGTTCCTTAATTATTTTAAAAGAAGCAGGAGCTCCTGCAGTGTTTGATCAGAATGTTCTGCCAATGCACCTCTCTGCATATGCTTTTGCATCTCTTCATGTATGCAAGAAAACCATTTCCTTGGATTTTTGACAACTTCCATTATGGACTACTTCATTTATGATGGATGCATAGCTTAATAACCTCTGCATATAGCATGCGCCTCTCTACACTGAGCAATTGAGCTTTTTTTATGTTTGGAATAATGAAAGACTTCCTATATCCTTTGGATTTTCATCACAGTACTAAATTGCATCTAATATAGTTCTACTTAGTAGAAATAATATTTAGCAAGATCACCTAGAGCCAGATTCCACCATGCTATTCACATTAATTAATTCCTTACTCTGCCAGTCCTGGTCCCCAGGTTGTTGCCAACTCAACGTAAGAGTGATATATGGTTCTATATAAAACAGGTATATCTTCTATTTTGAAACATTAATCACAAATTAGTTGGGTGTTCTTAATCAATCGCCCTTAGACACACAGAGAAATGCACATATCTTGCTTGAGAAGCTTCAACAAGGAAAGACATATATCTAGATATTACCATTGTGGTGAACCTGACCATTTGTGATCTGAAAGCTTTGACTCTGCTCTTCCTCCCACAGTCCACTCAAATGTACAAAAATTGTAACACAAGAAACCAGGTGCTGCTCCCTTCATCCTCTGTCCAAAATCTTGACTATATTCTTTCACCAATTTCTTTATTTGATGCCTCTAGAAAGAGCAGAAATACCTTTATAGTCACGCACAGAGCCAGTGTATGATGCAAAGTCCATTCATGGCACAAACACACAATAGGATTTTAAGTAAATAATACACAAGTTTTATTTATTTATTTATTTTTAAGATTAATGTTTTTTCTCTTTACTTCGTTAACCTAAAATTAATGATACCACCTGTTCTCTAATAGGAGCAGCTGGTTACTTCTGACAGTCTAGCTAAATACTTGATGCTGATAGCCACAGCTTTGTTGGTAGGCCACATCAACTACAAATGCTTTGAGTCTTCAGCCTTAAATATTTTATGATGCATCCTCATGAATCTCCAACAACTGTACTAGCAGCATCGATCACAGTCTGTGCAGTAGCTGGAGAGGTATATACACTGCAGTCCAGTTGCACACACAACTTTTATAAGAATCAGTTGCAACCAGTGCCTGTATTCTTGAATAAAAAATAAAAGACAATTAAAAAAACTTAGATAAACGCACAAATGTACTGTAGCTCAGCATAGGTACCCACAGTTCTTTTGGGTGTAGGATGGAAAAGAACACAAGCATGGGAATGGAGAAGGGGGTGAAACTGGAAACAAGGAGAGTGAAGAAAAGAGGGAAAGAGATTTTTCTTCTTCTTTCTAACACCATAGGAGAATATTCATTTCAAAGTAACTATATGGTACCATAGTGGATAATATACGCGGTTAAAATAGAGAAAGGGTCTGTTTAGAGATGGCCGCTTCCTGGAGGAAAACAAAATGTAGCTGAGCAAGACATGAAAGTAAGAACTTGGGGCTGGCTGTTCCTTGACAGATGGATCTGGTGCCACTTGCTAAAAACTACCTTCCCCCCACAGTATTACAGAGTAGTCATTTTGAATGTGACAATATTAAGCTTGTTGCAGACACCTAGTAAAGTGTTTGGAGAAGAGTTCATCCTATTGGCAACTAAACGTTGCCTTCCTGAAATGAAATGAAAAATAATATATTTTCTCAGACAAACTTGCAGATAAAATAAAAACCTTGTTTTTTTGCACTGGATTAGTTAGTTAAACATACTCTGTGCTCTACACAAATACAAAGCTGTGATAAAAATAAATATTTTAAAAGAAATTTGTAATCCTGACAGCAGGGGGAACAACAGTGCGCACAATATAAACTTAGAACTGATACTGAAATCTTTAAAATGCCTCTTTTTTCTTTTTTTCAAGGGACTTTTTAGTATGTTACCTTTTAACTTGCATTGACAAAAGCTGTTAATTTTTTTCCTAGAGGCCAAAAGCTTTTTGTTCCAGCAAGGAAGAGAAATGAAGAATCGTCCCGACTTTTCTTGAAGTTGATCATGTCTGGCTTGCTCAAGCATTGGAAGGACCAGAAAAAGGGACAGGCAGCGTGATGGGTGATGTACGACTAGGTCGAAGGTACAAGCAAAGAAGGAGAACACTAAATTTGTTTTCTGATATTGAAATCAACCTTATCCTGATAGTTTGCAGTCCAAAGTAAATACTCTCATCAAACTACAATTTAGAGTCTATAATTAATATGAAAATATATGTTTCTGAAAATTGAATCCTTATGAATAATGATGGACCATTTCTGTTCATTTTTTCTATTTTAAACAGCCTGCCAGAGTTATGAGATGACTTAGAATTTCAAGTAAATGAAGCAAAGTCCTAGGAAATGCATATGCCAATCACTCCTGGGTTGACAGGCCTAATTACTGGTAAATGGCAATGTTATTTTATTTATACTCATATTTTCAATGGAATCCATACACCTTAGAAACTGGCCTAAATTCTCTCACTGCACAGCTTCACCTGGGAAATGGGAACGCAGTGTTTTCTTATTTTAACTTGTAATTGCAGCAGCTGGTACCTGAGGAGCTATTAATTTAATGGAATATTTTTGCTTCAGCAGAGCCCTTTCATTGTCCTCACTGAACATTTTTGGTTTTCTGGTTGACAGGATTACACAAAAGTGCTTATGCATTCCAAACAAGAATACTTGCTTTTAGTACAGAATAGCAGAGAAGAGCATGATAAGGCATAAAGAAAGGTTGAGGAGCTCTTATTGGAATAGAAATAGAAAAATGCACTGCATCTGCAATTGATCCTGTAGTGGAACGATCTGCCAGGCAAAGTTCCTCCAGCAGAGGGGTTGTGGCCAGTCGAAGATGCAATCAAATGTTCTCCTTAGACGGATAATACCGTATTTAATGGAAGCCTCAGTGTTCTGAAACATTATATCTCTTTCCAAATGTCTCAGGAGCATTTACACTGGCCAACATGGGGAACGGGGCTACAGTGCAATGTTTTGCGAAATCTAAAGTGAGAAGATGGGGAACTTGTAAGTTGGTTCAGAACTGCCTTTGACAGTGTCAGCTCACTTTTGCCGATTAGCATGCTAGAACAGGATTGCTCTTTTTAACTGTTTCTGGAGAAGGATTCAATATCTTTACATATGTTTACAAAGGTGTTTATATGTACCTTTTTTTCAACCTGTGACCTGACCTGATCCATGTTAGCGCAGCACTGAGTTCAAGCTACTATACTTTTCAATACAGGATAAATGCACAGAAAGATATCATCATGCTCCAGCTCCTGGTCCAGAGGGAGCTCCTGCAGGAAAACACTTATCTGCATTCTCCTACAGAGTTGTTTGCTAACTAAACCAGGTTTAGGTCACAGTGAAGACAAAGGAGAAAAAGAGCAGTGTCATGGCTCAGCAGGCAGACGAAAATCTTAACATTTGCTATCAGATCTGAGTTTGTTAACAAGTCATTTGTGAAGCTTTGAGGACAGTGTCTTCTCTGTTGGTTTCCTGATCAGATGATTTCTTATAAACTTAATATTTCCCCTGTGTTTTTTATATCCCTGAGTGTGAAACACTGATTATTTTGCAAAATATGGGATGAGAATGTCTTATGGAGGTAAAATCTTACTGTTGCTACTGGTTGCATAATACTTCACTAAAGATTTTTTAAAGATCTTTATTTTCCTGGTTTATGACCGATAGTTCACAGAAGAAGGGCTTTTTCTATATTCTCCTGCATTTAACAAACAATTTCCAGCCACAGCAAGAAAATTAAAGAAGTTCAAATTACAGCCAAAATTCTCACTTTTGCCTTAACTTCCCAGCTTTCCCTGCTGAATCTATTTTCAATCTATATATGAAAATAATGAACGTAGTATCATATATGTTAGTTGTTTTTCTGTTAAAAATAATTTGAGTAATATTATACTCAGTCATAGTCATAAAGAGGAACAAGAAGACCTGCCTCTCTGGATCTTGAAGTATCTGAGCAAGTAGCAGCAACTATCCCTCTAGTATTGGGTGGGATGGAGTGCAAAAGGAACAGAAAATGTGGACATGGTCTTTTTCATTATACTTCCCACTGTCTCCTAATAAATTGTGATTCTGGTGTTCTTGTTTACTTTTTTTAGGCTGGCAACACAGACTTTTTACAAAGGAGGAGTAAAACTGGTGATTTTCTTTCTGAGATTCATTCATTCTCTATTATAGCTGGACTTTTCCTGGTGCAATACCTGACATAAAGCTGTAGTTTAGTTTGATAGACCATTGTCTCCTCCTAAGTTTTGTCGATATTTTAAATTTTATTCCTGAGTTTACTTCTACTATGTGTCTTACTTGACATGTCTCCTATGCAAAGACTAACGAACAATGCAGGAGACTCTGCAGGGATTCACAAGAGAAAATCTTGGATAGAATCTTCTAGGGAATATTGCCAAAGTCAAAAGAAGACTCATAGCAATGAAGTAATTGATTCATTCTCTTGACATAGATCTGAAATTAAAGAGAAATGGATAAAAGCATTATCTAGAAATGTAGACTTGTTTCATTTTGCTTTTTTTTTTCAACATTTGACAACTACAGAGAGTTAATTCTTGTGTAATTTGGTGCATGCTTCTATAATTAATTGAATCTGTGGGGCTTTTAAAAAAAATTCTGAAGAGAGGACACAGTCACATAGGAAAAAAAGTTGCTCTGTATTCATCTTCTAAACATAAAGAAAGCCACATCCTACTAAGTCTCACATGCATCTGCAGTCTGATGACTTATGCATCTTCTTATAAATGGTGCATATCATGTGGAAGGTGTTGCTAAAGGCATTGATATCTCTTTAAGGTATAAAGCCTTCTAGAACTTGTTTATTTTTTTTTTTGTGGTAATATAATCATTAAAATACTCCACTCTATTTTCATAGGTTCCATGATTAAGCAGTTTTGATCCCAAAAACTTTAGTAGTGCTGTTTCACAGGAGACAGTGTGTAAATCTTCTGACATGAAATTTTAAAATGCAGTTTTTATGAACTATGGTATTTCGGTCCACTGGTTTAAGTTTACCCCAGGAAACCTTCAATACAGTATGAATTAATGATTTGTATATCCACAGTCTTACAAGATCTAAAATAACTCAAGAGTCAAACCTGTATGGGCCTGGAGTAACGATTAAAAACTGATAAAGTAAATCTGGCAAATACTTTCACATCTTGAAGTACCAACATTGTAAAAAAATCAACAGCCTATGGCAATAACAGATCTTTACATGAATTTGAGATTTCTCTTGGTGAGTATTTGTCTGCATACAGCAACAGTAATATTAAACCGAGAACGTAAATAAAGAGACGAGAGAAGAAATAGATAAAATGTTATTTTCACTGATACTGATTTTTTGCTTGACAACAGATTTGGCTGTTATTTTGGGCTTCGTGTCCTGCAGTTAGAGACAATAACTAGACAGTACTTTCAGTTTTTCTGCTGAAAAATTATGAATATGATTATTCTACCTAAATATTTTCTCCTTTCCACTAGCTCTTGACTCTCCTACAGTACTGGTAGACATTACTGAATTGAAGGAAACATTGTGACCTTATTAGTGTTTATAAATATGTAAAGGGTGAGTGTCACGAGGATGGAGCCAGGCTCTTCTCGGTGGCAAACGATGATAGGACAAGGGGTAATGGGTTCAAGCTGGAACACAAGAGGTTCCGCTTAAATTTGAGAAGAAACTTCTTCTCAGTGAGGGTGACAGAGCACTGGAACAGGCTGCCCAGAGAGGTCGTGGAGTCTCCTTCTCTGGAGACATTCAAAACCCGCCTGGATGCCTTCCTGTGTAACCTCACCTAGGTGTCCTGCTTCGGCAGGGGGATTGGACTAGATGATCTTTTGAGGTCCCTTCCAATCCCTAACATTCTGTGATTCTGTGATTCTGTGATATGAAGATACTCCCTAGCATAGTTTAAATTATGATAACTTACTACAGGACACTAAATTTTTTAATACAGGAGTAAATCCACGTGAATAGAAGAAATTATTTTTCTGTGGCATTAACCTATTGGGTTAACTGCTTAAGTATTTATAACTTTTCTTGAGAAAATATTTTTCATTTTATACATATCACATCACATGTGTGAAAACATAGTCTACATCTATAAAGACCGGGAACTTATTACAAATAAATGAATAAATAGACAGAAAAAAAAATCCTCAGCCCTTTCATATTCAAAATGGTTTTATTCTTGTCTTCCATGAACTGAGGCATGCCAGAATTTGAGCAGAAGCAGCTGTATGCCCACCCTCACATGATTTTTCAGCAGTAAGCATTTGGAAACTTGAATACCTGCTTTTGCTCTCCAGTATCTTTCTTCTCATCAGTTTATTCCACGATCTCTTTCAAATTCTGTTACCCAATTACTTTCTTTGTTCATTCGCATCTTCTTTCTGGCAATTATCATCTCACTTAGAAACTGCTGCTTCTGCCATTTTTTTCGTGCCTTTTTGGTAAAAAAAGTTTTCATTTTGATAACAAGTTATTTTCCAGTTCATAATGGTTATATTAAACCTATACTTTAAAGTACAATTTGCTGAGTTATGGTCATTACATTAAAAAGGTATTATATCAAGCCACTTAACATATTAGCAAAAAAAAAAAAAAAAAGGTTCTTACATTGATTTTAATAGCAAGACCTCATTTTTTCTCACAATGATTAAAATATTGATGGTATTCTATGGAATAGTAGGCACACAGTTTTTTGTTTTTAACTTTCAGGAAACTAAGTTACAACCATGTGCCTGAGGTCAGTGAGATGTTGTACAAAAAATTACCAACTGCAGGTGTGGCAGGGTGAAGGCTTGTTAAATTATACAAGGTCTTTCAAAAAGATGGACCCCATTTGAAATAACTATGTCTGAAATTAGGTTCACCTTTTTGAAACACCCTGTATTTAGTGGAGGAACAAAGACAAACAAAACAATTTTTTTTTTTTTTCCCAGAGCAATTAAGATAAGGATCCTTTCTACTTCACTATGTTTCTTGCAGTGTGTAGTTGCTTATGAATGCCTTATAGTTCCTTCACAACTGAAATGATAAGAAAGCTCTCCAGAGCCCTATGGAAGCTGATATGAGCAGGAACTATTAATGGGCCTGGCCTTTGGGAAAACTCTGTCTTATCAATCTGCAAAGTTTGAGTTTTTTCTGACCGCTCTGTGTCCACAGACTGGTGAAGGGCTGCTGACCTCCTGTCAGGTCTTCATCTGAACTGGCAGCTTCCAAAAAGCTGTGCTTATGTCCGAAATAAAGCAGTTTATTAGGTTTTCTTTGCTTTCCCTTTGTAATAGAAATAACGGCTAAATCCAACCTGCTAGTGTTCAGGACCATTTAGGAAGTAAGCTTACCAGGGGAATTTATTTCAGCTGCTTAGGTGCTAAATGGTCACGTGGAAAGCATTAGTACTAAAATGATTAAAGTACCTTGCAAATGAAGTCTTGCCTGTTTATGATGAACACTACACATCTTGATAGAAATACGGGGTTGTTATTTTTATACTATTTTCTAATGTAGCTGAGTTGGATGATAAACTCCTCCCTCACAAAACAACAGATTGTTTTGGCCAGAGGTGCATACAGCAATGAAACTATATCCATTAGTCAGATAAACATTAGTCTGTAATGGACAGAGTTTCAAGGATTTGTCTCAAAGGACTATTTAAGACCACTCCTGAAACTTGCTCCTCGGAGCTTTCCACCTATTACCATTTCCAAGGCGCCTGGGGGAAATACTGCTGTGGCTGACTGCCCCATGCATGGTGCCTTCACATCCCAAGCACCAGAACAGCCCTGCAGTGCTCACGCCACCCCTACTGTGTGCGCACAGTCTCACTGTGTTCCTGGCAACAGTCAAAACCCATTCATGTAGCTCAGTAGGAAAACATTGTTATCCATGTCTTTTGCACTAGCATACAATGACAGTCACACACCTCAGCAGACAAGGGTAAACCATTACAGATGCAACAACGCATTGGACAAGGGAAACTGGAAGTATTATCTAAAACAGCATCATGAAAAGCAGCATACAAATGCAAGCTTTTGAATCAAAATATCTGGCTATGGTTCTGTCACAGTGAGCTATATTTTTTGTACTGTTTTTAGCTCAGGACATGGCTAAGAAGACGACAGTAGTGAGAGTACATACATTGAATTAATAGGAAAGCAATTTGTAAGTGGAAAGAATGACAGATTTCTGGCCATTGAACAGAATAAATAATAATAAAAATCTCTGTTGTATTTGGCAACTGTTTTTTGGCTCTGAGCCAGGAAGAGTACGATCAAATTTTATCATGCATCACCACAAACACTTCAGCATGTGGAGTCTTGGCTGCTGGTGTTATTGCTAGCCTGTAACTCCTCCTCAACGCCATGTCACTTTCTTGCTTATGGAAACAAAACTCTATCTGTGACAATATATCAGTCCAGGTTTGGAGAATGACTAAGTGTTTTGGAGCAAGTGAGCAGTGAAGATGGCTGTAGATAAACTAAAGTTTAGTTAAGGTTTAGTTAAGAAACTTCTGCATATTTTTTCAGGGATGACTGAAAGCTTCAGACTTCAGAAACTATTTCCATACATTCTATGGAAATTACCAAGACAAAGATGGTTCCAAAAGGCAGGTGTGGTGGGTTAACCTCGTCTGGTTGCCACCCAGCATCTCTCTCACTTCTTCTCCTCCACAGGACAAAATGACATGAAAAGGCCATGGATCAAGATAAGGAGAAGGAGATCACTACCAAGTTACCATTGTGGGCAAAACAGTTGACCTGGGGAAGATTAATTTAATTTATTGCCGATTAATGACAGAGTAGGCACAGGGGTTGTAGAATGGGTTTTGCGGTCAGTCCATGACGCTTGTTTCTACTGTTCCTTCCTCCTCATGTTCTTTCTTGGCTCCAGCATGGGTTCTTTTCATGGGGTGCAGTGTTTCAGGAACTCACTGCTCCAGCATGGCTCCCCCATGGGTCACAGATCCTGCCAGAAAAATTGCTCTTTCATGGCTTTCAGTTTGCAGGCTGGAGCTCTTGCCAGAAGCCTGCTCATGCTCTAGCGTGAGCTGTCCATGGGCTGCAGCTTCCTTCAGGACATATCCACTTGCTGCAATGTGGGACTCTCCTCAGGCTGCAGGTCGATGTCTGTTCTACCATGGTCCTCCATGGGCTACAGTGGGGCAACTTGCATCACCACAGTCTTCACCACAGGCTGCAGGGAAATCTCTGCTCTGGCACCTGGAGCATCTCCTCCCCTTCCTTCTTCACTGATCTTGGTGTCTGCAGCACTGTTTCTCTCACATATTCTCATTCATTTCTCACAGCTGCTGTGCAGTGTTTTTTTACTCTTTCTTAAATTATCACAGAGATGCCACGTGCATTACTGATAGGCTCAGCTTTGGGTACTGGTGGGTCCATTTTAGAGCTCAATGGAACTGTCTCTGTCCAATATGGTGGCAGCTCCTGATATCTTCTCACAGAGGCAACCCCTGCAGCCCCAACCCACCTCTACCAAAACCTTGTCACAGAAACCCAAGAGAACAGGAAATTTGTGAGTTCAGGGTCTAACCCAAAGGAAGGTTTTTACCTTATGTCAATCCAACTGCAATGAGCAGGAGTGTTCCACAGTTAGATTTTGTTTTAAATAGCTTCCAGATTGCAGATAGACACAGTTGTAATTTGTAAAAGCGGAACTTCAACAAATAACGCATTGTACAATAACCTGAACTGTCTTGCCAGATAGCTTGGACATATGAAGAGAAACACACGAAAATGATACTAAACGAAGAGAACTTAAGAAACTGCTCAGAGAATTTACTGCAGTCTCCCCAGAACAATTATTTGAGCCTCCAGATTTGCTTCAGGCAAGGATGTGGGGCAAGGTACATGCTAAAAATTCTCTGCAGAGTATGATAGATTTTCACTTGACCAGGACAGGCTGAATTCCCTAATAGATCTCATCTTACAGGCATGGGAATTACTGTGTGAAACTAGTAGTCTTAAATTATGCTTTAGAACATTTTCTAGGCTTTGTCTGTGACATTAATCTTTTTATTGATATCGAAGAGAGGTTTTAGTCAGCTCTAGGCTACATGTCCAAAAATACTTGATAAGTTCTGGGCAATGATCTCAACTAAATATCATTGTAATTAAAAACAAGAAACAGCCTGACAGAACAGAACAGAAAGTCTTTTTGTACTGTCCTTGGTTAGCTCTACCCAATTCATCATCCCCATGATGATCAATGTAACCAGGGGAGGAAAAAAAAAAGGCAGCTTGTACTTGACACCTGACTGGAAGAACCAAGAATTTGGGAAGAATGTTTATGAATTGTTCTACCTCCAGATTTAGTGTCTCTTGAGTGATGTGTTTCCAAACACAAATCTGGGAGTGTTTATACTGAAAACAATAATCTTAATTTCTGTTTTTTCTTATAAAGAGTATATGCCCTTTAATGGTGTGATGGCCTTCTTTGAGAAGTTCATTAAACATAACATTGTATTAGCCCATGTATAAAGATTGATAGAATTAAAATAATGTAAATATGTAGATAATTTACATTTTATTCAGTGTCCTGTAGTATTTTGCAGGAGGAAATTAGGCAATTTATAACTGGCAGGACTTTTGATCTATGAGCCAGGATCTCCTAGAGAGATGGACAGAATAAACAGAAATATTTGCTTCTCTACAAGAAACTCATAGGAAATATAAGTAGAATACGAAGCCAGGTAATAAATTATCCATTTAGAAAATACAGCAGCTGTCAATGCAAGAAAATGCTTTAAAATGTGCTAAATGAATTCAGTGTACTGCTGAATTCAGCATACTGCTACTCAAAACAGACTGCCCACCAAGGTGGCTGGAACTGAGAAAAACATAGGCCTTGTCACAATTATACCTTTATCAGTTGTACCTGGAACTAAAGGCAGCAAGTCTACAAAGCATAGCAGTAACTAACATTTGACTGCAGAATGTGAAAGTGAGTGGTCCTTCCCTGTCAACCATGTATGGTCTGACCTCAATTGAGGCTTTAACAGATAACATAATTCTCTTAGCCACTTTATTATTTTCATTGATAAATAATAACAGTGCCATTTACACATTTTCCTTCAAGGTTATTTCAGGGTGTGACTCCTGCATTTTGACATCAGGAAATAATGAGCATAAAATTCACACATACTGGCTTATTTAAAAGGTAAGTGTTTTAGCTACTTCCAAAAAAAAAGTTTCAAGTGTCCAGATCGAACATGCAGTTGGTACGCTAAAGCTGAGGACAGCACGACACTTTCCTGCACACATTTGATGTGCATATATGCTTTAAGCTGCCATGCTAATGCTGTGCATTACTGTTCATGTTAGGTGGTACCTCAAGTGAAGGAACACAATTGCATGCATGTCCTTTTGAATCCCAGGCAGCAGGCAGCCATCCTCTGCATGCTCAGCAGTTAAAGGGAAATGGGAAGAGGTGAGGATCCAAGGTTTGATTCCAAATGAGAGAGAGGAGCACTCTATAATAAAGCAAGAACTTTCCACTCCACCCATCCCACCTGCCTCCAGCCTAGTCCTGGCACTGTCTCTCAGGTTCAGTTACTTTGTTTGTGAGATGCTTCTCAATATTTACCTCTATGTTAGTAAATTAAATAGGGCCAGGACTCAGATCTAAATACTGCCCTGGGACTATGCTCATTAATTGCTAGCATTCTCTTTGGCGTAGTTTTGACCAGACATCAGATCATCATTGACAACAGTCACTTAGGGTTCAGGGAGCAGTACATGGACCAAGGACTCTTCTGCAGGTGCTCTGGATGAAGCCACTCTATTTTGGATGAGGAGGTGTCTAGTCATATCATGTCATGCCCTACTGCTTTTCTCTTGTGCCAGAGAATGAACTCTGTGCATCTTTACGACATACAAAAGGCTGGCCTTTAAACTGCTAGATTGGGTTTGATTTATTTTAGTTGGAGTGGTTTAGGGAGCACTCACAAAATCAACCATCTGTGGATCAGAGGGGATGGTAGTGCCTGCAGTGGGAGCTGTAGGAAACAGTTCGCAACAACCCAGTTGCCCAGTTGATAGCACTTGTTCCAGCCGAAGACTGACATGGTCCCCCCAAAAATAGCATCCGTATGTTGTCTAAATTCCAAGGTGAACCACATGTACTTGATAATTTTTTTTTGAGTTCTTGGAAAACAATTCATAACTGGAGTATTCAAAGGGAAATGGTGTTTTCTTACCACATAAATGGCTAAGTTTGATCCTGTGATCACTGTAACATTTATATTAAAGAAAGAATTGAACAGTTTGTGTTGTCTGTTATCCAGAGATTGTCCTTAATGGAGATTTTCCTTAACAGTGTCCTGTTAGGCAGGCCACCTACTTGGGGTTCTTATAAAATATATATTTGTTAATAGTTCATAAAAGGTGTCACTTGATACAGCTATTTATGGATGTTGAAAGATATGTCTAATGATGTAAATCTGCAATGCCTCCACTAACCTAGATGGAACCAAACACCTGTATGCACTGAAGAAGCCTTATTTTTGCTCTTCGTTTTTGCAGTTTTTCTTATCCATGAGAGGCTTTCTTTCTAGTAGCATCTTGAGGAGCTGAGGAGTAAAATGAAGGATTTAATGTTTTTACTCATATAATTTGCTTTATCTGTGTATTTTGCCTTGTGACTGCATAGGAAGATAAAGGACCCAAATTTTGTGTGTGCGTGCTGGTAATAGGCATGGGGAAAACCAGCAGCATAAGACAGGGAACATTTGTGAATTCCAGAAAAATGAATGATGAGTCCAAAAGTCACACTAACAATGTCAGGCAAAGTTAGATCTGTAAAAAAATCGCATAAAATTTATTTCCATTAAAACTTATCATAAGAATAATTGAAGACATTTAACAATCTAATATAGCAAACACCCAGTCTCCTAAAAATAATTTGTTCTACAGATAATTACCACTTGGCTGAACCATTGTTTATGGCTATTAAATAATTATTCAAGTGTACAGCTTTGAATAAGTAAATTTTCTGTGCTGCCTGATAAAGAAGATCAGGTTAAATGTTAAATATGCACAATATAGTATTCAATTCACTTACCATATTCTGAAGCAGTAATAAACATCAAGAGAAACAGTTAGTCTTCTGCTTTCATTACCATCATTTTCATGCAAAGGAAATATGCTACACTGGTAGGTTTCACATCTTAACTTTACGACTAACACTCTACTTTTTCCCATGGATAACAGGTGACATAAAAAATAGTAAAAGGTGTGTCTGAGCTAATCAAAAGAACTGAAAGAAGAGCTATCACTTAAATAAAGTATTGATTGTTTCTTTGACTGTCATGTTTGTCCCTCAGCTCTCCTTGATGGTTACTTTTGGACTTATTATTTTTTCTAAAATGCTTTACCTCCAGTTAGCAAACAAGTGGCATCCCTCAAAGATTAAAATACTATTTCTTGTTTAATCATAGAATCATAGAACGTCTTGAGTTGGAGAGACCCACAAGGATCATGAGGTCCAACTCCTGTCACTGCACAGGACAACCCCACAGTTCACACCATGTGTCTGAGGGTGTTGTCCAGTCTCTTCTTGAACACTGTCAGGCTTGGGGCTGTGACACCTCCCTGGGGAACCTGCTCCAGTNATATGACTTCCTCTCCAAACCCTTCACCAGCTTTGTAACCCTCCTCTAGACACTCTCCAGTAACTTAACATCCTTTTTATCCTGTGGCACCCAGAACTGCACACAGTGCTCCAGGTGAGGCTGCACCAGTGCAGAGCAGAGCGGGACAATCACCTCCCTGCCTGGCTGGCCATGCTGTGTTGGATGCACCCAGGACATGGTTGCCCTCTTGGCTGCCAGGACACACTGTTGGCTCATGTTCAACTTGCTGCCAACGTGAACCCCCAGACCCTTCTCTGCAGAGCTGCTTTCCAGCATCTCATCCCTCAGTCTGTATGTACAGCCAGGGCTGCCATGTCTCAAGTACAAAATCTGGCACTTGCTCTTGTTGAACTTCATGTGGTTGGTGGTTGCCCAGTTCTAACGGGCTTCTTATCTTCAGTGCTACCATTCAGGTGTGACCTTCTTTACCCTAGAACCTAGAACCAGCTAGTGGTCAACTGAATTTCAAGAGGGATTGAACTTTCACATCATTTGTTTTGGATTTCCTTACTACAAAACAGTACATATTGTTTTGCTAATCAGTTCATGCTTAAAGCTCACTGTCAGGCACAGACGTATCTGTAATGCAGATAAGCCTTAGAGTTTATATCTACATGTTTTATGTTCCTGCACTTGAATTTTAATTTAGTAATCCTCAGGGCAAAGAGTATTTTCAATCATTTTGGAGCAGCAAGGAAGAGAAATCAGGACAAATCTGTACACATACATATAAAGGGTAGTTAACCCACCTATCTAATAACTTTTGGCATCCTCTTTTTTATGTATCCAGATGCTCACATGACCACACATCGTTTAATGTAGGAGTGGTGTCTACAGTCAGTCCATCAATGTTCTTTTATGTAGATGTTTTTGAGCTATGCTGTGAAGTGCTCCTTACACCTTAAAATATCATTCTTACTTATAGCATTCTAGAAAATAACTACAGTTAAAATCACAGGGTTGTATAGTTCTACATTAGTTACAAGCCCAGCATCAACATAAATGTTTTTCATCAGATTTAGAACAGAATTATAAACTTTGTGAAAACTAGAGAAACTCATAAAAATGGAAATGCAAACATTAGAACAAATTAGCATGGCTTGTCTTAGAAAATCATGTAATTAGCTGTACTTCTCAGCTTCAGGCTAGCCATACTTTATTTACATAGCAACACAGTGGTTTAGCTTTTTGAAAGGCAGAGTTAAGAAAAAGTTACATCATCTATTTTCTTGTCTTTCTCCAAATCAGCCGATGTTATAGTATGTTTCAAATCATTCAGTATCCAGCAAATCAAATTTATCTTATCTTGCCATGAAGGTTGTGGCATTTTCCAGTCTCATGCACAGCTAGTACCAAGCATTTTTTAAGAAAATAAAGCAATTTTATTGATTAGAATAATTTTGTCCAAACTAGCAAGTACTTTTAAAAGAAATTTCCATGTTACATTTGACAATGAATGCCACAATGCTCAGTGAACAATAACAAATATCTTCCTTCCTTTTCAAATGTAACTCTTCATAATCAAAGGTCCCATTAAACACAATGGAAGTTCTGATTTGAAAAAGGAAGGAGAGGAAGATAAGGTCTGGAGTGAGCAATCTGTTTAAGGTGCTAACAGTCAAGTAGAAGACATTGCTGAGAATATGTAACTTGGTCTTTCACATGTGGATTGCACATGCAGGAAAGCAGGAGTGAATGAGCAGTGACCTGGCCACCAGCACTAAAAGCAGGGCTGCTGAGACTGAAATGAACAGCATGACAGACCAGGAGCTTGTCCCCTCGCAGGAGAAGTAACGTCTCTTCCCCTAGTCCTTCCTGGGGGATGTGGAGACTTGTCCTCCTTGTCCTCTCCTCTCAGATGCTTGAAGAACTTGAGAGGAAAAGGAGTATGAAGAAGAGCAAAACATGGAGGAAGGATGACAAGGCTCCCTAAATCCATCATCACATTGCACCAACACTCCTTGTGTGTAGGTACAAAAGAAACACCCTGCAGCAAGGGTATAGAAAAAAATTTTAGCAGTGGCTGAGCAGGCTTATGACCTAGCCTTAGAAAACAGTATGTCTCAGGGTTAAAAGAGGTGAAATCCACAAAATGACCATCTGAGCTCAAGCCATGGCCAGATCTTGAACTCTTACCCACAACGATGAGCATCCTGGTCTTCAAGCTGGTAAACTCAAGTCAGTGTGAGACTTTCTGGGGAAGAATACTTGTTTTGAGCAAGATGGCTTGGATCTAACTTTCATGAATAACTAATGCTCAAACTACTGGTTATAAAAATCCCAGATCCTCAGCTAACCTCTCAGTGTTCTGTAAGCAGTAATTACCCACACATGTGGAAAGTAGTAATGACTTACTACCTTTCCTTTGATAACATGCTGCTTTCTTCCACTGTTTCACAACTGCTCTCTCCTCTGTAATTTCAATAGCAGAAGTTAAAATTAAAGCAATTGTTTTCAGCTTCCACTTGTCTTGAATGTTCCAATTTCTATTTCAGATTCGTGTTGAAAAGTTCATTCATGTTTTCCAGCTTTCTTGTGTTTTAATGCAAGCCAATTACCTCTTCCTGTATGCCTCAGCCTGATGAAAGAAATCATGGAGGTTGACATCCTAGAGCTGCCTGGATGGGCATAAGGCTGCACTGGCATTGAGAAGTGCAGAGTAAGGTCAGATTTTCTGAATGAGAATTGAAAGCTCTTACTTCATTTCAACTTGCTTGGAAGCAAATTGGAAGATACATCTCCCAAAGAACATGGCAGGAGGCATCTAATTGGGAAAAGTGGTACCAAGACTGCAGCACATTGAAGTGATTTATATACATTCTGCTTGATCCCTGCCATTTGGAAGTGGTAAGGAGAAAAGCATTACAGAAACTCTGATTTTATCTTTTGGTGCCAGCTGCAGAACAATATTAAAAATAGCCATATATTCAGATATCTGTAATATTAATTGTTATTGGAGTTAATGTTTTGGAGAGTATTTTTTGTTTTAGTTTGGTTTGGTTTGATTTTTTGTCCTCATGTCTAAGACCTTCCCAGATATTGGTAAACTGTTGAATAAAAGAATATTGAGCTTTTTCCAAACTGCAAAGATAGCAATTCCAGCAGTTAATAACAAGAGATGAAATAATACATACTGAGCAAGACTAGCAAAGTAATTATCAGCTCTTAATAAAGCTAACATAGGGGATAATAGATGACACATTTAAAATTAAATTGCATATTTTTCCACCAATGAGAAGCAGCTTCTAGAAAATACCACTACATATGAATATGAATGCATTTGCCCACATTCTCTTAAACATAAATTACTGCTAACAATGACACTAACAATATAGTAGAAACACCCTCAATCTGCTTCATGGGTGAAATTCAGTTTGTGCAGAGAGCTTGAATAGGGCCAGGCAAGATTGCAATTTTAGGTAATGAAATAACAAGGGATTCAGAATATACTCATAGAATGTGGGTTCAAAATCTTCTTGAATCTGATATCTTACTAGTCAAACACTTTATTTTTAAAATACAGTTTTCTAAATTTATACTGTGGGCATGTAGCTGGCATAGCAAAGCAAATTAATTGATGCATGTTATATGTTGCTGTATATTGTCTCTGAATCTCAGGAGCTGAGCATATATACGTCCCTAACAGGAGGAATTACACCATTTTTCCTTCATTGAGGTGTATTTTTGGCTTTTAGCACAGCTATTTAATCTGGGATTTAAATGTTAGACTGCACCGAGCACCTCATATAAAACTTTTAACTGCTGTTGAAGCCAAGGCTGTTGAGAGGACTCAGGGAGGTGCAGGTCTGGAATTGATACACATTTTACCTGGCTGGTTCTGGGGAGACTACTCTGAGTAATCTGCCACTGACCTCTGGGGGAGGTGAGGACACGTGCTGTAATCCAGTATGGACCTTTGCAGGGAGCTGGAATGTGTGTGAGGCTGGGGGAGTGAGTATTTGAAGGTTTGGAGAAATGGGCCTCTTCTGAAAACAGTATTAATGACATTTTGTTTAAATACTGTTATTAAGCAGCACTGAAGAAAAAATCCTCTCTTAGCTCAGATGTGTAATTATTTTCTTATCTCAGTTGGATATAATGTATTATATAACATATTTTTTTAAAATATCTTTTGTTTCTAGAAAGGCAGTATTACCTTAGACTGTTTTCCCTTTAGCTGGTTTATAAGATACACTAAAAGTTTTAGAAGCCTTGCTTTCTTTGTTTTTTTAATTGATTTTTTTTCACTTTTTCATTGAAATTCATACTTAGCAAATGGTGATAATTTTGTGCTTTCATTTGTATTATGGAAATTATATAAACAATCAATTTCAAATGAAAAAAGAGCTTTGAAATAAATGCAGCTGGATACATTTTCAAATATTTTCCCAATGTTGTAAAAATGGGAGATTTGTATAACAAGATGTTAAAATGCTGGTATTCTACTACAAGAAAAAAATCGAAAGTACCAATCCAATTTTAATAGAGATCCATATACTATATGGAGCTCTGGAAATTGGAAAATATCTATTTACACACTTGCAGTGTAACAGACATGAAACCTTAATTGAGTCCACAGAAGATAATTTCCTGCGTAGTTTACTACATTGATATTTCCCTGCACAAGCTCAGCTGGATTCTTTCGAAGTTAAGCCTAGCATAGGCTTAATCTGAGTCACATCAAGTTTGTTTCTGCTATATCTTCATGAAGTTAGTGGAATTACAGTACTGTAAACTTGGTATAAGATAACTTAAAGTGCGGGTACATATTAACTAATTTGGAACAGTTTACCTGGATTGTTTACGAGGGACTTCTAATGGTGTTTGCCAAAAAATATTTCAGTTCCAATGCTGATGTAAATAATTTCCCGTGACATTCAGTCTTTTGAACTAAAAATATAATATTTTATTCACAGGGTCATATATATTAAACTTGAAAAAAAAAAATCTCTATTTCTCTTACAGGATATTGTTTTGAGAAGGATCCTAACCACAGAAGAATTCATGATCAGAAAATGGCTGATATTTAAATCCGGATGAGGATACAGGGAGTAGACTGGATGAAAACTGCTTCTTACTTGTTGTATTGGTGTTAGTCTACCCTCTTACTTTTTTAAGGGCTACAGAAGGTATGTCCAGCTACAGTTAATACCTTTTGTCATCACATTTAATCCTCTGATACTGAAATGTGTAATCTTTTCCCAAATTACTCTTATTCTGTTTTGTATGTATGTATGTATGTATATATACTGATATAACACAAATCAGGCTATTTTAGTCCTTATATGAAAAAAGCTCTGTTCCCTTGATAGTTCTGACAGTTCTCTCATCCAGTTCTTCCAATCTGATTTTTTTTTTCTTTCTGGAATAGAATGACTAAAAGTTCGCATGGTATTCCTAAGGAAGTATCACCACTGTGATGTGAGTATTTTTGTATCTCAAATATAAATGGCCCAGCTGATGCATCCTGCAGTCTTTTTTTCAGTGTCAAATGGATAGTTCAGTCTTATGATTGTTAACACACTTTTTTTTTTTTCTCCACAAATTCCACAACTACATTCTCAATTTATAGCCCAGACTTTTGGATTTGGGTATATATAATGCTTATACTTTGAGCTGAGTTTCTGTGATTCATATATTTAAAGGTACCTCATTTTTTACTGACTTATGTTACTATTAGTCTCCATTTTGCCTCCCACGGAAGTACCATCAGAACATCACTTTTGCATTCTCTATAGTTTTCACTGCAGACTTCATTGTGAAATTGTATGGCCCAGTCAACAATTTTGTCGCATTACTTATCATTCTCCATGCATTGCTTTGCACAGCTGACACAAGCTGCTGCCGCTTTGACTGTTTACGTAGGAAGAACAAAAATGTCTCATTTAAAAATACACAGCAAAATGCTTGAGACTCCCTTAAGAAAACCTGCCATGAAGACCTGGAATAGCATTGAAAAACTGCAAGCTGTGCAGTATTCTCTGTGCTCACTTTTCTTGTTAACTGTTTAACATATTGTGTTTTATAATATGTTGTTAAATGGCTATAGTATCATAAATATCTGTAGTAAATGCGACATAGCTATACTAATGTTCCTACTGGGAACCAGATTCTTGTATTTCATGCTTAGGATTGCCTAAAAAACTCTGGTATGCACTTCATTTTATTCATGTGAGTATTTCCAGTAAAATCTTTGGAGTTATCTTAGTCAGGATGTTACGAACATACCCATGTAAAATCTGGATATTATGGGAATCAACTCAGCAATCCATAGCCTGATTCAAAGGTGACAGTCAACTGATGTTTTAATGTATTAAATTTGAAGCCTCAACACAAACCAACTTTTTGTAACATTCTGACACCTTTACCTTGCCTCAATAGCTTATTATAATCGAACTGTCAGCCTGAATTTCCTATTTGCCAACTTGAGTTTATAAGACCTTGTGAATCAAGTCATATATGTTCCTCTAATCATTACAAGTTAGCAGAGGAGGCTGAGAACAAACAAACTAACACTTGATTCAGATTGTGAAACATCTTTGGTTTCCTCTTCTTAAATGAAAAACTCACATTTATCTTTTGTCGATGCATTGACACATAAAAACATTGGCATAAATTAGCAAGTTGTTATACAGTCCTCAAAGTACTTCATTTAAATATATTGTAGGCAAGATATTGGATGAATAACATACTGCCAGCCCTCCAGATGTCAGCATGAAACTACTAGGTATGGAAAGCTGAAAAAAAGATGCAGATTTTAAAATGGAGCTTAAAAAATCTCTTATAATGTTGTAAAAATATACCTCAATGCCATTATACTATATTGACCAGGAAAAATTAAAAGAATAGTGACTCTGAAAGAGTTTGCTCCTTCTGTTGATTTAGAAAAGAAGACAAGCATGTGGTATCTGGGGATATGGGGGAATAGCAAAAAAGGATTTGATGAGATATGGGCAAAGCACACTTGCTCAATTCTGCCAGAAGGTCTTGCTGAGATTCAACTTAGCAGTTCCCACCCTTGATATCAAAATGAGAGTGATCTTTTCTGATCTGCTGTAGAAACAAAGTAATGAGACTTTTTAGGAATGCAACTGTCTTTCATGACTGCAGTGGTGGGGATAGATAGTTTAGAAGTGGGTTTATGCTTATCACTGCTCAGTAGGTGTGTGGGGTGGAGGAAAGATCTCCAGCACATCAGAAACAGAAGCAAACTGCAGAGAAAATTGCCTCTAAAACAGGTGGGAGGTGAGACTAGATGTACTGCTAGTACAATTTCACTGAATGAGGAGGCACCTCTTTTCTCCCATGCTGAAATATCATCCGAGGGGAGACAAGTGGGACCTAAACAAGGATGTGTGTGAGATTGGGAAGGTCATAAACTGACAGTAGGAATTTGGAAGGGAAGAATATGTGTGATGAGTTTCTCCCAAATAGTTCCCAGATAGATAAAAATTGCAAAAATTTCAATCTCGTCTGTCACATCATGTCATTTTTGTGTTTGTCTAAGACAAGAAAGCATTATGCACCATCAAGGATCAAAACTTCACTGATATCACCTATAAAAAACCTGGTTTGAGAGATTTTGAAGAACAAAAACTAAAAGGAAGATCAAAACCACATAACGATTCACAAAAAAGATTTGCTCTCCAAAAATTTACATGCTGAAACATACATCTAAGAGGACAGCCCAGTGTCTTCATGGTTCATTTGAAATACTTGAATCCCAGGAACTACAGATTCTTTGAAATCTTCACCCTAATTACAATCTAATTACTATGTGGGGTTTTCTTTTGTCTCCTGATGTTCTTTTCTAGGTACTCTCCAGTTCGGCTATTTCTTTTTCATAGCGCACTGTTCCAACTGGGACTTCATCAGTGGTAAAATGAGAACAGATTAGTCACCTCATTTTTTTTACATAGAATATACCAAAAAGCGGAGTCAAAAACAGTATTTGATTTTGTGAACCTGTATAAATCTCATATCCTTTTTGTTACTCATTGTTTTTCCTTTATGACCTTTCTGATTTTATGACATTGGTTCTATTTCAAAAGATGACTTTTTGTTCTGATCCTGATCTTGGTCTAAAAGGTTTACTAGCCTTGCCTGCATGGTATACTGCAAACAGTATAAATCGAACCTTTTTAGCATCTTCTGTCGCTATAGAAACTATCAAATATAACTGAGCTCTGCAGAGTCCCCTCTGAATCTTTAAGATGCCTTCTAATGCTGGTGATAAGTACATACACCTACCTGATGATGATTTCATCTTCACCATACTTCCTCAAAATGTTTCTGAGAATCACAGAATAGCACTCGAGACAGTGTCAAAAATTGTACTAAAGTCAAAGTATATTATACTTACTAACTTTCCCTTATCCTTTAAATTACTTGTTTTATTTAACAACAACAACAACAAAAGGTTTAATTGACTTGATTTATTCTTAAAGAACTAATGTTGGATAGTTTTTATCACCATCTTACCTTCTAGGTGCTTAAACTGATTGCCTAATGATTTGTTGCAGGGATTAAATTTGAGTGCTCTGAACTGTAATTTTCCAAGTCCTCCACACTCTCCTTTTCAGAGATAAATAATATGTTTGTTATTCAGTTCTTCACAATCTTTAAACATAATTGTTAGTGATTCAACTATTACATTGTCTAGTTCCTCCAGTGCCCTAAGGTGAACCAGGACTTCCTTAATTGAATTCATCTCTCTTATCTAAAACATAGTTAGCCTAGCTTTTTTACATTTTATTTTTTAAATTAACGTATTTAAAGACCTGGTTACTGTTAATATTTTATTTTAAAACTGAGACAAAGGTATTTAAAGTTTTCTTTGCCTCATTCACTTCTAGCTCCTCTTTCTTTTTAGTATCTGATCTGCTCTTGTCTTTTTTTTTTTTAATCCATAATATGACACTTCTTGTTCTGTATCTTGCTCCAGTTTGTAGGGAAATTCAATAAAATGTAACACTAGCTTTCCATTTCTGTGGTTTCACACGTGTAACTCCATGCATAAAACAACTATGTTACAAATTGCAGAATTGCCCTACTGTTGCCCTCAGGGATTAATCCATGATATGAACAAATTAGTATACCAACTACCTTTTACACTAGGAGTTATACCATGACACTGCCTATAAATTCCAAGTTTTTCTTTTGTTCAGTACCTCTCCAGAAGTTTTAGTGGGATTATGTCAATTTACACAAGAAGAAAATTAGAGTCATGTATCTTTCCAGTGCTATGAATCTGTTACTTATGCAACAGAAAACAGTTTCATATGCAAATATACAGGGAGACTTTCTCATGTATATTTTAAATTTAACTTCTGGACCCTGCCTTTTTCTTTGTAAGCATGCAGCAAAATATCTACAGACTGAATGTAGTACAGTTCAAAGCAACTGTGACCCCTTAACCTGACAACACTTCAGAGTTTGTGCGGTTGTCCAATTTAAAAGGCAATGAAACCAATTGGTCTTCAAGGTACATACAAAACTCGGAGTTTTAAAGACCAGACTTTAATCCCCTAAAGACAAATCAGAACATGACCCCGCCACTGCATCTCCCAGCTTGAACATCTTTAGTTTCTTTTTCTGATCTTTTATCCTTATTATTTGTGTCAACAATCATCTCAGTGGTATCACAGCATTTCTCCTGGACCATAGGTGACAGTGATGAGTTGTTCTTCTATGAAGAAGAAAAAATAAACACTCAAGGATACAACTGCCATCTTCAATCTGTGTAGCTGGTGGTGGTGGTGGTGATGCTGCCTCCGTATGATAGCTGCATTGCAGCCACACACAATATTGTGCTAGGGCTGCAGTTGTCTCTTGAGTCTGTAACTTGGCAAGGAGGGTAACATTCCCTTGTACCCTCCTACACACTTTCTTCAAAGCTGATATAAACCTTGAATACTTTTATCCTTGGAGTCAACTGTTTAACAGCAACCACTTGAATGACAAGACTTTTTTTTTTTTCTGAAATATGAGAATATGGCTCACTTGAAAGAGTCGGCAGAGATTGCCCCCTTTCTCCTTGCAGATGATAAATTACAATACTGCATGAGAGTATTAAAGATCTTTTTCATAAACTAAGGTTTCAGCTATAAATTTAGTGTGGGTAGTGGTTGAGTTTGAGCAGGATAGCATGCAGCTGCACTGAGGTAGCTGACTGTCACACGTGAATTCTACAATATCAGATGAAATTATATGAGACCAGGTTACAGAAAAAAGCATTCCTCCTTGAATCATATCTGACCTTCCAAAAGGCTATAACCATTTCTTGTCCAATTGAATTGACAGTGGTTGAAGTGAATGTGATAAGTCAAGGTACAGCAAGCACTGTTCGTGCTGTGCAAACATTACTGATGTAGGTTAAAGTATGACCTACAAAAATGACAAAGGCATGAAAAATTCGGAATCATAAACCGCCAATCGAAAAGATGCAACAAAAAATACTTTTGCTGTGTGGATCTACAAAATACACTGAAAACTAAAACATGCCTCTAAAGATTACTATAGTGAATGTACTGCTAAAGTAACAGAATTTACCCTAAGAAATGCAGTAGCTTCTTATATAAATAAGTGAACAAAGTTATTTTCTCAGCTATTACTGTTTTCAGTGTTGCACAAAAAAATGGTCCCAAATATTCAAAACGCTGTGCAGGTTTCTGCTGCATCGGGATGCTAGCCACAGACTAAGGAGTTTGTTAGCCATATACAGAGCAGTTTCTTATTTAAATCTATTTGCTTAACTCTTTAGAAATTTCTCAGTTGCATGCTCTGTGTTCTGAGCCAGCTACCTAATGAACCAAATTCCCACGTAGATTATCTGTAGTTTGATATGTTGGAGGTTAGGGATGCCTTTCAGCTCTAATATTTGCTTGAGACAAGTTTCATGAAGTGCAGCTAAGGTAAATGAATTTTTTCCACCTGAAGTAGAATAACCTCATGCAACACCACAGTCTGGGCTCCAGCTGGCTAGAAACTACCTTTGCTGAGAATGACCTGTCCATGTAGACAACAAATTAAACATGTAACTGCAGTATGCTCTTGCAGCAAACAAGAGCAGCTGCATAAAACACAGCATTAGAAAGATTGTAGTCAGAAGGTCAAAGAAAGTGACTATTTCTGTCTATTTGGCACTTGTGATGCCTCATCTAAAATACTGCGTCCAGTTTGGGGCCTTTGAGAACAAGTGAGGGACCAGCAAAAAAGGAAGTGTCCCGGAGGGTGTCCATGCTGGTCAGGGTGCTGGAATACATGGCAGAAAAGAGTCTGACAGAACTAATTTTGCTCGGCATGGAGAAGACATGGAGAAAGAGAATCTAGTTCCTGCCCTCAGCTACCTAGAAGTTACAGAGAAACGGGGTTCACACTTCTTTTTGGTGAGACATAGCAAAAGGAGAAGGGACAAAAATCACAAGCTGTAACAAAGGAAATTTGATTGAAGAATGAAAAAAAATATTCACAAGGAAAATGATTCCTGGGGATATCAGTAGAAGAGCAGCCCAGGCCCTGAACAACCTGATATAACATTGAAGTTAGCCTTGCTTTGAGTCAGAGTTTGAACCAAATATTTCCCAGAGGTCCTTTCCATTCCAACTTCCTCTATGGTATTGAATGTGAGGTCTTAGGTATAATTAGCAAAATCTGAAATCTGTTTTGTACTATTAAGGCAGAAACCTTCTTGCTGAGCTGGTTATCCCTTGTAGTTAATGGCTGCAACAGCACTGTCATGGAGACTTCAGCCTCAGCTGTCAAAAATGGCAAACGGAAAACTTCACTGTAAATAAATTTGTTCTGAATAATAAAGTTCTTCCTCAGGAGGTATCTGAGCATAGACATCATGCCATTTACTAGTCTCAGTAAGCAATGCTATACCACTAAAATGGCATTACCGGAGGGATTCTATTTTCTGGACTGGAAAGTGTGGAGAATGAGTGACAATAATGAAAAACAGCTAAAGTTGTTTGGAAGAGTTTCAACATACTCATTTTCCAGCTAAATCTGAAAATTTCAGAATCAAATGGCGTTAATGTTTGTTTTCACAATTGTATTTTGGACATAATAATTAGACACCCACACTCCATAGAACTGGAAAATATGACACAAGATTTACCGCAGAATCGTGTCATCACAGAGTGGCAGGGAAATCAGGTAGGATACATTAAGGAATTTCACATATGAATAAGAATTGCATCAAATTCTGAGTCTCTGAGCTTTCTCCTTAAACGCGTGTTATGCTGATATACTCAGCAGTATGCAGTAGACAACTATTGACAGTCAGCTGAGTCATTCCCTAGGATTTTGTTTCATTTTGATAGATTTTTGAGGAACATATTTCAATTTTTACCAGTGAAACAATATTTCATTAAAAGCTTGCAGATGAATTTGTACTATTTGTGTAAATAGCATAACATTATTATAGAACAAAAATAAAAATATTGTAAAATAACATTTTTATTTACATAAATAATTTGCAGATGATCATGTTTCATTTATATCCGAAGCAAATCCATATCTTAAAACTTAAAAACTCTTCAAGAAGCTGGACTTCCATCTTCTGTGCAATTCTAGTAGCAAGTAAGCATTTATGCTAAAGAGTTATGTCACCTTGAAAGCAAAAACCTATGGAAGGTGTTAAAAGAACAAGGAGTTTTGCCTATAGAATTTGGCACTTGCTATAGAATATGGTATCCTGCAGGTGTTGCTAAGCGCTAAGTATGAGCAGAAGAAAGGTTATTTTCCATATCCCACCTCATTTTTGCAGAAAGGATCCAGCCTTTTCTTCATTGCTTGTCTGGCATAACTATTAGTCTTAATAGATAGTACCTGATAACAGGACAGGCTGTATCAATATCTTAATAGCTGCACAGTATCAATCAATGACAATGATCCAAAACCAGGTGGTACCACATCCCAACTGCGTATTACTGCTGTTCTGCCATTACTTAATAACTGCAGAAGAAGGGGAGTCACTGTATAAAAACCAGGCTTAATGTGGCACTGGGCTTTTCAGGAAGGCAGCTATATGGTGATACTGCACCAGTGTGCTGAGTTACTGCAAGGGGGAACCTGCTATTTTAATTTCAAGAGGAATATGGTGGCAAGAGAAGACATTCATGCATGATGATAGAGAAAAGAAATCTGTGTGCAATGTAGTGGCGAATTTAAGAATTATTCATGCATGTGAATATTTATGCAAATCTGACCCCAGTGATGCTGCCAAGGTCAGTTCATGTTGATCTGCTGAGCAAGTGCTAATCATTCAGCTTGAAATGTGGCTTTATCAGAAAAGCAATTTTGTAAAAAATCTTGTGTCACTGCTGAGTTCTCTTTCTCCTGTGATCTCCATGTCATGCTTGCTCATCTGTCAAGTTTACATTCAGGACTTTTCCAACTAAAACATCTCCTTGTCAATCAAATCATGTTTCTGCCTTGTGCATTGTTAATGCGTCTGAGATAACAACTTAAAATCACTCATGCTCTTAATAGAGGAGTGGCAGTCTCTGTAGGACATTAACAGCTAAATCAAAGTATAGGACAGTGGTTGAACTTGAAGTACTACTTGAATTTCAAAACCAAAGCCCTGTACTGAAAATGGGCCATACTAGACCATAATCAAACTGAATAAGCATGATCATTAAGTTCTTGGTACATGTAAAATGAGATTTTTTTAAAAAAAAAAAAAAAAGCTCATACAGGAAGATGCGGAGAATGTAAGTAGAAGGGAAGATAGTTTCATAGCAAAAGAAATTGAGAGAATTGTTCCTTAATAACAGTGAAAACGTAGATTTTGTTATTTCTTTGAAAGTCTTGGGAACTTCAGGATACTACAAGGCACATCAGGCTTAATAACCCCCGTGTTAGACCCATTGTAAATATGGAGAAAAATCAGTGGGATATGATTAGGTTACCTTTACCAGCTGATTAGAGCACAAACCAACATCATGCCGGTTCCCTTTGTTTGGCAGATGCACCTGCAAATTCATGTTTTAGTTCTCATTGCTTTTTCCTTGGCCCATTTCACAGTCACCTTCTAGACAGAACTGCAGAGACAAGAATACAGTTCCCCTCATTAAGTATCTCATTCTTTCATGCAATAAGTATTTTTGCATTAGTAAATTATAAGAAAATATTTAATTAACCTGTGCACTGACCCTGTAGATCTGTTTGAAAAGACTGACGTTCGTATTTACTGTCCGGTGCTGTGGTATCCAAGGATCTGCATACAGGAATAAAACTTGTGGAGCTGGGATGGGACTTGACTGTAGAATTATTTATTTCAAGAGCCAGACAAAAAGAACATAGAAAACTGGTTGATTAATGTTTGTTTCAAATTTGATGGTGATCGTCCAGGTTCTAGGTACATGCTAATTTATTTTTTATAAACCTGGGCACTGATTCCCATGGAGTGACAAAATGAAACCTCTTGAAATATAACCACGAATTGTCAATATTCTGAGGTGTTTCTTTAGGCTGTAATGACTGGAAGAACTAGCAGATAGTTTAAAAATGAAGGTGGAGATTTCAGGTTTTCCAGTCCTAGAATTTTTACCAGAAACATTTACAACTTAACTGTTTCATGAGATCCAGACAGGACTGAAATTACTGATGTATTAAAGCCAAAGCCTAGAAATTAGTTGTGAACTTTAAGGATGTGCTCCCCACCAGAATACATAGATCAATATAGCCTTCTTCTATTCAAAGGATAATAACTCTCATTCATTCAAGGAGAGGAAACAATATGACATGACTTAGAATACTAGCCATAGAGCCGCCCCACAAGATGTGTTCAATTTCATTGTTCATATTGTCCTTGCACAGGAAGATCTGAAAAAAGAAGTGTGGAAAACTAATAGAATAATTCCAGAAAATGTGAAATTGTCTGTATAAATTCTTCAAGTAACAGAAAAAGTTAATTTTAACTGTATTTAAAACAGTGCTTCTGACTCTAAAACTAGTTCCTGCAAAGTATTTGAACATAAGCCATGCAGAGCATTGAAAACAAAATATATTTGAACTCTGTGGCAAGCCATAAGACGTATCAGTGATGTGAGCAATCTGAAACGGTTCTTTCCAATAAATTGTTACATTATTATTATGTACAACATATACAGTGTTAAAGAATAAAACAACCTTAAAGTCAAGTGCTGCAAATTAATAATATAACAGTTTTAAAAGATGAATGCTTAAAATAGTAAAAAAGAAATTGAAAACCTTCTTTAAACCTCTTCACTTTCATGGAGGTTTGCCACGGAGGAAATTGTTAAAACTCATTTCTGGTAGTAATTTATTCTAACCATTTTTAAAAGTTCTTTTAAAAATAATGGTTTTTAGATTAAATTTAAAAAATATAAAAGAAAAAGTGGTGGTCTTTCTGTTTTGGCAGAACTGAAAAAATACAACAAATTAGTCTCCCAGAGAGTATGATGGAAGTGGGCTGTACCTAGAGAGAGATCGGAAAGGCACTTACCTTTTTGAAACAGAGACCTACACTCATTCTGCCAGACAATTTCCCCTGTACAAGAGAACATCGAAAAGCACATTATTTTTTAATGTGTAGCTCTATTTTCAATTATACAGGAAAACTGCATTTCCAAAGCCCATTTATCTTGAATATGACATTGTCACCCTGTGCTGTTGGTTGCAGGGATGCAAAGAAAATATTTATTAGAAATCAATGTAAAGTGTCTTTTCCTTGGTTTAGGAGCTTTAACTCTGGATAAATAAAATTAAATTCAAGGGGAGAAAAAAATGTATGTGACTACTTTATGAAACTGAATAAGTCAGACTTTATGAAAGCAAACTCACTTAATTAACTCCTCACCTGGTTCTCATTTGATGAGTGCAAAATCAAAACCTTTTTGAGGAAGATCAGAGTTTAGATTGGAGATGAGCTGGAGCTGACCCAGAAATCTTAATAGAGCTATTTTGTCCCTGCTGGAACTGACTCAACATCATCACTGCCCTTAAAAATGCTAAGGAGAAAGGACATACAGACATTGTGTCTCCATTTCACTCAGGATAATGGAAGTCTTAACAATGTGATGGTGGTGCTTATTCTACACATAGGTGATTGATGTGCTCAAGAGTATCATTATCCAGAGACACTTAATGGTAGTCCAGCTTGGGAGCAAGTACTCCAGATACTTTAGCTAATAAACCTTTTCATCTTTAAGATGATAGCCTTTATGGATTTCATGTGGGCATGCTTGTACACTGTTTACACTCTAGGAGTTATTTTCTACAGTTAACTGAAAAGAGTAGATGCAAATAATGGAAGTGAAGGAACTTCTTAGTTCCAAATGAAGTGCCTCATTACATCTCCCCAAGGACAGTCTAAGAGGACACGAAATCATCCTTGTCCAGAGAAGCTATTCCCAGCCAGAAGTAGCAGAGCCCCTGGAGTCCACCAGTCCAAGAACTATTAAGAATAGGGAGCAGGTGAGAAAAAAAAAAAAAGCAAATTCAGAACATTGTGGTTCAGATCACAGGAGGGAGAAAAAGCCGTTCAGACACTGTCAGGAGGTGGAAAATCTCTCTTCTAATTCTTCCTGCCACACTTAATTATTTATGTAAAAAGAAATACTTTTATTAAGAACACTTTTCTAGTTCAGAATATCCTACAGGGTATTTCAAAAGGATGGACTCAATTTCAAAGCAATAGTGTTTTCAAATTGGGTCCACCTTTTTGAAACACCCTGTATAATAAATTATATCAGAGTCCTAATAGGGGTAAAAATCCTTTCCAGAAAAGGTCTAAATTCAATCAGAATATCCAACATTGCACATCAATTCCTAAATAGCAGGACTATAGAAAAAAAGAAAAAAAAAAAAAAAAAAAAAAAAAAAAAAAAGTTGATTTATCTTCTGGGATGTTCGTGAATCCTCTGTTTTCTCCCCTTCTATCTAAAATCATCTGTCCAATCCAGGTGGTTTACCCACATTACTTTTTTGTTGTTGTTTTTTTTTTTCCAAGTGAGCAAGTAAGAATTTTCCCAGATCTTCCAGGAGAGTGCACTTAGGAACGAAGACATTTCTGAGACCCTGCTCTGCCACTAGAATAGCTGTTGCTTGAACCCTCCTTTCTCAGAAATTGGAAGAGCTAATAGTTACTTTCTTGCATACTTTCATTAACTTCATGTTACAGCTCACAGACTTTATTCTGCTCTGGAATGATAACAGATTTCAAAACCTCACCAGAAAATATTCTCCAGCCAACCCAGCACTTTTTTCTTAACTTGGCCATTGTTATAAATAAAAACGCCTGAGAAAGGCTGAACTAAGTGTACCAAACAGCTGTTGATCAGTGGCTGACATGCAGTATCCTCACTCCTGGCCTTCAGCTCTTCTTGTGTCTTTTAACTCCTTTCTGCAGGTTCCTCCACACCTGACTGTCTCATCCAGCACACTGGACCTCAACACTGACTGGAGACCAGAAGCACCTGGGCAAAATAAATCCATATAATTGTTTTGGTTGGAAAAGTCCTTTAAGGTTATTGAGTCTGTTGTAGAGAAAACTCTGTAAAGTTCAACACTTCAAAGAGTTGCAGTGGCAGGAGAGTGAATGCTGGTCCTTCACCTTTCCCAGCTCCTTGTCACGTGTATCTGCAGGTAACACTGAGCTAACCCCTAATCCCGGCACCACTACTCTGCGGTTAATTGTAATAATCACGGCAGCACCCAGAGGCCTGCTCCTCTGCCTGGGTGACAGCCTGGAGAACTCCTGGGCTCATTAGGTTGTGTGAAAGCAGTGGGGTGGAAGACAAGTGAATTCCCTTAGTGGGTAAGCCTTGCTTTCTGTGGCTGTTGAACAACTAGCATTGTGAGAAGAATGAATATATCTCTTCAGCTCTGTTCCTGTGCAATATTAATGATGCATGCAGCACAGCTATGGCTCTACCAAGGTGCCAGGAGAGCTAGATATAACTCTTTCTCTCCCAACCATGAGCACTGTCCAGCATGACACAATTCATGTCATATAACCGAAAGACATCAAAGCTCATCAGAGCTCTCACATCCACAGCATGGCTAGATCTCCCAACCAACCATAGCAGCATCTGATCCTGATCTTTTTGACTCAAATAAATCCTCAACCTAAACATTAAATTCGTAAAGCTCAAGAAGATGTAGATATTGTTTATGCAGAAACAGTGCAGAGCAAAAAGCTCTGCACTTCTCTTTCATCTTGGCTTTTCTTTTATAATCCTAAAACTGATAAGATTGTAATGCAGACTCAGCCCTTCTCTGATGGTTAGTTTTAATGTAAAGATTGGTAGCTACTCTGTACAGTGAAAAGCAACACCTGAAATCACGAACTTTTGTTTTTTACTTCCTTTAAGAGCAAAAATAGGAAAACAGACAACAAGGTCCTTAAAATTCTGGCCTGCTCTATCTGTGTGCATATTTCAATGAGGAATGAATCTATCACAGAAACTCTACCATGGAAGAAACAGCATTCAATCCACACAGACCATTAAAAGTGCATTTCAGACCTACTTTGTCTGATGGTGTTCCTAACAGTGCATTTCCCATGGCATGCATCCATATGGACCAGCAAAGATACCCCAGTCTGGCCATGATTCTATATCCTTCTGGAAATGATACCAACTTACTATTTGCATTGCTGATGGGCAGCTAACTTCCTTTTGCTCCTCTCCCTAAAAAGTCAAACCTGACCCTTGACTGAGCACTGTAGATAACCCAGAACTCCCTTCACCCACAGAGTCCTCATGAAACCCGGAACTCCAAGAAGGATGGGGAAAAGGCGTTAGTAAATGGATAGGCATGCTCACTGTTATATGAAATATAATTAAACAGGAAAAATAAAATCTCCTACATGCAGGAAATCTTTCATCTTTTCTTGCATCTCCTCAATCACTCTTTCCCACAGATCAGGTTTTCCTTACTGCATTTTTTCCCTACTGTTCTTTGGCTACATAAAGGTAAGAGGGAAAGGTCAAGGCATTAAGGAGACAGTGCATGTGCAAAGGAGAGTCAGGAGTTCTGAAGACATTGTCAAACTGGAAGCCTGAGTGGCTCAAAGCCAATATGCATGCAAAACCCCATTTAATTTTACGCAAATAAATTCAGATCCATGCAAATGTATGCATTTTTAATATGTGCCCCTTTTCCTCAGTAGTATAACAGATGCGTAAATCATGGAGCGCAGAGATTTCTCACAAGCTACTACGAGAGTGTTCAAAGAATCTGAAATGGTTTTGCTTGTTAAAGAATAGTTCAATACTAAGAAATTTCCAGGTAACTGATAAGTGTTCTCTTGATGGAGTCTTTCTTCTACTCATCTCCATACCACTATTTTTCCCTTTATGCCTTTACTCTTTCAGATCCTTCTTTAGTATATATATTTTCCACCACACTTTCCAGAGATGATCCACTATAAATTGGATGTCTACCACGCACCCTATACTTCAACACCTTGTTGAAGCCAGGCCTTTTCTTGTTCTACAGGAAATTTGTGTTCTTGTATTATATCACCTAATATAAACCAAGTATCTCTCTTGGGGAATGGTATGTTTGCTCCCTCTGTTGTGCAGGGCTAAACAAACAGTCAACACTCAATAAATAACACACTTTTCCCTTCCATCTTTTAAGGTTTGCCAATAGCAATTTACAGCCAGCTCCCTCAAGAAGCCTTAAAGTGACATAACAAATTAAAGTCCCATTTAAACAATGCATTTGAACAATACTTTGCTTTACAGTTTAAGATAACAAATGGTAGATTTCTGGAAGGGATGGGTTAGAACCCATACAGATATAAAACCAGGACACTTTCAGCTTATGTTTTCCTTGGCAAAGAATGCTGTTTATTTTCACAAATCTTTGTAGGCACATTTCCATATTTCACAGGGGAGGAAAAGGACAGCTCTACTGCTGCGGAAGAGCTTTCAGCAGAGGAAATTAATCTCCTAAATGTGTCACTACTAGAGTTGGATAAGCAATTTCTTTACTGAGCCAAGTATTTTCCTTATTTTTTGTGTTTCAAACTCTCTGGGAAATTATGTAATTTCCCTTTATGTTTTAATGTGTAATTGTCCAAATGAATTGCAATGTAGTGTTATTCATTACTTGTTGTATATGCCTTGGTCATTTTGCTTCAAAAAACTTCCCAAAAAGCCAACAGCTTTTAGCACTTAGAACGCCTTTTTGATTAAAGGAATGGAGAAAGAAGAACAAAAATAGTGACTCTGTGAGAGAGCAAATGAAAACATACTTTTTGATTTTTCCTTGTGAAAAGTGGCGATGGTGGCATTTTCTTTTCCCTTGAGCCAGATCTTCTCAGGTAATGATTTTGGAACATTTTCTTTTTCCTTAAACCAGGTCATTTCAAGGAAAGATTTTGGAGCACAGCTGCATAAACCAGTGAGTCAGCACAATGGAGAGACCAACCTCAGGCAGAGGGAAGGATGAGTGGAAAGAGGGGACCAAACTGAACCTCCAGCAGGGAGAAAGATGAAGACAAGGAATGGTGTCCTGAGGGAAAAGGTCACACCACCATCTTTAATGTTGAACCACTGTGTTTATTATTGTGTCTGTTCCTACCCTCAGAGGTCAATGCCAAACATAAGTCCTGATTGTCTGGTCACCTGAATACAGCAGGTTGTCTGAGAATGGAGCAGCTGATAGCTGCTCTGTGTGGTACGTACCTATACCTTATGTCAAAGAATAATATTTCAGACAGCTGCCAAGACCGGAGATTAAAGCAATTTGTTTTCTATTTACCATCAATCATGAAACAGTATTTTTTTTTCGTTCCTTTAGATGGGTTAGCTTTTTTGGTCTTCAGAGAATGCAGCCTTCTAGTTGCTCTTAGGCTATACATATTCTAAACAAGGGACATCAAGATGGTGATACTGATGATGTGTGAAAAAATATCCAAATTTCATATTAGTAATTTGGTATATTTAATGGGCCTTAGACAACCTCTAAAATAGTAATAAAGTGTAAAAAATAATGCACAACTGTATTTTCCACAAAAGTGATTGCATCTCTCTTCTTGAAGTTACTGTTCAGAAAGCTTGATGCTACCTCCTAATAAGTAAGCTCCAACAAATTATTACCAACTCTTATTTGTTACCATTTTGAGTATAGCCTGATTCGCTGCTTGAGGTGCGTCACTGGGACTTGCAAGGTTCAAGGTACTGCTTTGTATGTCTTCCACACTAAGTTCCAAATGCCATATATCCCAGGTAGTGTCTGCTGTGAACATGAACAGCGAATCCCAGTGCTTTCTACACTGCCTGAATGCTCCTGAGCGTCTCCCCATCCAGCTTCTTCCCAGCTATTGTATATGCTAATGCTACCTTACCACCAAATTTTACTGGCTTAAATAATTTTCTTTCTTCTTTTTCTCTCAGGATAGACAACACACACTTTTCTAGATGTACAAATCTAGTAAAAAATTTGAGATAAATACTCCATCAATTTTGAAATTAAAAGCAAAGATTGCTTTCTTCTGGCTAATGCTTTTCCCTGTTACTCAACTAGCTCTGCTTGATTATACAGAAGACACATCAGTTGTTATTCACATACAAAGAAACTTTTTGCTCTCAAGGAATTTCAGAGAATTATAAATTCATTTCAGTCAATCAATAATAAGGGTGAATGAAAATGTTTGGATTATTAATGTGGACTAGCACCCCTAGTTCCTAAAGCTCGTACAATGTGTTCAAAGTAGTAAAACTAAAAAATTATCCTCTTTATCTCCATATCAGGTGACTGCTCTTTGCCAGTTAGGTTCCAGAAGACTAGTTTGGGGAAGGTCGTGGGAGGAATGGGTTTAGTGCAAACCTAGATTTGTTGGAGGGGGTGAATAGGGCAATAGTCACACCAGCTCTCAAAAATAACACTGACAGATGTATTAATGCGTCAATATCATCCAGTCATAGAACGGTTTTGGTTGGAAGGGACCTTGAAGATCATCTAGCTCCAATCCCCCTGCAACTAGACAAGGTTTCTCAAAGTCCCATCCAACTTGACCTTGAACACTCCCAGGGATGGGGTGTCCACAACTTCTTTTGGCAGGCTGTTCCAGTGCCTCACCACCCTCCTGATAAAGCATTCTTCCTTATAGCTAATGTAAAATCACCGTCTTTCTGTTTAGAGCAATTATTCCTTGTCCTATCACAACATTATATTTAGTGACTGTAGGTAGAAAATTCATAATATTCATATATTCAAAAAAAGACTTTCACATACGGAACAAAGAATCAGACTACAAAACCTCCAACAAGTTAAAGACAGCAATAACCAAAATAAGGTAATCCCATAGGCTGAGAAGTAACCAGCCCTCCCTGAAAAAGGACAGTGACAAAAACAGAGCATGCCAGAGCAGCCTTGGGTTAGCTGCTGACAAATGGAAAGGTTTTCCTCTGAGTCAGATACAGACATTTGCAAAATATGAATCACGCTACCCTTGTAGCCACTGAAGCACATATGCAGCAGAGAAAAAGCATGGTCAGTTTGGATTTACCAGCAAACAAGTCCAGCTGTGGGGTGTAGATGTCCTCAGGTCTCCTTGCCGTAGGTCCAGCAGCCAGGGGTCAGTTACTGCACCCCTTACATTCTACAAGTCAGTTCAAAGAAACAATAATCTAACGCAGCATTGGTAGAAACATAAACTCTTCAAATACCGTGCTCTTCAGTGAGGAGAGATGGATTTTATAATAGTGTCTATGACAACTGAAATGATATGATTTGGAGCCATTCAACATGACAAAATTTACACTAAAGAAAGTACTAGCCACCACTTACATGGTATGTTTCGAAGAAGACCTGTCTTTCTAGCAGTTTAAATTGTTGGCTTTGGTTCAAAATAAAATGCTTTTTACTTCTTGTTTTCCAGGCTTACAACAAATGAAGACTATGTTATGGCCATCTGGTTCTTCCAGGGTAAACTTAATGATGTAGCTAAAATTTAACAAATTCTTTGTTAGGTATGCCATGAGTAATAAATCAATTTTGTAACGTGCCTAGGCTCAAAAAATGGTATATTTGTGAAAAATTTTCACAGGAGATCATCTTGACTAAATAAAGGATTCATTGATAACTTCTCAAAGAAAATAATGGTTGAGTACCCTGGCAATTTCCTAATTCTTCCATTTCAGATGAAGAAGACAGAGAAGATGTGTATAAACTATGACATGTTCATCTTGCTAACAAAGAGCAAAGATTAATAACTTCCACCAAGTAAGAAACAGGGCTGCTTGATACTCATAAAATCATAAGAATACTGTGCTAATTTTCTATTGGAAATTCTTAGTTAAGCTCCTGGCCCTTGTCCTAAGTAGAAAGCAATCTCAGAGGTAGGTACAGACATCCACAGCTGAGTTAATAATCTGTTCACAATGCAGACAAGAGGCACTTGTAGGGCATATTTCATCCTTTCAGGTTATTTCCTTTCATCTGGAATTAAACAGACTTAAAATTGCCTATCTCTCTTTCCTTGGACTACCAACTGGTAGCAGGATGCTTGCTCCAATGCAAATGTCAGCTGAAGAAGATCCCCAGTTCTTGGTGGTTTTTTTCCTCAGAGTTTTAATCCTTAGTATATCATCCACCATTGTGAAGATATTTACCAAATAGCAGTTAGGAATATAGGACCCAAGACCGAAATGAGCACATACAGTATATTGCTGTAGTCATTTGGAAATGTCACTGTGTCCATTTCTTAACTTCATTCCATGTTTCTATGGCAAAAGCCACATTATTCTTCTTCCGTGAAGAGCAAGAAGAATAGCATCACCTTCTGGTGTCTCAGTGAATGTCTGCTGAAGAACTGCAGGCCATTCCATTAGTCCCTAGACTTTCTAGTACCATTTTTTTCAGCCTTGTACCTTATACTCTCAGGCCCTGATTTGTGGATCCCATATTTGTATCTTTTCTTGTGAGATTTTCTGACACTCCTTTATCCTTGTAGTACACCATGACTGAAGGTCAAAATTTAATTCTATCTCTATGAATCAGCATTTTGGATCTTCTTGTTCAGGGTCTGTCTGCAAATCTTCAGAGGAGTCTCTTTACCCCACCAAGTCTTATAATCCGCATATGGACTGAATCATTGCTGCCAGCTGTCCTCCCACTCAATTGCCTGTTTTCTCTTCTCTGCTTTCTGACCTCCATGGTTCCAGAAGCTTGAAAAAATTACTGGAGTATTCCATAACTAGTTGAAAATTACAAATTAAAAACAACCTAAAAACGTGAGGTTTTAACATCTTTGTTTTAGGCCAGTCTTGTGACTTTGCAGTTGTGTGACTCACAATTTTTGAACACTTACAGATGGGAATGCCATAACCCTTTGTGTCAGGGAGAGACAGAGAGGCTTGAACCTCTCTATCCAAGCTTGATGGCATAGTCAGTTTGTGTAAGCAACCCAAAATGTCTACATCCTTCCGATGTAGACACAAGAGTTGTAACTACTTTGTATAGAAAATAATAGGAATCAATGTAAGTAATATAGGCCCAGGCAAAATGCAAGACATACAGAAAAAAAGAGATGGATTTTTTTGGCCCCTGTATGATTTTCAGGTTAGTTGCCTACATGGTCTCAATGTGATATTAATTTAATGTTTTCCATATAAATATATAAAACACCACTTTACATTTCTCTATGTTCAGAGTTGGAATTCATCTGGTGTACACGATTCTGTATATTATGTCATTAAACCTAATCAAGAAAATGCTGCCTCTCTTTCAAAAATTCAAAACATATTTCTGTTCAAGTAGAAAACCTACTATATATATGTAGTGATTTGCTGAGCTGAAATTTAGCAGGCTGATGACTTGTGTAATAAAAAGAGGATTGAAGTAATGAGTTCTTTAAAGTCAAATCTACTTGCCATTATCTGAATATCTACAGCATTAAATTGTTTAGTTCTAACAGAAGCAATGTTTTAATGCACTCATCTGAGAATGAAATTTCAAGATGAAAACAAGGGAGACTGACAGGCTAATGCTTTCCTTGGAGTGACTTTCCAGACTAAATTTCTGGATTTCTTCCCAATTTCTGAACAGCTTAACTCTTTCACTTTAAGTCCCTATCACATTTTGTGGCTATCCCAGTTCAAAATGTGTTCACTGCATAGCTTCTCCTGGCTAGCTGAGCATGTTTTATTTGATATAAGACTCAGCAGCTTTCTCTAATTTATATTATTCAGTTAGCTCACAATTATAAAGATGAACTGTGGTGATCTTAAATGGAAATTTAAAACACACAGCTGCATTTTCATCCTTTAGCACTTCCTCATGACATTCAGTGGTTCTTTTGTGTCAAGAATATAAAATTGCTCAAATCCAGGCATCACATACACTTTGCAGTGAGTACAATATCTCACAGAGTTTTGTGAGACATATCCAAATAGCCTACAGCACTAGAAAAGAACTGCTTTGTGCAGAAACAATAGCTTGTGAAATGTGATTAAATAAGATAATGCCTTATGGCAGACATTATATACTTTTGCTTTTATCTCCCAGAAACAAGGAAAATAATTTTCATCACAGATGTCCATCCGAGAGCATGTGTATTATGTTTATTTTTTCACGTAGTCTTTTATGTCCCACTGAAATATTTTTTTGGATGAGAGACTACATTTTGAATCTATATTTCTTCATGTCACAGGGGCCATGCTCTGCTCCTCTATTGTCACTTTGCTTTATGGATATCAACCTCCCACATGCAGACTAAAACAACAAGGGGCACATTCATATTTCAATGCATAATGTAAAACCTTGTGCATCAAACCGGGACAGAACAGTAAAAATAAACATTTAACATATACTTTAAGTAAATAAATGTGTCCCCTGTCAGAACTTGCAACATTTTTATAATTCTTGTTGTAAACACTCAAAGCAGAGTAAACACGAACATATTAAGACAGGACTGTCAAAGAGCAATTAACACTCTATAAACTCAGTAGCTAATAATTCTTCAGTAAAATACAGGGTGTTTCAAAAAGATGGACCTAATTTCAAAGCAACAGTGATTTCAAATTGGGTCCATCTTTTTGAAACACCCTGTAGTATGAAAAAAAGTTTCATGGATCAGAAATTCTTAACATGCACTGGTTGTGTTACAGCAGGAAACTGGAAATGCACAAGTTATTGGTATTTAGAGCTGCAAGCAGCACTCAGGTAGGGAAGGCTTGGATAGTGGCGTTTGCTCTTCCCATAAAAGGGCTGATGAAAGAGCAAACATGGAAGGGAATGCTGTCAAAGCAACACATCTGCCTCCCACATCTACAAACATGAACAAATCTGACTGAGTCCAGTAAAGAACATAAAGAAGGCAGAGCTGTTGGGATGGAACATGCTCAGACAACTCTATCAAACCAACTTTTTAACAGAAACTGTTTCTTCAGATCCCTACAGGCAGAAGTACAAGTCATAAAAATCCCCAAAAAAGAACTTAAAGCAGCTCTGCTTCAGGATTGCAACTCTTCCTCCTCAAAATGACCATTAGATCTAGTTCTTATACCAGGAGGATAAGGGTAGTGAGAAGTACAAAAAAAGCTCCAAATTGCAGATCTGCTTATTGCTGCACTTGGAATATATCTTGAATAAATCTTTCCTTTCCTCTTGGGAATGCTCACAAAACTTTTCTGGTGCTAAGGCTTGAGCAATACTGCTGCAAGATTACACATAAAATTCAATCTATCCAATAGTGTTGAACTGGGTTATTTCCTTTGATCTCTCTCCAATGTTATGCTCTCTCGGGAAGAGTTTGTAAAGGCTTTGTTCTTTCTCAGAAACTAAGCGTCCTTTGCATATCTAAACTATGTCATTTATTTCTTCTGGGGAGATTGTGCAGATTTGATTATACAGATAAATAATTAAGTAGATTTAAGTGAAAAGCCAAAATAACTTTAGGAGGAATGTCAAATATGGATAACTGATTCCTGTATCTTTGTGGTTGATAGTGAACAAAAAGGGTGATGCAAAAGGTATATATTATCCTTTCAAGGGCAGCAGGGAAGTTATTATTTCTGTCTAGTTGTTGCACTAGAAAGTGACTGTCTTTCCACTACAATACCTGTTACTCTGAAAACTGAGAAATAAAGATGGAATGCAAAGAAAAATTTCTTCTGATAGTACTAATGAGGTTTTTCCATTTATTCTACCCAGAGAAATATGAGTATATATTATGTTGCTAGAATTGCTTAAAATGTCTGTGGCAATAGTGGTCAAGGATTATAAAGAATGCACTTGAAGAAAACTAAGTTTTAAGGAAAAAGTGTGATACAGCTTTCTGTAAGATTGCAGAACACAATTCACAAGTGATGCAGCTTTTCTGCGATCATTTAATTTGTGTTTAATCTGAAATTGTAGACCTCAAAATTTGAGTTTAAGCTCTAGGCAGTCACCTTGGAAGACAGAGGTTCTTCCTCAACCAGAGTGGTATCAAACACAGAGGTCTATCCAGCAGCCAGGCTTTCCTAGCCATTACATTATTGCTGTGATAGCAGGAGTGTGTGTGGGGGGAGTGGAGGACAAGTTCAGGACTCCTGCCAAAACTAGGCAATCCATCAGGCTGAGACTAACAGATCAGCCGTAGAGCAAACACAGAGAGTCAGGCTGCGGCAGCCTGACAATGGGGACACTTAGCTATGCTTGAGGAGATCAGGGCTCTTCTTGGGGTGCTACCAGCTTATTTCTGAAGCTCTTGGTTGGACCTTCATTTTACTGGCAAAGGAAAACAAGAAATAAAAAAATATACCTTGGTTGTCAGAATGGATTACTTCTTCAGTGGAATGACAAAACCTGCAGATAAACAGAAGCCAGGTGGCATATAATATATGGTTTTACTGTGTGTACTATCTCATGAAATTTTGTTTATAGCCAGTGACAGTAATATTGACATGTAGACTGAACAACAGTTGCTTAGTGAAAACAAGACATAATGGATAATGATAAATATCTATCCCCAAGGCAGATGGTGCATGTCTTGTCAAGTGCTACGTGGGTCACCTTTGTGTTTGAACTTAACATCTTAATGAACATATTGAGAAAGGACGCAAATAACACGTCGTGCAAATCTGCAGATGATAGAACACGTGGGTATTTTCTAAAGACTAAGCATCTACAGTTCTGTGAAGGTCATAGCAAGATGAAATTAACCGTGAGGAAAACACAGGTAACATGGGAAACTGAATGGATATTAATGGGAAAAGAGAAACCTGGAAAGCCAGTAATGCACAAATGGAGATCAAAATAAATTCCCAGTTCAGAATTCCTGTAATGAAATATCCTGTTCCTGTTCTCTTTCACTAAACTTTACCACACATGCTGACTTCAAAACGATCCCTCCTTCCATGTACCTCTGCTAAATTTGTTGCCTACACCATATTAACCTCCTTCTATGACTACTCCTGCCTCCTTCTCTTTGGTTTATTTTCTTCTATCTAAATGGTTCGTATTCCTAATGCCACAGGTTCTATCTGAGCAAAGAAATTATCCCCCAAAACCAGCTCAGCAACTCACATCTTCCGCAATGCAGAACTGTGCTTTGCTTCCCCTTCCTACTCCCTCCTCTGTTTTATTTGTGAGGGTATGTTAGACTGAAAGGGAGAGAGATTAAGAATATCTGGATGGAGTGAGCTCCCTCTCTCCAGGGGAAGATATTAAATCATCTAAGGGCCTTAACTTCACCTTTGGGCTTTTAGATTAAGCAGTCCCATCTCTTCCTTTGGCATCTCTGACGTATTCAGTTTCTTTCTTGCTTATGTAAGATTGAAGATGTCTCTTCCTCTCATTCTCCCGTCCTTGAATAATGATGCTGAATCTGTAATCACACAGGCTATTAATTTCATACAGGTGGTCACTTTTCTAAGTGATTACCAGTAATAAATTGGTATTTTTCATTTAGTGTTACAAAGTACAGAGAGCTTAAACCACTTTTGTTTAATCCTAGAAAAACAAAAGTCGAATCATGTTTTTACTTTATGCCAAATGTTATTCAACAGGAAAAGCTGTTTTTTATGACAGCAGTCATACAATACAGTCAAGTGATTTTGCAAAATAAACATAAAATAAAAATACAGTACATTTAAGAGTTTGAGTTTGGATAAGTTAAATTCCTTACTATAGGTATATTTGCTTATGATTTATTTTTCTTTGACAAGCATACATGTGGATCTGTGATCAGGGAAAAACACACATTTTACCTTGATCATTTCCTCTTTTTGTAGGTAAATTTCTGACATTTTCTGAGCTACACATTGTTCCTATTTCAATTTTTTTCGTATTTGCAGTCTTAGGGTTTTTACAATTCTCAGGTATTATATTCTGATACAGAAAATGAATGTCATAGCAGTGCCATTCTTTTCAAATTTATATCACAATATGAATTTCAGCAGGTTATTTTATAATTTAAGGGCTGCACTGAAGAGAAGCTAATAGGAAGGGCAGTAGGAAGACAAAAAAACTTCTAAAACCTAACAACAGGAATCCAGTTAACACTTATGAAAGTGATGAGGTAATTATCACCATGCTATGCAATTTCCCATTAGGGAATAATCTGTAGTCTGTGTGGTGCCAGGGTTCTGAAGTTACCTGCATGGATCAGGAACGGTAAAACTGGAGAGGCAGTGATTTTACAGAGTTAAGAGAGGGTGAGGGGAGAACTACAAGGCTTTTACTCGTCATTCACTAAAACTAGATTTCAGCAGTGTCATTCTGCTCGCTGCCGTAGGAGAGCAGAATTAAAACCAGGGTAAGCAAGATCAAAACTTCACTTTAAAGTAAATGAGCATGGCCTATTTATACTGGAAGTGATTTTGTGAGAAGGATTACTTTCTTTGACACATTTTCACAGAGGCCAGAAAGAAATATGAAATCACCCAGACCCATCATTTCAGCTGTCATGGGACACTATTTGTACATCAGCAACAAACAAGCAAAGCATGTTTTGCTGAGGATGCCAATATGGTGTTTGCCCTGTAGAAGTGATAGAGCAGAGTGAGGTGCCACTGAAAAAGCAAGGCAATATGCCCAGATGTTCACGAGCAGCCAGCATTAAATTCAGAAGAGGAAGTTGAAACATAGGTAATATTTTCTGATCCAATATGAAAAAAAACTACAACCTTCTCCTTCTTGACCCTGGTCATCAGCATGGCAATAAATTTGTCAGGCTGTCCAGCCACAGCTAAGAAAATTTTCTCTGCCTAGTAGCACTGGCGGGTACCCTTCCAATGTCCTCTCTGCAGCTCCCGCAGCCCTCAGCACTTTGAAGGAATACAAGCATTAATGCATTTGGCCCATACTGCGTATGGAAAAACAATCTTTTTTCATGCTGGCAGAGGAACTGGCTGAATCTCTGGAGCAGCCAGTGCCTCAGTTCAGTGATGACAGTGTTGTTGGTGATGCAAGGGGAGGACAGAGCTTCCTCTTCTCCACCTGGCCTGTGAAGGGCAACCTGACATCATGCTCCAGGTTGGGATAGCCTTCTGAATATGCATGTGGCAACATAAAGAGATACATCCAGCAGGCAGGAAATCAAGTTTTTATGCTGTAGTTTACTTGTTTTCTTAAACAGTAAATTGCACACTCCAATATATTATTTTGATTTGCCTTACAGTGTGATTGGCATAATGCTGAAATTCTCAGGTATATCTTTAAATAGAATTTCACAGAAATAAGAAAGATTAGCTAGAGGTCAGTGAGTCAGTAGTTTTGTACCTTGAGAAAAGTAGGAAGGCTGGCAGTGATAATGATAATGAAGTGGACTAATAACTCTACAAAAAACAAGGCAGAATAGCAAGACTTTGTGCCTGGATCAAATATCAGACAACATACACAAAGAAAAAACCAACAAAGGAAGTGATATGAGACAGTATAAAGAATTTGGAACAATGTTTTTCTCCCAAGCCTGACTCAGTTCTCAAAGGCCTGTCTTCTTCTAATGTGTTTTCCACGTCTCTCTCGAAAGATCGTGAAAGTGATGTCTGATGTGAAGTGTCCAGTCCATACCCGTGATGGTACAGACTGGCTGTCAGGGTTCCCAGCGTCCCATTTCTGTTGAAGTGCAATGTAACGACAACAATCTGCTGCTGGAATCTCACTTGCGTTTTTCAAGGCCTTACTTCATCAAACAACTGTGTAGTCTTTCCCTAATATTGTGAGCTTCACCTTGTTCAGATAAGAACGGTGTTTAATGTTGTTTAATGCATTTGTGGTAAAGCCGTGCCTCAACCTCAACCTTTCAGTGTATTTTGGCATAGGAATTTGGGGCGTGAAAGGAGTCCTGAATATCTCACTCCTTCTGTTTAGAGACAATTATTTTCTCTTATCTCTCCTAGAGCCTTGCTGTACTTTTTGTATCTCATTTCATTCGTGTGAACCCTATCCCCAGCCAAGTATGCCATTGTTTTCACCAAAACTCACCACTTCCAGCCACGAAGCCCTTCTCAGCTGTGATATAGCACCATATTAAAATAAAAAAGTTCAAGAACAAGCCAAATAATCCAGAAATTAATACAAACTCCAGTAGAAGAACACTGCCTTGTAGGAAAAAAATCTTTGCGGTAAGTGTTTCCCTACATTGGAAGAGGCTGCCCAGGGAAGTGGTTGAATTGCCATCCATAGAAGGGTTTAAAAGACGTATAGATGAGGTTTTTAGGGACACGGTTTAGTGACAGTGTTATTTTGGCAGGAGCTCTGTGCATTAGGTCAGGTTTCTTGGCACTGATTGCAAACTGGGCACTCCGAGTTTTTCTGAGGGAAGGTGATCATTGCTCATCTGTATTGTACTGTTTCCATCCTTAGCACTTGAAAACTAATGATAATATTAGCATTCAATCCCCAGGTGGGCAGAGGCAGTTTGATTTCTCCTGACCCATCAAAGATAGAGGAGTGTTAAATGTTACTTTGAACTTTTCTGATATTATTGATTCTGCATCAACCCACAGCAGCTGCCTCCATTATCTAACCGTTCGTAGGCTTGTAAGAATTTCTTAATATTGAACCTGTCCTTTTTTCTCATATAAAGTAAACCAATTAATTCTTATTCTGCTCTATCCGACAAGAAAGGAAAGTGAGCTCCACATTCACAGTGCACTTACAAACTCCTCATTTTCCTCCTTTTCTCCTTTTATCTATTCCCCTGATCTGTGTTTGTGTGAAGACTTCTTCCTCTTTCTCTCACTGAATGTTGATGAAACAAAACATATTCAAAGTCATCTTGTCATTCTGGGGACAATTTCTTGAATATCAGGTTTCCAATTCACAATTTTAAAAATACTAGGCAAAGTACACTGTGATTCTGTGAAAGGCAGCTGGAAACAAACAGGACATTTACGATCTTAATAGAAAAGGTAGAAATATAGATTTGATGTTTAAACCTTCCTGTTTCTAAAATAACATTTTCATAAAGATAAAAAATGAAACAGTCTTATAACTGATAGAATTAAATCTTAAACAATTCAGGATCTTGTTAAGAATTTTCCACAAGGATCGCTGAACCATTTAATATAGCTATTAAATTTTGTGGAATGTCTCATGTGATATTTTGTACTGAATGAGTTTTGCATATAAAAGTGCATGAGGCAATAACGTTTACTTCTAAAGTCTTGTATGACTGTATTAGTAAAGGAAGGTGCTGGAGTGATACCTGGAAAATTAAATTCAGAGTTTACCTATAATGCAGCAGCAAAGCTAACTTCTTATAGATAATGTCCCATCACCATGTCTCACCCCTCATCTGTGGGGAACATACAAGTTTTGTTAGTCTTCTTGGCCCACACAGTTACAGTCTTCATTGCAGTTTGGTAGATAATACAAATTCAGTATGTTGTTTTTGCAAGGAATAAGTCAGAACTGAGACCCATCAACTTCATTGCATGCATGGGACAATAAACTTGCAACATAAAAACAGTTTTTTACTCCTGGTAAAATGGGCAGGGTTAAGGCAAATGGACTGCATGTGCGAAGATGCATCTCAGAGCAGAAACAATTTGAATTATGCCATTTTTCCAGATATCCTGTCCAGTCACATAGCTGGCGGAAAACCTGTGTACTGGACTCTTAAGTTGCACTTGCAGTTCACAACGGTTTAAGGTGTGAACTCCAGTCTCAGCATTTTGTGGGATCTTGAATTTTCTGCTGTTTCTTCTTTCATTTCTTCTTTCTCCCTCTGGAAGTGGTAGAGTGGGAAACACATAATTCGCAGATCTTGGCTACAGCTGCACTCAGGATTCTTATCTTCCTAGAAGCATTAAACAAAACTTACCAACGTCCATTTCTCCTCATCACAAAATGCTCCATTGTGTTTCACTCATCTGCCCTTTGTCTTCCCCTGAATGAACTATGATTGATGTTTTCTATCAGTGTATGCTAACCTACCTTCTAGGGTAATTTATTTTCTTAATAAAAGTTAAGAGCTGGTGGTTTGCTACTGCTTCGTATGTGCTGCTAATCATCCTGGTGAGTGGGTTGTCAAAACCAATTCTTTCTAAACCAAGGAAAAATGTAGAAAATGGATACACAGACCTGCAAATAGGGTGTTAGCAAAGAGCAAGAACGTTTTTTTTTATAGTTTTTGTGATGCTTCAAGAGATCTGCATTGCAGTATGAAGGACACAAAGTCTTTAAATGAACATCATGGTTTACTAGATTTGTGAACTTGTGTCCCTCTAGAAACTATTGAGCGTCTATGCAAAAGTAGCTCTTAATAGATATGGCCTACTTGGAAAGGATTTGGGAGAAAATAGTAGTAGGAGAAAGGTTGAATTTATAGAGGAGAATTAGTGCTCAGCCTAACATCAATTTAGCCAATTGATATTTAAGACATGCAGACATCTCTGAAGATGTGTTGTTAAGGAGGAACTCGGTTTTCTCAGTGATTCATGTGGTGGACCTAGTAACAAGTAAATCAAATAATGAAAAACTACATGCTGGCTGAAAATTAGGAAAAACTTGCTGACGCAGAAATGTTAGATTATGAAATAACTGTGATGGCTTCACCATTGGTAAAAACATCTTAATATAAAGTGGGGGGGGAATTAAAAATGCCTTCCAGATAGGTGAAGAACGAACTTTAAGAACATCTAGGACTTTTCCCCAACATCTGTCTTCTTTGAATGAATTTGTGAAGCATTTTCGTGGGATTTATAAATGACTATAGCATCTGGAATTGCCTGTGGAGTGGATGATTAAAAAACAATAGCAAAAAATGCAAGAGCGTTCAAGTTCATATGGATTAGTTAGAACCTGCCTTCATTCATTTTACAAATCCTGCTTGTACCAGCAGTGCCATGTAACAAGTTCAGAACAGTTTGCTGGCAATGCAGATACAAAAAAGCAGACAGATAGGAAGGGTTGTATTTACTTTCAGGAGGGAATTATATCAGATGTAACGAAAAAGCAACATTCATCACTTATTGTGAAGAGCAGATTTATTAGAGCCATTATTCCTGGAATTGTGTATGTGTAGATTATGATTAGGCATAAAACTGATATATTTTCAGGCTGCATTAGAAAACATCGCATTCCTCTAGCAGTGTGTGGTGGACAAGGACAGAAGAAAATCACTTTCATAGACTAACGCTACTTCTTCTGCATAGTCATGCCATAGTATTTGGTATCATCACGCTGTAAATACTATTTTCTGAACAAGTGACTGATTTTTGAAAAATAAAGAGGAAAAATCTGAGATTTTCTAGTGTTAGTTTCTGTTGAGGATATGTAGGCATCATTGTTTCCCTTGACTCAGCGACATCCAGGGTCTACCATAGAAAAATCCAGCGGACAGAAGTACTGCAAAATGTTTGGAGATGTGCTATCCCCCATAATAAAGGAAATTAGAATTAGGCACTATGTGAAATTAAGCAGGATTCACACAAGACCTTGGGATGCAGGATGCATCTAAGAGAGTTGATGGCTTTAGACGACATCACTGTGAAGTTCATCTCTGTCATCTCTGAAAAGCTGTAGTGATCATGGGATGTCCTCAATGACTGGAAAAAGTCAGACTTTACGTCCATCCTCAACAGAAGGCAAGAAGATTCAAGAGAATTTCCTTTTTCCAGAAAGAAAATCCATGGGCTCCTTGCCTCACGTCAGTTCCTGAGAATATAATGGAACGAGTCTTTACAGAAGCTATTTCAGGCACAAAGGTGATTGGAAAAAACCGACATGGATTTACAAAAAACAGATCTCTGAGGTTATGTGGTTGGCTCAGGAGACAAGAGAAGAGCAGTAGATGCCATTTATCTTGACTCTAGCAAGGTTTTTTTAATATTCGTTCATAGTAACACTGTAGCCAGCCTGTCAAAATATGAACTCAATGGGTAACCTAAAAAATGGGTAAAAAATAGTGTGCCATGGCTTAAAGGGTACTTAGTCCAAATGTCAACTGCTTACCAGGTATGACTGGCATTTCTCGAGGGCTGGTAGTGTTTAACACCTTCAATGGACCTGTAACGTTGGACAGAGCACACTCTCAGCAAGTCTGCAAGACACTAGACTGCAAGCAATAGTTGATACGCTGGAGAAGATGGTTGCGATCAAAGGGCCCTCGAAAAGATGAAAGAATGGGCAGGAACTTAAGTTCAAACACAAATGTCAAGTCCTGCATCTGAAATGGAATAATTCTGTGCAACAATTCAAGATGAAGACTCAATGGCTAAAAAACAGCTCCAAAGAAAAGGACTAGGAAGTCCTGGTAGACAGGAAGTTGAACAGCAGTGTGCCCTACAAGCAATGAAGGCCAACTACGTCCAGCACTATATTGGCTAGAGTGTAATAGTAGGACAAAAAAAGTTATTATTCCCCTCTGTTTGGCATTTCTGAGACCACACCTAGAGTATTGCATCCAGTTTTGTCTGTCCCAGCAAAGAAGGGAGATCAAAAAAGTGGGCAGATAACCTGAGGCCTGGAGCCCCATGTCTCCATGATTTGCTGGAGAGAGTTCAGAGAAGGGCAACAAGGCTGGTGATGGGTTTGGAGAATAAATCTTATAAGTGGAGGCTAATGGAACTGGGGTTGTTTAGCCTGGAGCAAAGGAGGCTGATGGGAGACCTTATAGCTCTCTATGACTATCTTAAAGGACATTGTAACATGGAGGGTGTTGGCCTCTTCTCCCGAGTAACAAGTGATAGGCTGAGAGGAAACAGCCTCAAGTTGCACCAAGGAAGGTTCAGATTGGATATTAGGAAAAAATTCATCACAGAAAGGATTGTCAAGCAGTGGAACAGGCTGCCCAGGGAAGTGGTGGAGTCACCATCCCTGGAGGTATTTATAAGATTTATAGATGAGACTCTTAGAGACATGGTTCAGTGCTAGATTCAGGTTATGGTTGGACTTGATGATCTTAAGGGTCTTCCATACAAAATGGTTCTATGATTCTAAGAGAGGTTTGGGAATCTTCGTCCTTGGAGATGTTCAAACTCATCCAAGCACTTATTAATGTTACCTAATTTTGAAACAAGCCTGACTTTGAACAAGAGTTTGGAGGACACAGATGGCCCGTCCAGTCTAAATATTTAAATGATTCCACAAAATGTTGGTCATTTTGTCAACTGAATCCTGTATGTAAATACTTTTTTGTTTATTTGTTTGTCTGTCTTAACATACACATGACAACGTTCAGAGGTAACACAAGCAGACACCACTTGTTCTGTTGTGTCAGTATATAGTCTCAGTGCTGCCTTGGTGCCTTTGAAAAATGCCTTTGAGATTTTCAGAGTGTGCAGATGGAAGCTGGATAGGGATTTACGTTTTGCAGACTATCTTTTCACTAGAGGGAATAATAACTAGTTGTATGCACTAAGTGCCCTCTTGTAACATAATGGTGGCTCAAGAGAAAAAAGCTTTTGGTACATTTTGTCAGAATGCAATCCATTCTGACATTAAAATCAGGTTGGGTGGTTTGGTTTCTTTGTGGTCTTTGTTTGTTTGTTTGTTTGTTTGTTTGTTTGTTTGTTTTTTATGATTACACTATTTTCTCACAACAGCAGCCTTGCAGATATATTCTGCCAGCCAGTAAATGTACAGATAAGGTAAGAGAGGCCAAAAAAAAAATCACTTGCATTTTTTTCTGTGACTCCCTGATAATCTCATTCTGAAGTTAGATCAAATTTGTAAGAACTGAAGGGCATTATGAGAAAAAATGTACCTTGCATGGGTCTATCTGAACTATCCATCCCATGAAAATACCAGAAGGATGTAAAAGAAGTTGTTCAATGTTTTTTTCTAACCATCTAAGGCTTGCAAATCCTGGCTCATAAATGGTTTGTAAATAATTAATTAAAAAATCTGCTGTTCTCTGCAAGCACTGAAGAAAGAAATGTGCCTCATTCTGAAAGCAAAATATTTTCTTATGCTTTAAACACTAATTCTTTAAAATGATACAATGGTGAACTATGTAAAATTGTTATTTAGAGACCAATAAGAAGAATGTGTGCTGTAAAAATGGGTTTATTAGTCTTTACCCAGCTGTAGTAAGCAGGTTTCTACATCTAAAACTTTAATGTGCGGTTGGCACCTGCCTAAGTTTTAGTCAGTGGTTTCTGTTTTCTAGTTTGCCAGTCAAAATAAACAGTAACTGCAATCTATTGCCCATAGAATTTAATCCTTGTCTCATCATACATGGAATAACAGTGAAATTAAAACTCAGCATTGACATTTCTGTTAAAAATTTTTAAATTGTTTTAAAAGAAATGTACATGTAGCTGTTCTGCTTAGAAAAAAAATACTGGCATTTCATATAATGGTTGCACTGCTGCAGTTTGCTGTTTTAGTTATTTAATTCATCCAGACCAGATAGTTATTGTATCGTTTTCTAACAGCCAACTGGAAGAATACATAAAGGAATTTCCAAACAACATAGTTCAGTCTATATATCTGGCTACAGATTTTTATAGAGCTTCTTCTCAATTTGCATCCATCTCTAAGTAATTTTAAGATATATCACTGAACACTGGGTTAGCCGATGTTCTGATGTAAGGACTGTTGCAAAAAAGAAATCTTAAATTATGAAAAAGTGTTGTCTACAACAAAGAAAGAATTACTGTCTTCTTCACTGTGTATGTGTGGGTTAGTGTAGGAAGTAGGACTGATAAGTGCATGGTCACACAGAAAAGCCAGGCTCATAATTCCCTGTGTAAATTCCTGTTTCTGTAATAAAGTGTAACTGTAAGGTCAATAACAAAACTAAACTTAGATTTTAAAAAATCCTGCAATCTAATGCATTTGCATTCCCCAAACTATGTCATCCCCTGGATAAAGAAAAGGTCTTCAAGTTTTTGAAAACTGGAACTGATTGGGACATTTTTTTCCCAAATTACATTTTGGCTAAACATAAAATCCATTGGAAAAGGTTCTTCAGTGTAAGACAGACTGATTTTATTGTATATGTGTATGAGGAATCTACACCAAGACAGAGGAGGGGAAAAAGATGTTTAAATTCCAGATTGGCCCAGGACTAAACCACGAATGGAACACAGAGGATGAAAAAATCCATTATTCTGTGGTGTGCATTCGCTGTATATCTAATATGCAACTCTAGTCCCCCCAAACCCCAAACCATTAAAGTAACAACTAAAAGCATGCTGAGTGATGAAAGATAGGAAATGGCTTCTATTCAAGTACCAGGAGTCTACAGGGAAGAGAAAACTTCAGGAGGGATACCAGAATGGTCTGGAAAATAATGTGTAGACTGGAAAAGATGATGAGGAATGGTTGTTTATACTACTTTTCTTTACAAGCACTAGAAGGCATTAACTGAAACCATCAGGCGGTAGATTCAAAATAAATTAGAAGGTATCTTTTTTTCATACAGTGCACAGTTACCCTGTGGACCTCCTCATTGTATGACCTGGATGCAATCTCCTGTGTGAAACCAAGAAGTAAATTGAGAAAGCAAAGAGAAGTATCCACTAAGAGCTGCTAAATGCAGAAATCCCTTTGATGTCACCTGGGAACTCTGGTGGGCTACCATTGTATCACTATTAGATTTTTATAGAGCTTCTTCTCAATTTGCATTCATCTCTAAGTAATTTTAAGATATATCACTGAACACTGGGTTAGCCGATGTTCTGATGTATCTATACCCTATATCCTGCCCCTTAGCTGTCTGCCACTGGTCACTATTGGAAACAGTACCAGCCTCGCTAGTCCTAACTGGACACCTGATCTCATCCAGTATAGCTCTTTTGTTCTTACTCCTGGAACATACACGTGTCATATAGATGTTTGTGAATTTCAAAATGGAAAGATTTCGTTTTTCATTTTAATGCACCGGAAACAAGTTGTTCCATGAAACGCAAATTGATGCAGCCAGGGTTGCTACAAGCTTGCATCCTTTGTTCCCTGACCTTTTTCCATCCTGCCTTTGGGGGGAAACAAAAGACACAAGATGTTTTCACTGTGTTAAATGCATACAAATGCTGCATGCAGTAGGTGCAAAGCGATTTGACCTTTGACCTTCAGTGTAGATGAAAAGTGACGTGTTAACTGCTGTTGCCTGCTAGGGCTCCTTCCATTATCCAGCTCAACATAATGTAATGTCACAATTTTGATACCTTAATTCTTCTGTTAAATTTGTTTGAAACTGGCCTGTTACCTTAGAAGATACCAGTAAGGTAACAGATAAATAGATAAATCACGATTAAACAAAAGGATAGATATCTTGACTTTGTAAGTTTTATTCTTCTTGTTCTGAAACTTCAGAACTTATTGTGAAGTTGAATTGTCCCTTTCCAGTCTGATGCATAGCTTTATTATGTACTTTCTCTGCTGATATACTAGGAACTACATTACATGGTTCTCTGAATTACTATGCTTTTTAGATGCTAAGGGGAGCTGTAGAGAACAAAGTTAGCTGCCTCATTTGTCATGTCTTTCTTCCATTACAACCTGTTTGCCACTACCCATCTGTCATCCACATGAAAAAGAAACTCCTCGGTCTCTTAAATCTGCCCTGAAACACCAAAAATGAGAGCTCAAAGAACAAAAAGAAACTTGCTATTCTCTTCAAGCTGGGATGCCAGAGTGCCTGGAAACTGGCTTTCCACTCCAGTCTGTTCTAGGTGGGTCCCTTCCGAAGTTTGTTGTCCTCTCCAGCCATACACCCTCCTTTGCTTCCCAAAGCAACAGAAGAGCTGGCAACCTCAGACTGCAGGATAAATTCCTCTGAGAGGCTAAGGAGAAAGGCAAAATCTATGTCAGGGAAAGGAGAGCTAGGCTCGTTCTGGCTTTATGAAGATGACCTTCCTGTGGAAAGCAAGCAGTCTGTAAGCTGTCATGCTTCTCTGAAATAGCGGCATACGAGTTCATTAATGTATACCTGCCACCTCTGTATTACACTTCAAAACATTTCTTGTACTGCTACAGATAAGAAGTTGAGTGAGGGATCTGTCAAACTGCAGCACAACAAGCCATTTGTCTTGTAGGAGTTAGACAATGAGAATCTCTTCCTTCAGGGGAAATTGCTGAAAGTATGTGTAAGCTAAACCCTGGGATGTGGGCCCAAGTTATAAGGTAGAATTCAAGTTTGTCTTGATAACCTACGTATTCTCTGAGTTGTAGCGTAATGTTTACCAATATTCCTGCAATGTACTGAAGGACAATATATTATTTTCGAGAATTCAAACAGCAATAGGTGTCTTCCCCTCCACCTTTCTTGGAAAAAAAAATCTCATGTCTTCTGAAAAACAATCCTTATATACAATTAGAGTATATCAGTGACCCTGTGGGTACTCTGAAAACTATGTGCCCGTACTTTATTGGCAGAGGTGACAAAGATGAAAGTTATATTAGCAATTTTTCAAGTTAAAGGTTCCCAGAGAATCACTAATCAAGGAAGAGTTTAATTTTACTCCTAAATTAAGACAATGATATGACTCCAGAAGGATTAGTCATATCTGTCTACCAGCTGTTTTTCAATGATTTTGGGGAAATAAATTAAAACCCCAACATCTACAGGGGCATGTGTAGAGCATTTTAAATTGCAGGGCAAACCTTTCCTCAGTTGTCTTCTCTGATGGAACTACAGAAAGACTATGAATTTGCATTCATTTATGGAAATTATCTTTATCCTCAAATAGCAATGGAATAAAGAAGACAAAAAAATTATTATTCTACGGTGTGCCTGCACTGTGTATCCCACATGCACTTCTATTCCCTGACAATATAGCAAATCGGTTATGGGAAAAGCACAGGTAAAGTGAAGGTAAGGTAAGTATTTCATTCCTCAAAGAGTACTTGGCTATGTATACATGGGCATGCCTTCCAGTGTCTTGAGCTCAAGCTCTTTTAGTGTAAGTTCAAGAATCATGTAAATTCTGCCCAGAAATTCCTGTTTCTCTCTAAACAAGGGCTATCACTGGTCAAATGACCCTCTGTCTTGCTATGCGTGGAAGCACCAGTAGGCACTTCATACAAGCACAGCACGAATAGCAGCAGAACCTTCTGCTCAAGAAATGGTAAGGACAATTTTTTTTTTCTTTTTCCCTATTATTTTTTAATACCCTTTAAAAACCCTTTTCATATTGATTCAGCACTAAGCTGCATGACAAGGCCTGGTCCTGGGTGTTGAACAAAGATTTTGCTCCTGAGCATTTGGAATACATTAACTAAAGCTGAGATACTACCAAATTAAGATACACAAGAGACAACATTACCATCCCTACTATGGACATCAGGCCAGTACACGTACATATATTCACACATATATCTGCTCCCTTGGAAAATAACCTGAGCCTACACTGTGACCACAACAGGAGAAAATAAAGCTACTGTGTTTAAATCATAATCCTGCAATTAATGCAGCAGGGAGCAGAGCCAGCATCATCTACCATCCATGCAGAGTAGAAAGTGGAAGAACATTTGCAGTAACTAAAATACAGGTTGAGCTGCTTTTATCAGTCCACAGCAGTTTCTTTTTAAATGTTCACAAGGAAGGTGAATTCAGTCATTCCTCAGTTTTTTGTGGTGTTTTTGTTTTGTTGGGTTTTTTTGTGGTTGTTGTTAGTTTTTGTGACGTTTGTGTTGTGTTGTTTTGTTTTTCCTGAAGGACATAGTCTTTAAGCTCTTCATTAACTAATATGAATATGCTGAAAATATTTGTAGTATATTTCGCCTCTGTTGTTTCTACAGAGCTGTCACTACCTGCTGATCTATCTCACCTCGGAAAGCAAAATTGTTTCACGAGATAACATTTTCCCTTCAGCCCCATGCAGCCCCAGTGGACGTATTTCTGGATGCATTTAAAAGCAACAGAAAGAGCTGTGCACCTCCATATATGAAAGGTCTGATCAGACCAGTCTCCCTTCAAAAGCAACTGAATTAACAAAAAGATTGTTTTGTGGCAACAGAGTGATTCGCAGCTCCAGTACAGGCTGATGCCAAGTTTTTAAAAGGTTTTAATAAGCCAAGCCGGCCAGGAGTCAGAACATGATGTAGCTGTGTGGCATTGCTGCAAAGCCTGACATCCCCAATCAGCCATAAATTAATTTTCACAAAGGGTAGAGCAAGACATTCAGAAAGGAGTAATGTGCCCTGCTACTGTCAATCTTATCAGCATGATATTGCATTGACATTCTCACCATTAGCTATGAACCCATGTAATGGCTACAAATTAAGTAATGGGATGAAATTAAGAAAAGATAAATTTTGGAATGAGGAGCTGAAAATGAGTGAGGTCTGCAAGGCAGAAGCGATCTCAGGGACAACTGTGGGAAATCTGATTTCCAGGACTGCATTAGACAAAGAGTTGAGGAGTATACATAGATATAAATCCTGCTGTGGCAGACATTTGGCTAGTACATTTGTAATTTGTACAGTGTTGCTATCAAAGTGAGATTAGAATCTTTCAGCAAAGTTTTTTTTTTTCTTTTTTTTTTTTTTTTTCTTTTCTGGAAAATGCTGGTTCATGTAAACCAAAACCTTTTCTGCAGAAATATATCATTTTTGATGAAGCATTGAAGCATTGTCCGAGAATTGTTTCTTATGTCTAGGAGACAATCACAGGCGAACATCTGAAATGGTCATCTTCTCAGCACAGGACATGGAGCCACTGATGGGTCCGTGATGAAGCCAGAGTTCTACACAGAAACAAACGAGTGAACCTAGAGAGAAAACATGCGAAAGGAGGAAACTGCATCCGTGTCTCCCCACTTATGGGGACGGTCCCACCAGGAGGAGAGCTCTCAGTTTCTGGGTCTTTTCCTACTGACTTCTAAGTTTTTTCTAAAGGTGATGTGTGAGAGGTGTTTGAAGTCAGACACTTCTCACACTTCTAACCATGCAGGAGAGATTCACATTAAGCACCTAGGAACATTTCATACAAAATGGAGGCCTAACTGTATGTACTTCAGGACTTGGATTCAGACAGCCTTGAACTGCAGGGAGTTTAAACAGCACGTTGGCACTTAAATACTGCATAGGTCCTTCAGAAGCACTGCAGTGTCTGGTGGTCTGAAAACAATCATCTAGTTTTATCAATAGAAACAGTCACTAATTAATGACGCTATTTATCCCTCATCAAATTAAGCTGGCCCGTTAAAGGTGCAGAATCAATACAATCCATATCACAAATTAGCTGCATTCTGTGCATAGTTTCCCACATTTTCTAAAAGCAGCTGAGCAGTATACTGTTTTCTTCTAAAGCAAGTAACGGAAATAGGTGTCCTTTATAAACTTTCAAGCTTAAACACCCCCCAGTGTATGTGGGTGCGCTTATGAAGTTCTAAAGATACACATTTTCCCAGAAAGTATAGGACATTGTCAATGATCCTTCTATTCACAGACAAAGACACGCTCATCGCTTCCATGGTGGCATCTGATATTTACAGAATAGGGTCCATCTGCTTGCGAATGATGCCATGCTGATAGTTTGGGAAATTTTAGTTTCTTGATTATGCACACAACAGTGTGCTGTCAATGGTCTGCTCCAGGAGGATCAGGCTCAAGAATACACCCTTCCTAAGTCCCATCCTTCACATATCTGGAAGGTGGCTGGGAACACGTACCCATGCTTTTTAAAGTCTTGTGGAACAATGCAGGAATCCCTACAAGGACAATAACGAGAGGGCACCAGGTCTCAGGGGCACACTATGCTGTGCCCAGCCATTCAGTCTAGATGCTGACTTGGTGACTTGGTGACCAGCCTATCTGGGTGCACTGATGTTCCTTAACCACTGGGTTGCTTTGACACCCTGAAAGCCAGAATGCCTTGCAATGACAATGTCTTCAACAGAGCAAGGTGTCTGTGAGCACCTCCAGACAGAAATTCAGTCATTCATGTTAGCAACTTGTCTTTGGCAAGAGGAAAGAGCAAAGCCAGACAACTACCTTAGAACAGACAGCAAACCCTAAAGCTATTAGTCTAGCTGAATGGCCCTCTAAAGAAGTTGGGTGTCCAGCTTTCTTGAATGATACTTCTCTTCCTTAAGTTTCTTCCAGATCTTATGTAGCTCTGTTTACGAGACTCCCTCCACTCTAAGTTCATAGGGCTGAACTTCCATGACCTAAAAGAACTTAAAAAGTCCTTCAGATAATGTAACCTAACAGATATTCTTTGATCATGTGTTTTATGGAACCAAATATATTTTTCCACTTTGTCCAGCTTTAGTGTTACTGAAGATATGAATATTCATTACCCTAAACTGCAGCTACTAATATAAATAATTTATGCATACATAAAGAGGTTTTTCATAACAAAAATAGCTTTTATAGTGCAATTCTATTATGTACAGACTATTTGCAGCTCTGAGACCATAGGGTCAATAGATATTTAGACTTTTTATGAGCATCTCACCAGCTAGTGCAGAAAGTTAATGTTTTGCTGCCTTAATCTCTTTCTCTCTCTAAAAAAGACCTTATAGAAGAGAGCTAACTGTTGTTGAGGAGGAACTCAAGATAAAACAAATTCCTTGTTTTAGCACATGGTTTTTCTTTTGAAAATGTGTGTTACTCTTTAGCATGTTCTATTCGTCTTGAAAGTTACTTCTGTCAGTGATTGTTGTTTACACAGTTGCTCCTTTACACAATTTGAGTAATGAAAAAAGAAGATACAAATGAAAACTTCACTGAATTAGGGAAGTAAAATAGTCTGTTCCATCCCAGCCCAATGTCAATTGTGTGTGTGTGTGTGAGTGCCTGTGAGTGAGTGAGTGAGTGGGTGAGTGAGTAAGGGTGCATCTTCAATATGTGTTTTTTACACAGCTTTTATGAAAAGATAGAGAATAGCTACTGCCAGCACACTTGAGTAGGAGCACAGGAAAACTCTACCTTCTTTGCTGCAGTCTATAGATCACAGACACATAGAAAATGCACAGCAGATAATTACATTTTCAGCATATTAATTAGAAGAGCTCATTTCCATTATAATGCATAACACTATATGCACAGTGATAGTAAATTTAATTTTTAACTAACACACACAAAGTTTAGCATTTGCTTAATTGTACTCTCCACCAGCCTTATTTGAGCAAGAGGCATCTTGTCTTCTCTATGTTAGAGCAATTCTGTGGGACCCATGCAGTACACAAGTACTGCCAGGCACACACATGATGAGCTTGACTCCATTGTCATTTATAGATATCCAAAATATATCTAGGCTACCTGAGATGTCTGTGAAGAGCTGGTGTAGATGACAAACGACCAGCAGGATCCATGCCTTTTGTTAGCATCAGCTAGACACCAGCCTTCTGAAATGGCACTAAAATGATTGCACAGAGGCAAAGGTGCACTGGGATGGGAATCAGTTCAGGAGTGAGTTATCTTAGGGTTTGCATGTAGGTGACTATATATCAGACGTCTGTGGTCTCACTGAGATCTCTTCAGTGTAGTCAGGGTAGGTATCTTGCCTAACCTCCAGTTGCTGCCTCTGAGGCCATGTGTCTCCTTAAGGTCATGCATCCTAACTGCCAAGCGTATGCAGATATCTTGGTTGTCTTTTGGGATCTCAGATGCTAGTAACCACCTGTGTTTAGGAAGATCTTTTTTGACAATAGGGTCAGCTTAGGTATCTATTTGCAAGCTCATGTGTAGACACCTAAAGGCAGGTGTCTCTGACCAAGCAATGGATTCCTTATGTCCTTCATGGAGAAACCAGCTAGGCTTGCATGAAAAATATCCTGTGAATTCTGAAAATTATACTTTTTATTATATATGGATCATATAATATATGCAAAGTCTGGATTTCTAAATCCTTTTCTATGATACTAATCAGAAGAATGACTTGCAATGTCAGTAAGCACGAAGGCTTAATATCAAAAATAATCATGGGATCTCTCCTGCAAAGCATATAACATGTTTCATTAGAGCAAAGACACTGCTAAGACTGAAAAAAGACTTCAGAGGATTATCAACACTATTTAGGGCTTTCAGCCTCTGAGTCATGAGGCAAGATTAGCGACACAAAAAGAACAGATATTTCACAGGACTCCATTCCATCTGGAAAACAGCGTAAGGGAGTCACGTTGAGAAAGTCTTTGATACTGTAACTAATTCAAAAACATGATGCCATAATGTTGGCTTACACTTGGGAAAGTGATTTTAGTAGACGTTCTGCAAATCTTCAAGTACCATGGGTAATTCAATCGGGAAAGAGTCAGTCTATTTGAATGAGGGAGAAATAACTCCAAGAAAAAAATGTCCTCTATCTCTCCTTAAAACCTTTTAATTTTAGTCTCAATAAACCTAGGCTGGAGAGCTGGCAACTTTACTGGTAAAGAAGTTTTTATCTGCAATAGAAGAAAGGTTTGGTTCAACTTAGGAAGATTCCCCTACTAGTAAATTCCCTTGCTAGTATTTTTTTTTTTTCTACTTTCTCTCCTGTAGACAGAGTTTTCACAATAGTGGTGGCAGAAGACACTTGATTTTTTTTTCTTTCTGTTGCCTATTCTAACTTTGTGGGAATCTTGTATACAGGTACAAGAAGAGATACAAGGAAGAAGAAGAAGTAGTGGGAAAAAAAAAACCAGAATAAAAAGAGACACAATACACAGAGAAATTAAGTTTTTTCTATTCTTCATTATTTTATTTATTTCTTTCCACACTGAAGAGTGATGTCCCCAAATAGCAAAGCCTGGGGGGACTGTGCTGGAAGGAACTAAGACATCAAGTGGTACCTTCTACTGTGGCCGTTAAGTGCCCAATGACAAGAGCATAAAGCCACATAAAATCACATGAAAAATGTAGAAGTCATAAGAAACAGGATTGCCAGAACCAGTTCAGCTTTGTGCAATCATTCCCACTTTTTTGATTTTCATAAATTCTCACTTAACTGGCTGAGATTTCCTGGTCTTTCTGTCAAAATCACTTTCAGTACTGCTACTATTGCATCGCGTTTTACCTGCTTCTCTAATGATGGAGACTGGAGACTAAGGCAAGAAAGGCAACAAATACTTACACAAGGGAAAACTTTACAAACTGAGTATGTCCAATGGGACTCAAAAGTATTTCTGTGAGTTGCTGGAATTTGAGTGCAACTTTGGTATGAGAACAAAAGGATAGAGAGTTGCTGGGGTGAAAAAAATGTTAGAAACTAGATATAGTTTGGGAGAATGGGCAACACTTAGTCCTTAGTGCTTAGTTCTTTCTCTTTTCTTGTTGTTGTTGCTATTGTTGTTATTGTTGTTGTTTTTTGAAAGTTCCACTCAAGGATGAAGAAAGTAAAAGGAAACAGGCTCAGGAACAAAATCGAATAGCATAGATTAGGGTATTGACAAGTGGAAAACTGGCCTCTTGTTTCTTAAAACAAAATTACTTCTAAGGGTCTAAGGAACATTTGTAGGAATGCAGCAAATCTGAATAACATACTGACTCTTTCTCTCTTCAAAGCATGAGGTCCTCTGGTAAAAGCCTTGATTTGTGGGGTTTTGGTGTCATACCTCATCAGCTGTAGCCATCATTCTCTGGACCCCTGAGCCATTTGAACAGCATAACTTCTCTTCTGGCACAAAGGTCTATCACTGGGACTACAATGAAGTGATCAAGGTTACAACATTCTCAAACCAAAACCCACGGGCATGGATCTGAGTATAATACATTGTCCTAAGAGCTATGGATGTTGCAAAAATGAATCCTCCAGGACATAAATGTTTGAAAACTTTTGTTTTAATGAAACACATATTTTAGAGCTTGACTAAAGGAAAGAGATTGCCAAGGTTTTTTTCTAGCTGGAAACATTTATAGATCAGAAGTAATTTTGAGTGCATTACTGAATGTTTCAGATTTATACTGCCAGCTGAATTTATGCAGATTTCAGACATTAACAATAAAACTGGATAATTAAGAGACTTGGAACAAACTCTGCGGATTAACATATCTTCATCTCATTCTATGGCACACTGCATAAACGTATAAAATTACTAAATCTAAGTAAGCTGTGATGCAAATAATTTCAAACTACAAATACACCTCTGACTGAATGTTGTTCAAAAGTGTCAGTGTTGTGTTTTTGGGTATCCAGATCTGAAGTATATTAGAATAAATGATAAAGTTCTATGCTATTTGCATTGCTCTAATGGCTTCAACAGCATGAGATCTACTGAATGCATTAAAACAATTAAAAAACTTTCTCATTTGTCTTTGCCTATAAAGTAATAATGAGTTTCTTGAAAAGAGTTAGGATTTTACATATGTGTGAGTTCTGTGAGGAGAAACATTCCAAGACAAATCTGTTTTAAAATGGGGAAACGGTTTCCGGTTACTATTAAATTAATGAATCTCCTAAAGTCCAACTCATTGTTTAAACCTCTACTTTTCGGAGTTCTGTAGTACCCAAAATTAAATCTGTATTCTCTGTACAAATTGAGAAAGTTATTAGGTATTATGTCAATTTCAAACAGTCGATAAGTGAAGAAGCTCCCTCTCCCATTACAGCCTTTGCTGATGGGCTGTCAACACATTTCAAGATCTTCTTGACTGGAACTGAACAGAAGAGGTGCAGTGCATCTCAGGAAACAAGGATTTTACAGCATCATAGTATTAAAAAAAAGGAGGGAAATGGACACTCAGCCCTAGTTCAAGACTGCTGGACATTTTATTTGGAAAAATCAAGACGGACACCTAAGTAACAATAATGCAGAATGTTTAAGCGGCTAGCCTATAGCCTATAATTGTCAAGAAACTTACTTTGACTTCTCATGTCAGGAAGAGGAAGAGGAAAAGGAAAAGGAAAAGGAAAAGGAAAAGGAAAAGGAAAAGGAAAAGGAAAAGGAAAAGGAAAAGGAAAAGGAAAAAGAAAAGGAGGAGAAGGAAAAGGAAGAAAAGATAAATGTTGCTGCTGAACATGCTACAAGTGTCAAATTACTGTCTCAGAAAGTGTTGTACAGATTCCTTAGGGACTGAATTGGGGTGAATAATCTCTATTTTTGCAGACTGCCAACCTCTGAATGATCCTGGCTAAACCTGGAGCTCAAGTGACAAGAACAGCATGATAACATCACATTATCTGTTCCTTACTAAGCATGTGTTAGTGGTATACTACAGCCAGAAATCCTGCTACTGCTGTGCTAAATCAAAGAAATTCAACATGGTGTTTCCAGAAGGCTGCAAAGGAGACAAGCCCCTTCTCTTCCTCATCTGCTTTGGCCTAAAGCAATACAAACAGTGGGCACCAGATTCATGTAAACACTGGAGACATCACTGTTTCTGTGATTCTCCTGTAGGAGTCATAGCAACCAGCTAGCACTAAAACGATGCTTTTATTTTGTCTGCTCTCAGAGCAGAAGTATTTTGGCAACATAAGGTGCTATGCACATAGGTTTGTGATATTGTGTTTAAATAAAAGTCATTGTAGTCACTTCAGCTGCATTGAAACAACAGGAGGAAAAGAAATAAAATTTGTCATATGGGAAAAAGGGAAAGAAGACTGTAGGGGGAAATTATTTTCAGACTTCTTATAGGGCACAATCAACAATAAAGAGTAAAAAATAAAATTTAAGACTATTTAAAAAATCATTTGAGAACATGCTTTCAAATTAAATTATTCAAATTCCTTTCATAATGAAAGTCTCATAAAATTGAAATACATTCATCTCTCCTAGTAGTATTCCACAAAGATTTCTTTGTGACTGATGAAATAGACTTTGCCTTGAAGGACTGTCACATTAAAAATCTCATGCATTCTTTTTATGGGAACATGCCACAGAAACAGTCAAACAGAAGCAGTTCTGTTGTCTGTGGAGATTTAGTTAACATACACGGGGATTTAATAAGGCCCTGCCAATGTGAGTCCATACCAAGATAAATCAATTTAAGAAAATAAGTAATTATTTGGAAATTAGGAAAACCATGAAGGCTCAATCATTTGTGCTTTATTTTGCTTGGAGTATGTGTGCTCCTCATATAACCTCTGTGTTTTTGTCTGGGAAGTCACAGAGGATGCTATGACTGCTTACACAGTTATTTTTCATGTCCCCTCTCTGTCAAGTCTGAGTTCATGCAGATTTTCCTTATCTACACAGACGTGTCCCTCCTTCAGTGATGTGTACTTCAGTATATCAATGCAGATTAATAGACAGTGAACTTCTCCCTTTGCTTTCTCTTTTGAACGAATATAGAAATGCAGATACTGTACTTTTCTGTGTATTATATTTTCTTTCTGTTCTGCATTGTTTCAGTGTGGATCACAATGCCTAAAACAACAAAAAAAATCAATATCATTGTAATACTATTTTTTTTCATCTTGGCCTTTAAAATGTGGCAACAAAATCACTCACACACACTGCTGCTTTTATTTCCCCGGATTTAAAAAAATGAGAAAAAACCCAGTATATTCAGGAAGAGGCAAGTCTTTTGAAAATTAAAATTGTTAAAATTGTCAAAATTGTTTATACCTTATATTAGAATGAATGTAGGATCTTTCTGTTAGTTTTGTTGTAACATGTAACGGAGGAGAAAGCACGCATACATCTTCAGAGTAACCCATGGGCTTGCATGCACTCCCTGAAGACACAGAAAAGACTATTCAAGTCTATTTTATGAACCAGGTATTTCCAGCTGAGATCAAGCATGGACTTGAACCTGGGACTCCCCTAGCTGTGTCTCTGCTGCTGAGCTACTGACATGGGCCCTCACAGATGGAAAATCTCACTTTCCAGCCAGCCCTCAATCCAAGGTCTGATATCTGTATCTGAAGCGGGGCAGTGACACCAAGGAAAGCTGTGACTCCACACAACACCTACACATCTTGTTAATTTAATAATTTAAGAGGAGAGTAACCACCTTATTTAATCTCAGGTTGCAGATTTGAGGCTTTCAGGCTACGGACACTTCACTGACATGCTCAATTAGGTAACGACAGAGGAAAGCAGCCCCACACGTCAAGCATGAAGCTACAGCTGAAATTTTAAATGGACCCTGGCAGACTGGCTGGTCCTAGGGAAGCGGCACTCGCTCCTGCCTGCTCACAGTCAGACAGCTCAGGAGGTTATTTCAGGAGGACAGTTTTGGTGGATAACTGATAATTTAAGGCTGCCAGCTCGGCTGGCTGGATCCCATCTTAGGATCCTGACTGGGGAACCTCAGTTCAGTGAGTACATCTCAGCAGTAAGCAGACTGTGACACTAGTATCACCCATTCTTTTCCTCCATTGCATCGTCTATGTGAGAGATTTTTTCCTTATATTCTACCTAAAGCTTTTTTTTATATTTTATTTTTTCACTCCTTATCACCTGCTTTGCCTTTTCTCTAGTTTTTTCTCTCGTCTTAAACATCATCTTCCCCTTTTCTGCAATACCATGTGGCTTTTCTGCCTGGATATACAGGTTTGATTTGAGCCACTTGATTAGTGGTATAAAATTTACATAGTGCTTTCAACCCTCAACTGCCATAGGAATATTGCTTAATGATCTCTACAACTTGCCTGTGAAGTAAGTCTAGAAAATGTTATTACTGCATTATTTTTTTTCTCTTATTCACAGAAGAGGGAAATATGTAAATTGAGGGCCAAGACAACACTTCTTCTCAGTTTATTCAGCTGTTATTATTTTACTTCATTATTAATGCTCTCCTGCCTTCTCTTTTCCTTTAACCTTATTTGAATCTCTATCTCTAATTCTATTTATTTTCTGGTTGCCACACGCAGAGGTGACTGTTAGAGGTTTATTTTGATCAATGTAATATGCACTTGACTGATCTGTGGTTGCAAAATACTTGTTATTACCCATAACCATTAAAATATCTTTACTTGGATAGAATTACTGTGTTTCAGAAATTGCTGTTATTCTCTTATTTGTATCAAAGGCACTTCTCCTTCTTTTTTTTCCATTTAAAATATTGGTTCTTTTATCCTTTTCAACTTTCATGTCACCTTTTGAGCTGCAAAGCTTTTACAAATTGAGTTTGAAGTATCTCCTCAGAACTGTGCTGTTAGTCACACAGCAGAGCTCTCTCTCTTTTTTTTTTTTACTTTTAAGAGATGACAGGAATACCTTTTTGCAGTGGTACATGATATACACTTCCTAGGACAAATAAAACCATAGTACAGCACCACGGACCCTTAATGTTCTGTTTTGTTTTCTTGCGGATGAGCCAGGAAAAGGACATAACCCAGTGTTTTCCATGGTTGCATTGGCAGAGGCAGCCAAAGACACATGTAACTCATTAGGAACATTACATCGCAAAGCATATTCTTCCTGTCATGCTTTTGTGGGTAAGGGAGTCAAGTCATACTGGGTCCTTATTTGCCAGAAATAACAGAAACTCTACTGATGATTCTTTTTAAAAAAGAAACTATGATTAACATGATAACTAGAGTTTTATTCACATTTAGGAATAAACAATTTGAAGTGCATGTGGATCATGTTGGTCTGAAACAATGTAATTTTGTGCATAAACGACATTGTTTAGTTATTTATATTGTTTATTACACTAATGCCAGTACCGATGACCAAGACTAAATCTAATCCCAGGTTAGTCTGCAGTATAAGAAAAGACAGACAAAGGATGAGCAGAAAAACAGTAAAAGCAGTGAAGTGACTCATAACACACAGATCAATGAGCACCTCTGATTTCAGTGGAAATACTCGTATCATAGCCTGGCAATTTATTGTCATAGCTAAGGCTGTTGTGACCATGCAGCCAAAAGCTGTATTTGAGCTGATCTCCAGACTAGCTGATTTTCCTGCACACATTGTTCTATGCACCCCTAGTCCTTACTACATTTGGAGTTTCAGTTTAAACCACATCTAATCTTCATTTAACAAGTTTAATCTTTATTTACAAATGCAGAAATGTAGATTGATAATTGTGTAATTAATATCTTTTTAAGATGCATACCTAGACTTTTCAGTCGGGAAGGAGGACTCCTGTTCTAATTTTCTTCTCTAATTTGGATAGAAATACAGAAGGATTCCCATGTCTGTCTTGGAGTTCTCTGTGATCTTTACCTGAAAAGTAGTTAGAAAGCACTAATAAATGAAGGACTGTTTAAAAGAAATAAAAGGAGGAGGAGGATGCAATTTGCTATTTCCCACTGTCTCTTCCACATATTTGAAACCCCAGAGTGAACCTGAACACAAGGTTTTCAAAATATTAGATTTTCTGGGAATAGAAAAAGGCACATCATGTGTTAGCTGGTCAAATGCTTTTGGAGTGCATGTATATGTGCATGTATTTGTGTATCCATGTGTGTGAATGTTGTTTTATTTGTCTTCTTGAACTGTTTATGGTTCTGGGTAAGGAATTTTGTTTAAACAGCAAAACAAATTAAAAAGCTCCCCAGGCACTTTCTACTAATGCACACACTTTTGAGACAAGAATTATTGTAGGCATTGAAAGAATAATTTCTACAGAAATCTGTGCTCAAAACCCTGGGAATTTTCTCCAGAATGTCCTGTGTGTTCACTAGATGTTTTTCTTGAATATCAACTGGTCCCAGAAGCAGCTGCATTTGTGGCCAGTGACTATATTTAACTGCTTCCTTCGGGGGCTCCCAGCTGTGGTCCCTCACTGCAGATTGCTGTGCATTCCCGAGTCCTCTTGCTATTAATGCAGCTACACCAATTTTCCTCCTTCATCTTCTGTCCTGCCAAGACCAGTGCTTCATGACATCCACCATATATTCTTCTGTTAGCAACATCTTTTATAAATTTTATGAACACATCAGTTGTGAATTGTTCAAATTCTACATTGAGGGGCACAGAAGTGCCTTTAAGAGAATCTGCAGCTTTTACTGAAGCAAAACACCATCTGGAATAAACGATACACTTGCCTACGCAAGCCCACTCTGCTTGTTTCTGTCTCCTTGTAAAACTGCAGTATCTCTATCACAGACATTTTTATTCCACCTACTATCTGTGGGACTATCTTGCTTTCACTGCCTAGAAGTTAGGCATCTGATCTAAGCTGGCAGGCTGAGCTCCCCTTAAATTCAGTGGAGAGTGAGAGGTCCTCTGGTTGGGGGTGGGATGGAAGGAGTTTCTTTCTGGAAAGGTCTACCACTTTGACCACAGAAGTAGCCTGAGCATCTAGCTCAAATACTGTACATGCAGAAAAGGCTGCTATAGATTTTGCAGTTAAGAACACTGACTTCTTTTCCATATATAAGTGAATGTGAAAATGATATTTATTAAAAAAAAATAAAAGGTGACAGAAGAGTGTCCACTCAATAATATATGCTGCAATTTTTCATATGTTTTCATAACCACCATGGACCAGCAGTTTGTTTGTCTAGGGGAATAAATGTTTTTAAAACTCTTCCTCACAGTTCTGGGTCCTTATCTGGCTCTGTAGGCCATTCCTGTTAGATAATCTCAGGTTGTGTGGAGAGATGTGGTGTGTTCCTTGCTTAACATGCATGGCTGTCCTACTGTTAAGCAACTGCAGGATTTCCACATGCGTGCCTTTGCCTTAAATCTTCTCCGTTATTTCCTTCATGAGGCAAAATATCCCATTCTAAAACACCTCAGAGAGTTTTCTCCGGCATCTGCAAGATTTGGTTTCCAGGTGAGGCCAAACTGCACAGACTTCACTGCAGCATCAAGCAGGAGCAGAAGGCACTTGGTAACACTGCGAGGGTTTTCAGCCACGTGAATCTTACTAGCATGAAAATCTTAGATATTCTTACCAAGGTCTAAAGAAAGAGTTAATTAGGAAATATTATCTTTTAAATATTTAAATTTCACTGAATACAAAGTCTATCTGTTAAAAGACCAAAGGGTTACACTAATTTTCTCTCACTGTGTTAACTTTATTATGCTTATTAACTATATATGCATTGCTATTTTCTTTTTACCCTGTCATTATATTTATTTAACTTTCCTCTCTCCTTGTAAAGAAATATGTTTCATTTCCAATCCTCTTCTTTCTGTGTGATCACTGGAGAAAAAAAATCAGCTCATGTCACTCTTAGTTGAGTAAACTGCACTCTTCTCCTGGTCAGTAAGTGATGAGAAATTATTCCCTGTTACACATTAAAGAGGAGATGCATTTATAGTTTAAGCCAGGGAAAACCATGCATATATACAACCAGGAAAGTTTCTTTTTAGTGGGGTCCTTATCCATCGGCCTGAAGGTGGTGACAAAGATTCCATGCCCTACACCTCCAGCAGGTTTGCACCCTTGGTCTGTCAGAGGAGAGCTGCCCCCCCTGCACTCCTCCTCCAGCCCTGGTGGTCACACTGGGGCTGGCATGAGTGTTGGTGCCTCTAGAGGAGAGGGGCGCTCTGCTGGGACCTGAACCAGCTCCAGCCACCTCCACCAGCAACTGCATCTGCCAGGGCCTAAAATGTCTTGCTGGGGCCCACCAGAGCAGCACCATGATGCCAAAAGCAAGACTTTGCTGCTATGGAGCCACCCTCTGTGTAGTCTCCAGGCGTGGAGAGTTTCCCCTAATTTCAGCAGCAATCGTTTCAAGCTTTGGTGTGGCAGTGAGAGGGAGATGAGAAAACGAGAATTTGTAAATATCCGACCTGTGTGCATTGTGCTGTGCACTGAAATGTGTAATTACACTGAAGCATTTCAAGGAATTTGACAACCTAAAAAGGCAAACTGTGTAACAAAGGTACATTAAAGATTTTTGGGTATTCATACAGAGCCACTGGCAGAGCTTGTCAAATTTGCTTGAGGTCAACAAAAAACTTCCAGAACATGATGATTTCACTCACAGGCATGAAAACTTTTTTTTTTCATTTTTTTTTCTTTTTTTTAAATATATTAGTTAGATTTTTCTGTCCTGTGTGTTTTTGCTGCTCTACTCATGAGCTAGTAAACATGAAAAAGACAGTCTTATGCTTCAGAAATTGTCTACCAATGAAGGAAAGGAATAAAGAATGGCTTGCTGGCTTTGTCATGGTAAATCTTCTTGTTACATTTCCTAGCTGAAGTTCTGCAGATCCAAAACGTTATTACTCTCTTAACTAGAACCAGAAACAAACCTATAAAAAGATCAGTTCAAAATTTATGTGCCAGAAAGCCAACTTTGCTTATTTTGTACTGCTCAGCTAGATCAAAAAATCTGAAAGATATTTTTTTCAACAATCAAAACAAAACGGGAAATTCAAGAAAGCATTTATGTGTGTTACTATTGTTTCCAAAAATTTGCTTTCCAGGAAAGATGTTTTTGGGAGTTTTCAGTCTCAGGAGAAGCTGTAACCATAGCCATCACAAGGCCAAGAGTTACAAAATAATAAGTGTCTAACAACTATTAATGAGAATTTCATAATTAACCACAAGTTAATTTATAGGTAACTTTATTTTAACATTTTTAGTCTTTAAGTAAATATTTATCAATGATGGGCAATTTAGAATAGAGGTTATTCATTGATTCATGCTACCCATTTCTATTTGAGTTTATTTTAGTACAGCTCTAACTTTTTGCCTAAATAGGAAATATATTTGTGCATTTAAATATTAATTATTTTCTTTAAATATTAAACCTTAGTGTCCCTCCTGTGATTCTCACACTGTTTTAAAAGCCTATTTTAAATAGCCTCCATCTAGCTTTAAGACTAGTTTAAAATTTTGACAGAAATCATAAAGATTTAATATTTATGTTATACACTTAATTCTTAATGCCTAAAATTCCTTTTGTGATTGTTAAACCCGTTCCATAGCCAGATTAGTGGGGGATACTTGAATTTTAAACATCAAAATGTCACGTTAATCATGGAGTGGCAGGCTGTACATTTAAACACAAAGATGAGGACATGAAAAATTTCAGATAGCTACTTGAAACTCCTGTACCTCAGCCAAACTGCCTACTGTGTACATATATCTTACTGGAACAAAATATATACGCTTACAAGGAGTCATTTGTTTAAATGCAAAAATAACTTGCATCAGTCCAGAAAAGTACAGATTATCAGGGACTACTAGTCTGTCCAGGTAAAAAGTTCATGCTAAGGAATCTCACCCATCAATATTTTCCCTAAGATATTTGAATTCAATTTGAGAGACAGCATATCTTCTAAAACAGATATCTAATCTTAATCTGTAGACACTTAAGAGCAGAGGACTGTCCCTGATTATCCTCACCACTGAAGTGTCATTATTTCTATCACTGTGGTGGTTTGTACTAAAAAATTTCAGATTTTGTTAATATGAATATTCCTGAAAGGGAAAACATAAGCTTCATTGGTCCTATAAGCAAGCATAAATCTCTGCTGTTAATGAAACATTATTTGCATGTAGTGAAAAATCATAGGACAGCACATAAGAATATGAGGTGCTCAGCTCATAAGGGTTGCAACTAGCATTAATTATTAGGTTGAGCTACTACCCATACTCACTCTGCTCTGAGGGCTGAATATTGCACAAACTCTGAGTGGTCCTGGAACACATAGCTCAAAAAGCTGTTTCTAAGGCCAGCGATAATTCTGGACTGAAAAAATGAAAGGATAATAATTATAAATTTTCATCAGAGCCTAATAACTTTTGAGTGTTGTTTTTCCAGTCTTCCGCAGTGTGCCTCTTTCATAGAATCATAGAGTGTCCTGAGTTGGAAGGGATGCACAAGGATCATTGGGTCCAACTCCTGTCCCTGCATATGACAACCCCACAGTTCACACCATGTGTCTGAGGGTGATGTCCAGGCTCTTCTTGAACACTGTCAGGCTTGGGGCCGTGACACCTCCCTGGGGAGCCTGTTCAAGTGCTCCAGCACCCTCTGGGTGAAGAACCTTTTCCTAATGTCCAACCTAAACCTCCCCCGGCACATCTTCCTGCCATTCCCTCGGGTTCTGTCATTGATCACTAAAGGGAAGAGTTCAGCGCCTCCCCCTCCTCCTTCCCTTGTGAGGAAGCTGTAGCCACTATGACTCCACTCATTCTCCTCCAGGCTGAACAAACCAAGTGACTTTAGCTGTTCCTCATACAGCTTTCTCTCCAAACCCTTCACCAACTTTGTGGCCCTAAACAATTCACCACTGAATCTTTAGACATCTATTTTCTCTTTTAAAATTGGTATTACCTGCCTGCCAGCTTTTAATATATGGAATCACCCAAGCTCCAAGCATTATTATATTATTGAATATGCTTAGCAATTTTTAAAAGAAGCAAGAGGATACAGATTTATAGCTAGGTTAATAGAGTTCAGGTTTGGTTATATTTCCATTACTGTATTTCAAATGAAGTCCTAAAGTGATAAGAATAAAAAGAAATATTCTGCTAAAGCTAATTGTATAAAATTATTAAGGGTCTGGATTTATCAGTGTTAACCTCAATGTATTTGATAGATTCCTTTATCAACTTGAGCTGAGGCTTACAAGCATCTGGAAGAACACGTTATGAAAATACCAGTCTCTGTTATAAACCACAAAGCTTGTTCATGTCACCACAGAAAAAAAAAAAAAAAAAAAAAAAGAAGAAGCCCTGAGGTTTAATTAGGAGCAAGGAGAACAGTTTACCTCCACAGAGATACCACAAACAGCAGAAGGAGGCTGCACATGCTGCCTGGTTAAAACCTAATTACTTCTTATTGTCTCTTTGTAGTAACGATATTCCTTTCAGAATTAAAGTAATAAATACTCTGGAATTGCTGCACGGGAAGAATGTATACACAACAGACTTGATGCTCTGCAAGGATTCTAACAATTTCTAGACACAAGTGATGTTGTATATGAAAGGTCTACTGGAGGATGCAGCCTTAGAGGTGACCCCTTTTGATTCTGTTCTTCTTGGGAAGGCACGACTATCTGGAGGGAGAGCAGAGAAGCTGTGATTTGTGTTCTACCTTCATGGCAGGAGCTGACATGCTAATAAGAGAAATATACTGTTTAGACTTAGGTAAAAAAAAAAAGTTGCTATGTTTATCTGTATCTTCTTGTTTTCTCATGTTTCTCAAGCAAATAAGGACATAATCTCAAAACATTTATGAAAAGCCTGTACACTGTGAGATGTCTGCCAGTGTAGCTTAGATATTTAAAGCACGTAAAGGCAATCTTTATAGAAATAATTCATAAAGAGATAATGGGTTGGAATATTTTTACCTAGTTTCTAAGGAAATTAAACTTTTACAGTCTCTCTTCCTATTAATTCTCCCACAGTCCCCATAACTTCTAAAGTTGTCAGTCAGCTGCAACCACATTTGACAGGTACAGGTGCCTTGCATTTAAGAACATGAGAAATACCCTCCCAGCTCACAGCAGTGGCACATCTACCCACTGGGATACTGCTTCGGTCAACAGCAGTGGGAGAAGCAGTTCAGGGAGGGCTCACAAACCCCTTTTCCCAAAATTCACTACTGAGGGTATATTAGAAGGTTCATCCTTGCCTGCACCTCTTAGTAATTAATAAATAAGTTCTTACTCATTTTGGTAAAACCAGCAGGAGGGTAGAAGACAGACACCGAAATTAGTGCCCTCTCCAACATGCTTCTGTGAAATTAAATTTGATTACACCTTCCTGGCAACAGTCAGCTAATCAATATATGTGTATTGGTAGCCAAGTAGCATATATGTGCTTTGTAATGGGTCGAAGTAGTGCCTCTGTCCAGCTGGCAGAGCAGTGAAGGGCAGCTGAAGGAGGGACTGTTGGTGGACAAAAGCCTTAGGAAAGTCCTATCACCCTGGAGGTAACTTGCCATGTTTGTTTATTTGTGTTTTCTATGTTACTCTTCTATTTGGCTAGTATTCAGAGTTTGAGGCATTTTTTCCACATTACAAGAAACTGACAATTAAACTTGGATTGTTTTTCTGCAGTTTTATTTGTCTGTACAAGCTGACTGTTTCTCTGGATACACTAAGGAAACAGCCTCTCTTGCCATAGTCCTAAGCCTCTTCCTCCAGACATAAGAGGAAGGAGCTCTGTTTCTTCAGTCCTTTTTATGACAACTTATTGCTCCATTTTCTATTGGTTTGGGTTTGAATTTTTTTGTTTCTTTCTTTTGTGTGTTGTTGTTGTTGTTGTTTTGTGCGTTTTGTTGGGTGGTTGGTTAGTGTTTTTTTGTTGTGTGGTTTTTTTGCTGTTGTTTTGTTTTGTTTTTAATTTTCAGGTGTCTCTTGTGCCTGTAGTTGCTAGCTTTGCCTATATGGTCAACTCCTAAACAATGCATATTGTTAAGCAAATTCAATAGTTTAACTGGTTTTTAATTGTCTTTAAATACTTCTGTTAGTTCTCATGACTCAAAACCTGCTTCCTTCAAACCCTGTTTTTGCTCAAAAACAAGCCTGCTTGTAGATGCCTACTTTCTCCAGGAAAACAACATCACTCAAAAGTTCAGTTCATTTGCTTCACCTTCTAACAGAGCTGAGCAGAACATCCAAAAAGTGCAAAAAATACTTTTTTTATCTAGGTAAGGGCAGACCCTTCAGAAACCAATCCAGTTTGCATTAGGTAATCTCCTTCCCTCAACATTAAAAACAAAAGACAACAAAGCCAGAGCACAGTGAAATATATATTTTGAAAAATGTCTTCTAACCCATTTGTCTGAACAATTACTCTCACCAAGCACCAAGAAAATGAAACCAAAGAAAGATTAAAAGCAGCAAGTATGTACAAATTAGCTGTGAGTTGACTCAAGGGGTAAGTCTTTAAACTTGGACAACAGAGGAAATGTTTGGTGTGAAGAAGGAAGGTAGAAATCTAAGGAAGACAAATTATATTGGTAGAATTCCCTTTTGGGAGTTATGTTATAATCCGTGTCTCTTTGTGGAGAAGAAGAAAGCTTGAGGCTTCAGGCATGTAAGTGAAACAGCTGAAAATACGGAAACCCAGACATTAGAGAACATTCGCACAAAGCTAAGGAGATATTGTGGGTGTACAAGCTTCAATTTCTCTCATCAGTGGTTTTCTATACATTTTTTTTTTCTGTGTGTATTGGCATTTTTTTTTTAAGAGATAGCTTAGAAAAATCTTGTACTCACATAATAAGAGGGAAGACATCATTAAAGTTTCAAAAGGACATCTACCTTGAGTTAAATCCATCTTTCTGTTGGTCAAGAGGAAGAGAGAGTTGTGATCTGAATTGCAAAAATCAGCTGAAGTGAACCACGTCATTTGTCATGGCAGCTGATGAGGGTGGACACAGTAGCTGATGCATGTGGACCCATGAATGTAAATCAAGCCTGTTTCGCAGACATGCCTGACCTCACTTCCCAGCCACCCTGTGCCACCCTCTCTGCACAGTCAGATGCTGCCTTGCCCCATCAGCTTTCCTTTCATGTCCCCTGCCTGACAACAAAGGTCCAGGAAAGGGGGATGGAAGGGACTACACCATCCACAGATTCACCACAGTTCATGCTGAAACCTGTGCTAACTCAAACCTCAGACAGAAATAGCTTAAATCTTTCACCCAGGAGCCATGCTTCTGCTTGTTTTCCAGCAATATAAAAATATTGCTTGCATACGTGTAACCGTATGCAGGCAAGATCAGTGTTCTCAGCAAGTTATTAATTAAACAGCAATTATTTATGTAAATAAGAGAGTATGGGAATTGTGAGTTGTTGTACCTGGCATTTTAAAATGTCACCTAAAATTTGGTACTTGAATTCCCTCCCCAAGGATATGACTGAGTCCCCTGGTGTTTTTGATGAACACAAGCTGTAATTGATTATGAGAACACTTTCCTTTTCCTGCCAAGAATACTTTTTCCTTAAATGCAATGAACCAATTATCAGGTCAAGGTAAGAATCACATTGACTGAATATATGAGTCTATATTACATTAAGCCAGTACAGTAATTTTTATCTACAGTGACCCTCAAAGCTGCCCAGAAGCGTGCACTGGTCAGGTGGGAGTGATGCAGCAATTCTATGGCATTCCCCACTGTTACTGTGGGAATTGGTATACTGTGCTCGATAGACAAAGCCCCGTTTTTTCTAGGTGCATTTTGGGTAGCTGATTATGAACTTTGAGGTCCAAAATGACATGAGGATTATTAATTTAAGTGATTACCTCCCTGTGGACCGTAGCTATGAGAGTTGATTGGTGGAGACATTGAAAGTGCCATTTCCTTGCTCTTAATACCACTATTTAGTTTTTTCACTCTACCACAGCACCAAATAGTCTAGGCCCAAGGTTGACACCTGACTTAAGAGACTAGGAACTGCCTGTGGGTTATTCTCTGGGAAGGGGAAATCTCTTTCCACCTGGACTGAAGCAGATCTTTCCCCAGACCACTACAGTAGCATCAGGACTGAGTCCCAACCCCTGACTTTGAAAGAGATCCCTGAGGGTTTGGTAGAATTAGAATTTGTAAGTTAAATTAAGGGCTTATTACAGGCTTTTACAAGGTCTGTGAAAAGTTCTGCTTGTACCATAGTGGAAATATATATGACAAAATACAGTTGTATTTTGATATATTAAAGGCAGTTAGATATGTAGATGGTTAGTTATGCATCATCTGTAAATAGATGTCTTTCATCCATCAAGTAAGCATACAAGCATTGTATTTCATTGAAAAACTACACATTGCATTAATGCAATCTCTGATGAAATAATATTTTTCCATCTCTCACAAAATTTGCCATAACAAATGGGAAATCTACGCAAGCCTTATTTTAATGTATGATACAGAGATGGTGAGAAAAAAAACGCGCTTTATATTTTTTCTACCTTCTTATTTATGTATTTTAAATATTTTAAGCAATAACCTTTTTCTGTAGTGAAATGTAGTGCTTCTTTGCTAATGTTCCTTGAATTTACTCTGGCTCTATCAGGGAGGCTATAAATTCAGTATATCCTATTTTTTTAATGCCTTTACACCTTTGTAAAAATATATATTTATTGAGAAATCTGGAAGGTCAAAAGATGAGACTAGATCATATATATTAAGAGATATTAAGAACTTTAAGGAAGGTGCCTGTTCTAGACTGTGGAAAAACTTCACAAAGAAACCCATAGATTCATGTGAGGAACCTGCTGAAGTGTGAAAATTGTTGACTCAGCCCCCTGGTGGGTTCTGAACTAAAGAACACAGAGTAAAGAGCTGAAAGGGAAAAAAGCCAATCCTCAGCTAGTGGGTACACTTCTTCAGTAGCATGAACAGATCTACTAAAGCCAATGCAAGATAAATGTGTAAAACTGCTGAAGGATCAGTTTTAATCTGATTATAGACAGAAACAGGTACCATAAAATCTAACAGGTGAGATCTTTAAAGGAGCATTCCTCTTTCTTTGCTTATGTTTACTGAAGATCTTATTACTGCAAAATCACCATTTTTCTGGTTTTCCTGCTTCTGGGTACTATGCTTCAAAATTTTTTTACTGGGTTGTAACTGTTCTCCAAGTCTTTTTCCTATATTCTTCCCAAGGCATTCAATACTGCCTACTCTAAGGGACAAGGTATTAGGCTAGACTTCAAGTCTGACATCTTACAGCTGTTCCTACATATTTGTATTTCATCCCAGCACTGAATTTGATTGAGGCCCCACCCACAGCCAGAGCACACAGCCAGAGCTGGATGCTGAGAATCACTCCTGCGTTTCAGAGGTTGGGCGTTTCTTAATACCACTACCAGTGACTTGAAGCAGCAGACTGTTGTAAAGACTCCTTAAAATCTTAGCCCTGGAATGAAAGGTCTTCTAGAAGTGAGGTGTCAGAACACATTTCGTACGAGACCTTGGGATAAAAAGACAGTGAGCTACATACTCTGCATCTATCTTTGCTGTTACTCTTGCTGCTATAATGGCTAAAAGCTTCAGTACTCCGTTCAGAGCTGTTTTCTGGTCCATTTATGCAGTATAAGAGATGAAAACACCAGCTGAGTGAACAAGCGAACACCTACTGGAGACAGAAACAAGCTGGCATGTTAAATAAAACAGTTCTGTTAATACAGCGCCGGTGACATTTGCACAATACACACAGTGACACATGATGCTGATGACTCGTATTCCTACGCTCTTTGAACTCTTACAGAAGCAGCTATTCCCTGCATTAGGTTGATATATTTGATTCTTCTCTATCTTAAGGCCAGTGCTTTCTATTTGCCCTTAGTAAATGTCATTTTGTTGATTTTTATACATTCTCCAGTTTATAGTATTTGGATTCTAACTCTGCCCTTCAAAAGTTTACAAACTGGTGTCATAACACACATTGTGCAAATCACTAAGTAATTTCTTGAAGTAGCAAATGGGACTGGCCCCAGGACAAATTCCTCCTGAAGACCCCAGTAAGTCCCACGAAAATGAGTAATTGATAACTTTATATTGAATTACAGATCAATGAGAAGTAGCATCGCAGAAGCAGGAAGGATGAGAGCAATGGTTCAATAGCAGCTATAAAAGACAATAGCTGGAGCAGCAACAAGCCACAGAAGCTTTTAACAATAAATAGCTTTTATTTAACAGTGGGAAGCATATGTGAAGAGGGACTCACCTCTTGGAGGCTTGGGATTTTTTGGCGTGGCATACAAAGAAAATTATCTTTTCAGCAACAAAGTGAGGCAAGTTCAGAACAAGAAGGGAATATGCAATAGTCAAGTCAAGAGGGCAAAATACAGTTGCATGAGATGTTGAAGTGTTTAGAGAGAAAAAGTCTAGATACTTGAGATACAAAACAAGGAAAAACTGTACGATTTACTCACTGCCTAGATGTAAAGTAATATCTTGATGACGCAGCCAGCTCCCTATATGTGCTTTGCTGTAAGCTCTTTATTAAAGATATCCAGCCTAATTCCAGATGAGTGTTCAGTCATCACAGTACTATTCAAAGATAGCAGCTTGCATAGTACATTATTTAGTTGTAGATTTTTCTTTCACCCATTCAGAGAGTTGTTCAGCTACCTGAATACAATTAGCTCAGTTACCTCTGCACCATTTTTTATCATGCAGGATACATTTGGACTTAACAACCCAGCATTTGCCTGACTAAGAATTACTTGTTTTGAAATGCAGACAAATGCAATTAGTTTTAAATATTCAGAATTCCTGCTGAAGTCACTGAAGTAAAAACAGCAAAAAAGAGGGTAAAAGTTGCAGTATTACCTTAAGAAGAAAAGAAATAATCTGTGACTCCATTCTCTTCATATGTTTCTAAACACTAAAAACATGTCTCACATAGGTAAAATTTTGCAGTGATGTTTATCAAGACTGTATCCCAGAAAACCAAGACACCCACACTCTCTCCGTCCACTTCTAGCAGAATCACTTCTAACCCCTGTCCTCTACCAAAAGGAGGAGTACAATTGCTTCTTTAATGACATTCAGAGGGATCTCAAGAGGTGCCTCTAGCTTCATTCTTTATGTCTATTTTTCACACTTTCTAGGACTAGTAATAGTACTGTAGGTGCTTACTCTTAACCTTACTTCCCTTGTTACAGAAAAAATATTCAGTATCCTATTTATCACTCATTCTTTGTATGTGATTGATGAGTTATCTCAGATTACAACGGCTTCATCTTTGATATCTCACTGCTGTTAGTACCAGAAAGATCTTACAAAATTCAATGACTGGTACAATGGATAAATCGCAAATGATTTCAAACTTCCTCAGCTACTAAATATCTGAAATATTTTTAACTGTCTGAGCAGCCACAGTTAGATGTAAAGTCGTTCTTGGTTGCTATGGGTTAAATCTAATGCAACTTCGCTGAAGCCTTTCATTTATGATGCTGTAACACAACATGAACTATCACCTCTGCACTAATAAAATCAAATGGTTCATCTGAAAAAATGTTGCCAAGCATTGCACAGGAAACATTTCAAAATTGATACTCTTTGTAACATTACTGCCACTTAAGAAATCATACCCAGGCCTCACACACACAAACCAGCCCTGAACAGGCTAACATTTAACTTTTATGGCAGAAAACATGTAATGAAAAGGAACTGCAGAAACAGAACTGTCGCTGGTGAGTTTAAATGTGAATATAATGCCATTGTTACCATTTCCTACAAACTCTTTCAATGTCATTTGGACTCAAACATCTGAAACTTCAGTGTCTTGATTTAAAAGTAATTTGTTAAAAAAAATATTGAATCAATTACTGTTTCTTTAGCCTTTATCTACTACTCTTGCTATACAGCACAAATCTAATGGAAGTTATTGAGAAGCCAGGTAATGATACAGCATGGTACACTCGCAAAGCAAATAAATATGTAAGCCTAGGGACTTAGGCTTGTATCTGGATGCATAGATCAATATGCTGCATAAAATCACCGATAAACAGGTGTAAGGTTTAGGGAATGTGCATAACTTTTTTTAGTCTTGCTGGCACAGTGACTAAGCTTAAAGCTGCGTGCCAGCTTTATAGCTGCGGTGGTTATAGCCTCCAGTGTATACACAGTATATGCTAACTGTACTTAGTACTGTTTAAAATGATCTTGATTGTAGCAGATCAGAGAAATGGGCAACACAGCTTGGAAACAGCAAGTGGGTCACTGCATATTTCCAGCTCCCTCTCTGGAGAATTTCCATCTGCCTGGCTGGCTGCCCCATGGGTGCCTGCCCAGGAGCAAAAAAGCCAGGAGGGCTATTGCAAAAGGTGGAGAGAGCTCCAACCTCTGCTCCCATGAGCCTACTCTTAAAGAAAAAGAGGAGAGAGGAAACAGCTTAACTCCTTCATAGTGGCACCCAGCAAAGAAGGATGGAGAGTTGTCCAGAGAAGGAAGCAGGAGAAGCAGCCACAACTGATGTAGAGGCTGAGGGACTGAGTGAAGGGAGCAGGTTAAGTTAAGGCATGGAGAAAGATGCAGTTTTGTGCTGTTAAGAAAAATAAATGCTGATATGGTGATGAATCTTTATCCAAAATTTTCAGGCTACTTTAAACACTGAGTTAGCTACTTTAAACATACACCCAGCCCCCCTATCCTCTTCACTACCCCAATTTTCTACCTAGAGCATTATACAGGTACTCCCATTAGGAGCTGTGGGAAATAGATCTCTTCCCTGTGGTTGTTATTAAGATAGCTGAACACCACCTCCAAAAGCTGTGCAAGTTTAAGTTTCATATTCTGCCTCTTCAGCTTTTCCTCTGGCTCCTGTGAAATGCTCCAATCTGATTTTCTCTCTTAGTGATTCTTACTGATGTTGTATTTTACATCAGGACTATTATTTATGACTCAGTCGTCATAGTCATGGTTAAATACTAGCAGTCCTTAGCATATTATGCGAGAAGGGAATCAGGGGTTTACTATTCAAGTATCCCAATAGAAAGATGATGAGTTGAATTACGCCCTGAGTTAGTGAAATTACATGTCTGTCAACAAGTAGAAAGTCTGCCTCTGCATTCAGAAGACAGAGGGTCATTATTTTCCACTGGTAAATGAGGCAGCATGATACACAGCCCCTCAGTAGGACAAGACAGATCCCTAAATTCATACCTTAACTACAGCTCCTAATGGATCCCCAAATGCATGGGACTTTGGATGTTTTTATATTTCTGTTGCCTCAGGTTATAAGAATTAATATCATTTTAGTACAATGTAAGCAAAGTTAGTTTGAGACAAACTTCACTCAAATCATTCTAAAAACTCAAGAGAATACCAAGTGTTTTGTTATCTGGCATCTGAAATCTTGCACTGGCAGGCTGAACTCAGTTCCTTTTAACTAACAATTCTGTAAGTGGCATACACTATAAATAAAAGTAACCTAATTTAACCCGGTTTAAAATTTATCTTGAGACTTTCTTTATTTTTCCAAAATTGTCTGAATACATATTACATATATGTTAAGATGCAGTGCAAAATAATTTGACTATTTAATAAAGCACATGTAACTTGATGTTTAATTTAGTTTCTGCTTGTCACATGAAGTAAAAATGCATTTATTTTTTTAGAGAGATTCTCTGCTAACCAGGTAAGTCAGCTGAAATTGCTCATTTATTTTTAAAGCAATTCCAGTGCTCCTTATGTCCCTGTTTATTCTTTATTTATATATGCAGATATAATTATGCATACATGTGTGGATGAAACTGTAACAGCATTTTCTTGTGATTGTGAGCTTTAAAATTCTGCCATGTATATTTTGCTTCTGTGATGTCACTTCAGGGACATTTTACGCTTTCAGTAAACATTGCCTTGAGGTTTTTGAAAATATACTGCTTCTTTAAACCAAGATAGAACAGATGGAAACTTTATTGCTTAAACAAATGGTTACAATTTTCTCCAGGGCACAAAATAGTATCAGGAACTTGACTGAGAATTTAGGAAGCTTCTAAAAGCTTTTAATCTTTCTTTGCTGGCAAGAGGATTGAATTCACAAATTTTGTTAAAGAAACATTTTCCAAAAATCCCTTTGTTTCCTTCCTTTTTCTTTCTCTCTCTTTTTTTTTTTTTTTTTGTTTTGTTTTTTTTTTTTTTCTTTTTTTTTTTTTTGTTTTGTTTTTTTTTTTTTTCTTTTGTTTTTGTTTGTTTGTTGGTTGGTTGGTCTGGTCTGGTGTTTTTTTTCGTTGTTGTTGGTTTGGTTTGGTTTTTTTTTCCTTCTTTGAAGCAAAGCACTGGCATTCCTGATTCCAATGACCTTTTGGATTTTGCATGACAGTACATTTTCTCATTAGCTGTTGGAATTTCAGTGCAGGCACAACAAGGTAGAGTGTTTCAACAGACTTTACATTATTCAGTTACCAACTAGTGCAATTTAATCTGATGAAAAAGTGCTGTGGAAGAGTCTGTGATATGATCTGTCAAAAAAATGTTGCATTTTTGTAGCATTTTTCATCCTTGAAAGGTTGCATAGAATTAATTCTTGTCTATCCTAAACCAGGCAGAAGCAGGACTATCATTTTCCCATAATGTACATTAGTGTAAATCGCAACACATCCTCTGAGTCAGGGTCTTTATTGATCTCAGTTCAGAACATGTTTGTATCTTTGTGTGAGAGACAGACAATAATCCCAGTGCTTTTACAGCTGTTTTAATTTAAAATCTGCTGATAAAACACATCTATAATAAGGTCTGTTGGAAGAGTTCCCAGCCCTGACAGTTATCTATAAATTAATGGGAGTCATATACTTGTGCTTGTTTGGAAAAGTATGTACAATAGCCTAAAGCAGATAACAGAAGTCACATCTGCTGGAGGATGCTTGCGAAACGTATAGACAAAGGTGAGCCTTTGTTGTGAGTCACTTATTCTGGCAACACAGTTATGGTGCTGCTAATACAGACAAGAATAAGGTATGAAGTTCAGTTAGAAAAATAAGCTAAATACCTTTCTGGAAAGTGACCTTAATGAGACTACTTACCTATAGCCAAATCTCTAACTTGCTCTTTCTAGCACTGTACATATTAACTTGATTTGCCAGCTGGTCGAGGGAGGTGATTGTCCCACTGGTGTGGCCTCACCTGGAGCACTGTGTGCAGGTCTGGGCAGCACAGTATAAAAAGAAGATATAAAGCTACTGGAGAGTGTCCAGAATAGGGCTACAAAGTTGGTGAAGGGTTTGAAGAGGAAGCCGTATGAGGAGCAGCTAAAGTCACTTAGTTTGTTCAGCCTGGAGAAGAGGAGACTGAGGGGAGACCTCATCACAGTCTACAGCTTCCTCACAAGGGGAGGAGGAGAGGCAGGCACTGAACTCTTCTCTTTAGCAACCAATGACAGAACCCGAGGGAATGGCAGGAAGATGTGCCGGGGGAGGTTTAGGTTGGACATTAGGAAAAGGTTCTTCACCCAGAGGGTGCTGGAGCACTTGAACAGGCTCCCCAGGGAGGTGTCACGGCCCCAAGCCTGACAGTGTTCAACAAGAGACTGGACAATGTCCTCAGACACATGGTGTGAACTGTAGTGTTGCCATATGCAGGGACAGGAGCTGGACTCAATGATTCTTGTAGGTCCCTTACAACTCAGGACATCCTACGATTTTATGATTTTGGCAAAGGTCCAGCCTTGCGTTCCTTGCATCCACAAAGCATCCATTAAAGGTTTGCACAGTTCACATTATTGTGGCATTGCTTCAGTGCCTGAAAGTAACTCCAACATAGATGAATCCTTAGCATCATTCATGTATAGCAGATTGCCCTGGTGAGACTAATTCTTACATACCAAAGGTATTGAAGGTGGGGAGGGTGACATGGCAGCTAGATATACCACATGTGCTTGGATCCTGCTTGCTTTTCAGAACAGACAAAGCCCAGACATCCATGCAGTGCCTCAGCTATGCTTATAAACAGGATCACACCGCAGCATAAAACCAGAGCAAGATGACTCTGCCTGCAAGCATTTACACATCTGGACAGAAGACAACAAGTGGGCACAAAGGAAAAAGGGAGTACAGAGTAACAGCGAGACAGCGTGGGTGTGGGTGGTGAGGAGTAGTTATAAGATGGTTGCAGCCTAGTCAAAGATGTGGTTTTTGTAAGCATCTCTACAGCGTTTGGAGGAGGTACAGGAAGAAGGATAATGTGTTGGCTTTGTTTAAAGGGAGATGCTTACAGGTATGAAAGGCAAAATGGAGGAACAAATAAGTAAGCTTGTTTGGAAACATAATGGGTGAGGGAGGCTGGTAGCATAAACTGACTGGCAATGAGAATTTAACATCCCAGCATCCACAGGATTAGGAAGGCAATAGTCTGTGAAAGACTGTCAATGTGAGGATATGTTGCTTATATTTAATGCAGCAGTTGTAAGCCATTGGAAGGGCTATATAGCCAGCTATCGGGCTATCATTGCAACAGCATTCTGCATGGACAGCTTGCAAGAACTGAGTCATAAAATCATATTAATCTAGATTAATTTTAGCTGTGAAGATGAGACTTTTTCAAGAAAAAGACTTTCAGAAATAACGGAGCATGAATGCCAAAGATCAGCGGATAATTCAGAGTCTGTGACAGTACCGCAGCTGTGAGTCCAGGTGATGGGCAGGCTGATGATTTCCACACTGACCAAAAAGACAGTAGGGAAAAGCTATGTTGCATAAAGACAAATTGATGTGAGTTTGGCCATTTTTGAGCTTTAGGCTTTGATTACTCTTCTAGACAGACCTGAGAAGGGGCTGAGACTTTTAATTCAGTAGATTCGTGCTTATTTGTACTAGGTGATTATCTAGCTCATTAAGATATAAATTAGATAATGTTAAATATTTCCTTTGAAGTCCCTACAGGTAAGTTTTGTATCGCATGACCAGCAGTTCAATCCAACTAAAACACGTTGAAATATGCTAATATACACACACTTGTGTGTGTATGTGTATGTGTGCACATAAAATGAATGACAGACATTCTTAAATGAAGGCTGTGCTATCCATGGCATCTTCAAAGGCATCTCTGAACATTCCTTAAAAATGTTGCACAGGAATAATTTTCATTAACAGTTATATTGACTCTAGTTTTTCTTGAAGTCAAGGAGGACCTATCCTGGTTTGTCTAACAGCTTATTGGATAATCCTGAGTACAATAACTCTCTGGTTTTTGCCTCAATTTCCCTTATTCTGTACAAAGAGAATAATAATACTGACTTCAGTCATAGAACATTTTAAGCATAGATGAAAAGCACTATGTAAGATGTAGGCTCATCATTAGCAGCTTTCTCCACACATCAAAATTGTATTTACATGTAAGGTAAATGTCATAGAAGATGAGTTTGTTTCTCATCTATTTAGAAATTCAAAGTGCAATACAGAAAGGAGAGTTTATATCATAGTTTTGCCACCAAAAAAAAATTAAAAAAAAAAAATAAAAATCCAATCCTAGCTCATATAATTATTTCCTGAAATGTAGCCAGTCCTTATACTAAACTATCTGGTTAACCAAAGCCAAGTCTCGGTAATTCAAAAATTCTTCAGTAGTCAATGTTCTAGTGAAAACTTCACTTACATCTTGAAATGCTGTTATTTTCTCTTTCTCATCTGTCACAATTTCCCGCCACCACAAGACCAGACTCTCCATTGCCTGTGTGCACAATTTCAAGTCAAATAGGCAGTGGTGCTCAGCAATAGGATGAGGGATAATGGGCACAGACTGAAGCACAGGAGGTTCCATCTGAATATGAGGAAAAACTTGTTTGCTTTGAGGGTGCCAGAGCACTGGAACAGGCTGCCCAGAGAGGTTGTGGAGTCTCCTTCTCTGTAGGCATTCAAAACCTGCCTGGACACCTTCCTGTGTCATCTACTCTGGTGAACCTGCTTCAGCAGGTGGGTTGGACTAGATGATCTCCAGAGGTCCCTTCCAACACCAACCATTCTGTGATTTTGGGTTTTCTAGGTTGTATGATTGAGTCCTTATGGGATAAACATTTATCCCTCCAAAATCTAAACAAATTATTTGCTCTGACAAGCAGACTGTTTGAAATGGCATGCCAAAGAGTGTATAATACTAGATGACATATTCATTCTTTATCAGTCTGCTGCCTGCATGAGAGAGCACTGGAAATGGAACCAGCAGAGTCGTGTATGTAGGTGGTGCTGACAGAAGGGATAGAAAGGTGGCAAAAAAAAAAAAATCATGTTTTTAATTTAAATAACAATTCAAATTACAGCTTTAGAGAATAGTCATAATTCATAATACTGCTTGTATGTGAAAAATACTAAATGTGTCTCAGAGAGAAGTATAGGGTTTATCCAAGATCAAATAAATCAATTAAAGGACAAATGGTGTATTTTTTGCCAATGGGAAGAGCTTCCATATCATTCAAACACGCCATTTCAAGAACAAAGAAAAAAGCAAAAGAGACTTCAAATCCTGTGCAAAGGGAAAAGAAAGTAATACTATAAAATCCCAAAACCAGCTCCTCTGGTTACAGGAAATAAAAAGTAATTTTCCTTACATTTGTACAAAAGCTCATCCATACCACAGTGATAAAACCTTCTGAGCCTAACTAGCATTCCCCCACATTACCTGCCATGCATAGTAGCATAAAGTCTTCTTCACAATGCAAACATCCTCATTACTCCCCAAGCACAGTTTCCTTCAGAAGCACAGCAAAAATAGAATTTTTACTCCTTGAGAAAGGATTAGTTAGGAAAGCCAAAAGCCCACTACATCTCTCCAGCATGGATATGTACTCACTGCTTTATCTTGCTATCTATCACCATAGGTAACACCTACAAACACTTTCTATCTAAAAGCAAAAGTAAGCGTGATCCCTGAGGAATTTCTGACTGTTCTCTTTGTATCATGTCAAACGCGTGTTGTTGGAAGACCTTCTTTAGAAAAAGGAGCTGATGGTGCTTGCTTTCTGACTGCCAACTGGGATAAGAATTCCTTCACTCATTATAAAATGCTAAGGACTAATTTTGGTCCCTTCCTCTCTTCCACTGTGGCATACAAAATGCTAGAAGCATAATGAATTGCTTCACTGGAGCAAAGAAAGGAAGCAAGTTTGGAACCTCTCTTTAGGACAACACTCACCTTTCTGGGAGGCAGGAGTCTTCCAGTGTTCATCTTGTTATCAAATATGTATCAGTTTTTTATTTATAGCATTAGAAATTGTGAATATAATGTTTTTCATTTTACATTGCATTTGTAACAAACTCCTGCATCATTCATCAGCCAACACAGGACTTCAGTTCATCAAAGAAGGAAGTAAATAATAACAATTAATCTGTCCAGTGTTACTTAATAATAGCATGAACTACTTCATGGAGCCAGAAGTAATCGCCACTAAGTGTATTATACAGCAGCTGAGGAAAACTGATTTATAAACCCAGCTGTCAGGCTGCAATCTAATGGTGACTGCATTATGCTGTGGAAAGCTGTAGTAATTTTGGAAATGACCCCACTAAATATTCTGGAAGAGAGCTTGCTGTTACCAGTAGTTACATCTACAGTCCTCTCTAGGTCACCCTCAAGGGGTGTCCCCCAACTCTGGGTGATGCTCTTGATTTCTGCTTCACACATGCGCTCAAAATGAAATGTCCTTGGGATAGTCAGCTCTTCTGCAAGACTTTGTCTGCTACAATTTTGCTGCACAGGAATGGTACCTGCCACAGAATCCCTATCACTTTCTTTGATCCAGATCTATAGAAAAGGGTATATTTTGACATCACATATAACATGGCATGGCAACACCCACACTGGACTGGTCCAGGTTGTGCAAATCAGCTTTGGATCCTTGAGGTGCAGCAGAAATGTCCCTGGTCTGCGGCAGGAGGAAACCTTTCTCTAGAACAAGACTGTCATTCAAAGTCCAGCAGAGTGAATAATGTCACTTGGAAATTAGCCATGCTACCTCTTTGGGTAACATGACATTATCATTGGACGGTTCCCTCTGCCTTTCCCTGCCCCTCTCACTAGTTTTGTCTCCCCTCCTTCCCTCCAGGTCCTCTTCTCCCTGCAACTCCCTTTGTGGACAATAGTCTGAAGCTGCAGTCACCTCCGTGCTAGGTACTGGGTTCTTTGCCCAGGTGACTGTCCCTGCATATTCCTGGCTGCTGTCACTGGTAGCACCTCTTCTTTGGGATGACAGTCATTTTGCCTTGGCACCTTCCTCAAGTCTTGTTAAACAGGCTGGGGATTCTCCTACCTGGGGTGTCAGTCTGCCCATGGCAGGGCAGTCCATGCAGGGCAAGATGTGCAGCTGCACAAGCATGACCACCTACATTTTCTTCATCACCTTTTGGAATGCTTCTAGATCAGAATGCACCTTCTTTGGAGAGAGCCTATAGGTCTGCCAGGGAAACAGCAGGTGTGTGTCTGTGTATCTGTCTAGACAGAGCCTTCCTGGCCAGAACACTCTGACCACATATATGCAGCTCCTGGAGGCCATCAGGGGTTAGAGCTGATCGTATTCTTGTTGGCATATGTACATAGACACATGCTATCCTGTGCACCTTGTCTACTGGCAGGGGTCAAGGTCTCATAGCTGAGCCTGGGCTAGAAGAGGTCTTTTGGGTAGCAGCAGTCTCCCATCAGCTGCAGGGCAGAGGAACCACTTCAGTCTCCTCAAACAGCAGCCTGTTGGCTGGTCTAGGCCATCCTTGCTTCTGTCTGACCCACCTTTCACAGTAAGTAGTATTCTGACAGTGTGTGGCTTGGCCTCCTGGCAAGAAGAGGTCATGTATCATGATTGACTCAACTGTAGTCTCCCTGTAGAGGGTCTACAGAAGATGGGCGATCCAAATAAATAAGATTGGCTGGCCATAAAGGACATTCGGACACTTTTTAACAGTATGATTTTAATCTCCTAGGCTCATCAATGTGAATATCAGCGCATCATTTTTACAGTCATGGATGTGCAGGCTACAACCAACATGTCATCCTTCCAGAGTGGTCAGGTCTTCAGTGGCACAGCTGGCATCTTTCTGAGCTGCTAGGAGTCAGTATATGACAAAACCTGCATTTTATGAAGAGCCACTACATGCAATTTGGCATCATGTCCAGGTTAGGTGGACTGCAAAATCCATGAGCATCTGTCTGGGAGCTCCTTGTCAGAAAGCCAGGCCAAGCACACTCAGGGCTGAACATGACAGCTGAGCATCTGAACAGAAGTTTGGAGGGTATTCCTGTGGCTAACCAGCATGAGCAGTTGGCAGACTTGAGGTTGTTCCTACAAAATAATGTGAATGCTCTCCTTTTGAAGCTGGCATTACAAAGAACTAATGAAGGACTACAGTGCCATTTCTAATTACGAAAAGTAGGTAAGCATAGATCTCGGCTTATGGAGGCAGAATATACAGAAAGACAAGGCAGTCATTGCGATGTGATTCATCTTTGGTAATAAGGAAAAGAACAACATACTTTTCAGATAATCCATCCTAATTGCTGCTATTCTCAAACAAAAGCAAACTTTCTTAGGTTTAATTTGGGAAGGAGGAAGTTTCTTGCTTTCTTCCATATCATCAGGAAAAGGACTTTTTTTGAGAACTATCAGCTCGAATGGACAATATGGTATCTCTCACTGTGGCTGTTTTGCAAAGGTCTTATTGACCATTTCACCTAAGTAACTTTTGTTTCTTCCCTCAATTTTTTCTTGTTAATGCTGCCTTTTGCTCCAGTTCAAAGCCATTTTTTCTCCACTGGAATATCTGCCTGTGCTGAAGTCCATGCTGTCTAAGACATCAGCATACGGTATACTGGCAGGAAGTCAGGAGGCCTCATTTCCATTCCTACTTCTGCCAATAACCAGCTATAGGACTCAAAGCACTAGCTCCCAAATTCCCTTCCACATTCAGTCTTTAATGGAAAGTTTACAATGTTAGAGATAGTGTTTTTTCTCTCTGTAGTATTTGCAAGTATTTTACATGCTATGAACATAATACAGTTTGGAACAGAGTTAAAGGTTACCTGCTCTCAGCATCCTTCTTTTTTCCACACCAATCAAGAGACATCTTATGCATCCAAATCCCCCAGTTTTCTATACATAACTTCTTTTAGCAGAATGTGAGTTATATATGCCTATTAACATTGCCTATCTCTTATCAATTGCTCCCTCATGTGGGGATCTCTTAATATTATGAACAGTTAATATAAAGCTTTTTTACATAACACACATAAAATCAAGAGTTTGCTGGCTGAGGATCCATTTTGCATACAAATATGTGAATAATTAGGTCTCATAAATAGAACTGCTCATTCCACTCAAGTGAGTCACTCTGTTCCACAGCAGAAGAGATGCTTTGCAGTACTTGTCAGCCTGGGAAGTCTTCAAACCGAGCAGCAACTGGAGTGTTAATGTCACTACCTACTGTATTTGGGGCCACAGTGTCTGCTACTGTGTTTACAAATGGATGTTCCCTGTAGATGCAGCACCATATTGTGGGTGCTGCAGTTAAAGTTCCCAGCCTTGTCATTCCCATCACGTGCACGTATCCAATAATGAACAATAGCTGCTATGACTTTTTGTATTCCAGGCTTGTTATCTCGGTATATATGGGAGAGCTCGTCAAATTTCAAAGGAAAAAAAAGTGCCATAACTGTAACACTCTACTGCATGATATAACAGCATGTCTTGTGAGCCAGTAGGATAAACCAAATAGCTGGAATGACAGGCCAGGAGACCAGTACAATTTACTCATTATTTCCGATCAGAATTGTTCTGTGTCCACCAGGTCAAGACCTCCTAAAGTTGCCCTCAACTCCTAGTTCAGACCCACCCTGTATTGTACCCCTGTTATCCTAAGCAAGAAAAAATGGTCTAATCCTGCCAATGCTGATATCTCAAAAGGTTCATTAGTTGTTCTTCTGCAGCCAAAAGACTCTAACTTCAAAAGATTTTACTTCAGTCTCACCTAATGGATCAAAACATCAGGCATATACCTGCTTTGAATCAAAACAGGTAATACAAGTGAATTAAACTATACTGGGAAAAGGCCATTTACGTGCTTGCTTTTTTATCCTTTCAAAATATCTTTAGATTCAGATTTATTTTAATCACCAGGAAAATATTTAACTTGTAGATTCAATCCTTCGGGCTTTACTTTTTCATAAGTGATATTTATTCACAGCAGTTTTGGCAAAAATTAAGAAAGGCTTTACAGCCTTATTTATAGCTTCATCCCATTGCATGAAACATCAGCTTTAATAAGCAAGTCTGGTGAGAGATTAGATAAGAAAACCTTCAAAATTGAGGTGAACTCCCATGAGTTTAGAAAATATACAAAATTTTGGCTTATAGTCAAGGTTACTGAAGGAAACTATGTCCTATGAAAGGAATATATTGGGTAGAACAATATTTCTATACATTTCAGTTTCTTGTAGGCACTGGTATACAATCAGTAACTTACATAATGCTTATTTATAAGTATTACTTTATAAATAAAGACATTAAGTAAGCTAGAGATTTTTGGTTATATTGAATAACCTTGATTCTGTTCTTTGTGGTTTTGTGGGTTTTGTTTGGTTTGGTTTGGTTTTGTTTTGTTTTTTTTTTTTTTTTTGGGGGGGGGGGGGGGTTTGGTTTTTTGTTTTTTAAATCAGATATGTTTTTTCCACCTGGCAAGATGTCTTATGTTGACACACTGCATGGGACATTTCAGGTTTATCTATGTGACGGACAGCTTGTATGAAAATTTCTCTCATAGACCCAATCTGTACATTTTATTGCTCAAGTAGGAAGGAGAAAACTCAGAATGACCTCTGAGTATCATATCTTCTTTTAAAGTCAGATTGATGGCTTCTCTGCTTTTCACTCTCCTGTGCCTTTTTCTCAGTAATGCATAAAAGCCTGGAATAAAATCTCCAGTGTGTAATGCATAGCTAATTTTATTTTTTTACTCCAAACCCTAGCAATTCAAAGCCGAGTAAACACCAGCAGGCTGTATTCACTTACACTATGCATGTTGATGCTAATTGCAGTTCCCTAAGCATTTTACATTGTTTGCACAAAATAGCATTGCTCTGCCTTCAAACAGTCAGTTCAGTGACAGCTGGAATGAGTTTATCTCATACTGCTTAGTGTCAGGTGCATTCTTACAGCTTTCCTGTCTCCTTTTGAGGGCTAATTAAGGCATTCTTCTCTCTTGTTTAATATTTACATTTAAACAGCTGCATCTCATTTGGATATAATGCAAAGATGGCACCTGGCTTTCTTTCCCTGAGTTAATTCTGGGAGCTTTTTTCCCACCCCTTCCCTTCACTAAAGATCCGAAGTGGTTATTTTTGTGTTTATGTAGGGAAATGAACCAAAGCGGCTGTAAATGGAAAGAACTGCTATTCATTCATAAAGAGGGTGCATCTTCCCAGGATCCTTCACAGCTAGTCTCCTTAGGATACCCAGGATGAGAGCAGGATGCAAAGCAGAGTTCTTGAGGCTTTCATTGGGCTGCTGCCTTTGTCAGGCCCTGGTCTCCTCAGGGGCTTGTTCATTGTTATGGTCCTTTTCGCGTTTTGGGTTGTTTGTTTCCCTCCACTTGAATGAAGAGTGTACAGGAAGAAAAAAGAAACAAAGCCTAAACATTATGGCACTAGGAGTGCATAGCAAACATACGTCTAACAATTCCATAAAATGTCTTACAAGTCAGTAGGAAGAAGTGCAGAGTTGCAGCCCATTCTGCCTTCAGAGATCCACAGAGGCCCACGTTCTCCAAGGAGAATGTCTCTGTACAGAGGCATGGTCAGAACTGCAGCCGAGCCTCAAGGCACTAAGTGTTTTGGCAGAGTATGCAGCGCTGTTCACTATCATGGTGAAAGGTAAGAGCCTGTCAGATATATTAATACTACCTTTTGTGGTTCCTTCCACATTTGCAGATCTCTATCTTTAGCTAGGTGAATTCTTAGAATTATGAAAAACAATGACATAATCTTCCGAAGAAGATTTGGAAAATACAAGGGAAAAGACCTAGCTCCATATAGATCTGTGTGACAAATATAATATTTGCTCAGTTTTTAATAATTTTTTGTCAGTAAAGAACTACTAGGGACAGTAAATACTAACTCTGCACTTTAAAGCAATAGTGCACTCGGCTGTGATAATCCAGATAGTCAATAGTAATGGTATAAGTACATGTGGAAAAAGTAATCAAATCGGAAAAATATACTGGGATTATAAGTTTAACAGCCATATGTTTGTTGATACAAGCTAATGATGTCATCTTCTTCTGTGCATTTTCTTTTTTCAAAAGGAAGGGGAAAAGAAAAACCCTTACTCCTTGGACAACATCATAGAGGGAAGCAAAGGATCTCAGGAGGTATGTCCCATCTGTCCTGGCAGAGGCCAGCAGGATGGCAGTGCTGCCGCTGCAGTCGTCCCCACTTGAGAACCCAGAGTAACTGAGGGCAGCACCAGACCAGCAAGGCACTCACTTTGCTAAGGAGCTCCACAGGGACTTGATGACAACAGAGGAGGTTTGGGGGCTCGGTGCTGTTCCTGGGGATTATTTTTCTCCCTGCCAGGAAGGGATCTGCCTGCAGCTTGGTCCCTTCCTGTTTTCTCCCAGGTTTATCTCTGTCCTTCATCCTTGCCCTGTAGAAACCAGGGTTGAAATCCCCTTTCCATCCTTCTCCCATTGCCACCCTTCTTGTCCTGATCCTGCCTCCTGCCTCATCAACCCTAATTCTCCCACCATATGATGGCTCCTTGGAAATCCTCTTTTCCCAGCTTACCTCCTTCCACTCGACGGCTTCACTTTGCCAGTCCAGACCTTCCTTTCTTTCTTCATCCCTCTGCCAATCTACAGGCTACTTTTGCTGGTATGTTCTTCCTAACCACATCCCATTCCCTGCTAATTTCAGTGAAATAACTTGTCTTTTATTGCTTGACAAGGATCAGTTTGGAGAGCTTTAAGAGACTCTTGTCACAGGGACTCAGGCAGGACCAGGTCTGTAACAACAAAAACTAGAGCTGAAAAAAAAAAAAAAAGTCCTGCCTGAATAACACTCAGTATAGGCCTGTACATGGGACAGGACTTTTCAGAAGACTTTATTGCGAAGCTGTAGCAAGTCTCAGCATGTGTAAATTGCATTTTTTCCCAAAAGGATTGTAACTGGGCAGGTTTTCAAAACTGACAAATGGCACATCTGGTTTGGAGGCCAGACCTCTCCAATCCCAATTTCAAGTCTGTGTATGAAATTATGGGACATTAGAGCCTCTAAAGAGGAAGAACACCAAGGGAGCATTCATTTGACTACATATGAATGTCTTTATCAGAGCTTGCAGTCACTGAACACAGAAAGTGCTATAGAGAGAAATAGATAGGCACTTCTAAGACAGGCTGCTAAAATAGTCCTAGCTCTCATTATAAAGGTGTCTTAGGAGGGTTATCTCATATACAAACCTCTAGAGTATAGATATCTAAAATCAGGTGAAATTGATATCAACATTCAACCTGAGCAAACTCTTTTCCAACCTCCCACTCAAAACCACCCAATGGATATTTACTGAATCATTTTATGCAGAGCAATGTAAGCCCTGAATATAAAACATTAACAAAACATTGTATATGAAAAGTGCTAGGCAATCCTAATACATGCTGTTTCTTACTACACAGAATTTTTATTATTCATCCTTTCACCTGGAAAACGTCAACCTTTTATGTTACAGCAGAAGTACACTGTCTCTGAGGAACAGGACTGCACGGAAGACAGTCTGTTAGTTCTCATAACCCATTCTGCATACTCAAGCTTGCTGTTTCCTCGAATATATTAATGATATAACCACAGGGGAACTATCTACACTGTTCATTATGTAAAAACTGAAGCTTTTTAAACAGCCTATCCTTGCATAAAGGCTTATCACCAACTTGGACAGTACTGCAAAGTTTGGAACAAGGAGTTGTTGTCATTGTCAGCTTTTATCATGAGAAAAAATGAAGAACAGAGGAGGTCATTTGGTTCGGGCCTTAATGGATTTTTTTTTACACTGGAAGAGTCAGCTCCTTCAGAACTTAAACTTGCCTCAGGAACATGGTTTTAACAAACAAGTATCAAAAGGCAGTCTTTAACTCTCTCAGTTTAATTCAAGTGATGTTAAAGTGCTTCATGGAGGGTAATGGAATAATTTTATTGAATTTGAGCAATTCATTCAATAAATGTTTCTCTGGGAATCTAACATCATTTTACCTGGATTTGTAAATCTTGTTCCACTGCAACTTCTGAATTACAGTTTTCATACTGTGGCTGTGCTTTACATTTTCCTCTATCCTGGTTGGCTGACATCTTTCACTTTAAGTCCCTCTTTTTGTTATTAATAATGGACCTTGACCTGTTCTCTCTTTCAGAAACAGTTCAGTCTGCATCAAGGCTGAAACTCAGGGAAATAATAAATTATTTGATTCATTTAAAAAAGTCATACTGACATTTTCATTGAGCAGCAGTAAAGCTGTTCTGTGCAGTAAGGGCTTACATCCTGATGAAAATCTAACAAAAAAAAAAGATGTTTGAAAATCGTTTTTCACACACACTAAACTTCATATTATTTAATCCATTTCAGCTCTTGATCCTGTTTGAACCCCATATCCTTTCCCCACATGGCAAAGTTCATTCCTCTCATGAGCCAATAGGACACAAGGGATGTCAATGCCATAACCACAGAGCAGCTGAGCAAATTCAGTGCCAGAAAAGGATGAGCACTGAGCTTGAGAGGTGTCTTGTCCTCTCTGTGACTGTCTTTCAGGCCCCTGGGTTATACTGAAGGAGAAACATTTTTTTATTATTATTTTTTTAAAAAATTATTTTAATGCAGAACATCAGAAGCAAGTTGGGTAAAAAGAAAATAAGCACAGCGATACCAAGATGTGAAAAGAAACAGTGACTCAGACCTGGGTAGGAAAGAAACTACTATTAGGAGTTATAGGGGAGGAAACTGGGCAGAGAGGAGAGGAAAAGTAAATATTGCATGTATTATTTTTTTAAAAAACCAGTGGAGTGATTCTACAGTTGGCAGCTGCTGAAGGTAACAGGATCTATGTGTGGTAGAAGTGACACAGGGCTATAATCTCTGGCAGTTCATCTTCTGATAAAATACATGAGCAAATGGTCGGAGACCACAAAAGAGGCTAATGAAAGCCACAGGAGAAACAAGGGAGAGGATGAAGATGGTATGATGGAGCAAAACAATTATAGGGCTGAGGCTGCGTGAAGGGAAGAAGATACTAAAGGTCAGTGACAACATTGACTGAGTAACCTGAAAGGAAGATGAAGGTTGCTTGACCAAGAGACCTCTACTGGGATTAGGAGTTTCTGTGGGGTTATACCATGGTGGCCTGTAAGGATGATAGGTTGTGTGGAGGCAAGTTCCTTACCGGGAGTTATGTGCTGAGTTCTGAGTGTCCTGCAGCAAAAATGACACAACAGAAAGAAGAAAAAAAAAAAAAAAAAATAGTTCCAGAGAAAACAACTTACAGGAACTGAGAAAAAATGAAAATAAATGTGACTGTGACTGTTTATTCCACTGTAAGATAAAAAGAAGATAAATAAAAAGGTGCAAAATAGAGACATGCAAACTAACGAGGAGCAGTCAGGTGGTAAATTGAACACTCCTGTGTACTTTCTCCATTATTTTCTCATAACAGGGGGACATCTGGGGAAACAGAAAGGCAGCAGATGTAAAACTAGTAAAAGGAAATGTGTTTTTCCTGCTTGGCCTATAGAACATCTTCTCACGAGGCAGCAACACAGCCAGGAGCTCAGCATGACTCAAAAAGGGATTGAACATTCGCATGGATGAGACCATGCAAAGTTACAGGTTTATAAACTGTGAACAAATCTGAAAACTTGGAAAGGATGGAAGTCCCCTGCCTCAGGATATTTACCAGCTTTTAAACGAAACAATGAGAAAGAAGCTTCTTCCTTAGGAACAGCTTGTGGAATTTCTAGCCTCCTGTAACTCAAGGCAACTTTATCATACAATAACATTAAATTACTCTTCTGTCTTTTTAGTGGATGCCTATATCTATTGACAATAAATATACGTTCTTTTTGCAGGCTGTCTCTCATATGTACATTTTTGGATATGTTTGGACAATTCTTGTGGTATTCTGGTCACTAATCAGCAACTCTCATTTAGATGGATGTCTGAGGAGTCTAATGACCCCTGGTGACTTGTTCTGGAGGTGGGCTTTAAAAGTACCATTTACATCTGGCTTGTACCCAAAGTTAAAACTGCTATTGTTAGCACTCTGGAATAGGTGTTAATCGTGCTTTAGTTCAAAATCTGATCTCTCTCTCACTTAAACTAGGACAGGAGAGCTCATGCTGGGGGCAGACTGTTACACAGCCATCTAATGCAGTGGGTGCCTCTGCCTTACTCTGGGGAAAGCTTAACACTGCTTCAGACAGCACGCTGGCCTAGCAGGCTCCATGTTGGTATCCATATGGCAACATATGGCCAAATTCACAGTAGGAATCAATTTTTGAGGACTACCACAAGAAAACCTTATTGTAGATACCCCAGTCTTTTCAAACATGAAATTTCAGGAGCTCAGATTCAGTAAAGAACTCAATAATGTGAACTGTAGGAACTGCACATGCTTAAACACTTTATTAAATCAATGTCTCTCATTTCAGCTCTCCTACCTCTATTTATAGCTGCCACTTGCAAACCGTAATGAAAGATGAACATTTCTTTCCCCTGAAAACAAGCCAGCCAGTGCTTAAAAATGATATATGGGCTCCTCAGTGTGTGCCAGTACAGAATCTTCTGTTGAGCTAGAGACAGTACATTCCACCCGAGTCCCAGAGGGGTGCCTACGTTAGTGTTTTGGTTTAGAGGAAGTGTGAGATTTTGAAGCAAATTTCCTATTATGTCTATTTGTCATGCTTTGATTTGCACTGCGGAGTAGTCTGAGAGTGCATGACCCGGATTCCTTCTGGATGAAACTAAACTGGAAGATGTGCTCCTGGGAGTGTACTTAATGCACTTCAGCTGCAAAGGGCACTCAGGTCATGGGACCAGTTTAATCCTAACATAAAATTTTGAAATGTGCATATTGAGGATGTTAGGACCTAAACATCAACTGTTACTTTTATGGATATTTGTTCGCATTACATAATAATATAGACACAGCAAAAGTCACCAAATGCCCTAGATGAGCATAAGAGAAATGACTACACAAAAACTATTGCCCTGTAGCTTTTTCAGATACGATATTCCTAGGAGCTCAGGCAAAATTACCACACACTGACGGCCTATTTTTCTTCAGAGATACCAAGGCATTTATCAATATGATATCTAATCACCGTAAAATGGGAAAAAATAATAGTCTTCTAGAATTGCAGGCACTATTTCAAGCATCTAGGTCTTCTTTTTATTTTCTTCCATTTTTTTTCTTTTCTTTTCGACTCAAAAACACTTGCACTTATGATTGCTATCAGAACTTCCTTAGCAGATAGTTACATACCTAACTACCAAATAGGATCCTTAATTTTGGTAAAATGCTTGGGGGATGCAAAGTGTGATATGACTGCTAAGTTTTATTAAGCTGAAGAGCAGGCTGATTAATGAGGAAGGCTTTCTGCCTTTTAGCTCTGGGATGGAGAGGGCCTGTATTAGCTTTTAATACAAAAGCCTTGTAGGTAAATCCTGGTTTGTGAGCATCATAAGCTCCTGCTAATTTGTTTGTATAACGCCATTGGAACCAAAACACCTTATTTGTTCATCTTTAAGTGATTATGCAGGTTACGATAAGATGCTGAGGTACATGCATGGCACAGTACTTCGTAAGATCAAGAGAATCAGAAGTACTGATTGTCTGGAAAATAAAGAGGAGAGTCTTGACTTTATTTCAGTATTGATGACACTCAGGACTTTTATTATTAGTGTTGAAGTTTTTCTTAAATTCCCCATGTCTTTATGCCCTACTTTATTTAGAACAAATTCAAATATTCTTGGTTACAAATACAATTAGTTCAAAAGATGTAAAGTATAAGTAATAAATAAGAAAAAAAAAAAGAAAAAATGTGTGATTTCTATGGCAATCCAAAGACATTTGGGGCCAAAATGCTTGTGAACAGCAGTCTACTGTCAGATGGCTATAAGAAAAGCATTTGAATTAACTTCTCACCTTCTAACTTAACTTACCTTTTGATTTCTAGAAATCAAAGTTCTGCTCTAGATACTCAGTCAGTTCTCAACAGCTTTATAAAGGAAACTGAACACCGTCTCAAGTGGCGGGTCAGAACCAGACCCATGTGGGACTGATTCTCCTGCACTGTTCCAGTCAGATCCTAACATTTTCACTAGCACTGTGGATCCTGGCATAGACTGAAAATGCCAGGAAGCATGAGGAAGAGATGGACTGCACCATACTTTTAAATTACGACTATTCTACACTGAGAGAAGATGCCTTCACAGAATATGAATATATACCTAAAATGTAAGTCTACATTTACAGACAACTTCACAATATTAAACTGAAGTAACAATTTATCCAGATGTGTCTGCAGATAGAGCTATAGAGAGCAATTATTCATGAGTTACTCAATGTGCAAACATGCTTATTCAGCATGGAATGTTGCAAACAGATTTTATTCCTAAGTACCTTGGTGTTAGTAAACTTTTCATTAAACCAAGGTGAAAGTCCCAGTATCTAAAAGGCAGAAAGTACCAGAGTCTAAATTTAATGATGACTCAATTTCAACTCAGTGCTACTGGGTTTGAAAAATAGAACCCAAAGATTTTTCTTTAGAAAGCAACAAAAAATCTGTTAATTGAAATAAGGGGCATGGGGAGGCTATGTTAAACATATTGTAAGTCCAGAAAAGGCTTTTTAAACACAGTCCTGCAATAATATAGATGTCAGGATTTTCCAAAGATACTCTTGCATTACCCCCTTGATTTTCAATATTCTCTTATCCTCACTGCTAAAACTGTATTTAATAGTGTCACTCTGATCTGATCTGAATTCACCCCAATGGGAATGCTTAAAGTCTGTTATGATGTTTTGCTTAGAATTTCTCTTGGATAGGATAAATAAGGTGAGTTTATTCTGATTCTCACTGAAAAAAAAAAAAAAAGCCTGAATAAAATCATGCTTTGTGTCATTCATGGAGCCTGTGACCAAGCACATCTCCTTGGAGTTCTTGGCCACAAAATGGACCCTGCGCTCCCTATGCCTCATTGCTTCCCTACAGAGTAGCAATACCAGACCTGTACTCCTCTTCAGTCATCCTCTGACTCCCTCAGCGACAGCATCGCACCGACTGCTCTGTAATCAGCTAACTCTTTTTCCAAGCTGCTGCTTTCCACAGCACAGTGTTCCACACTGCAAGTACAATCTGTGCTGCTTCCAGATGTATGATATAGCACTAAACTGTTACAAGTTTTCTAAATTAATAAAAGTTTTCTAGCAAGGGCTTTTTTATCTTTTTCTGGAAGATATAACTCTGTGAATATTTAATAGGTATTAATTTTAAAATGGAATTGAATTTGCTTTTCCTTAAAAATGTTCTGTGTGATCTCTGACCTAAAATATTTTATTGTTACTGTAGAAATTACCTTGAAAGCAGAAAACTTGTGGTAGTGCCCCCCTAATGCTGCCAAGAAACATATCCTTAAATAAATACAGGTTTCATTCCAAACCTTGCTTTGGGACCTCAGACAGTCATGAGTCAGATTTTCCATGTCACTGGCACTCAGGCTGTTCCAGGGGTGCAGGTTTGCATTTTTCAGCTGGACTAGTGCTATACCATTTGCTACAACTGCTTTTCATCAGACAGACCTCTTACCTGCCACAATGCTGGTATGGGATTTGTATCACTGTTGATATGCTTTTTCAAGAGTTCCGCTTCTGATTTTGCAGGCTCAATAAAACTTGCTATTGTGTTCTACAAATGGCTGCTTCTGGCAGCTGCTGCTATCAGTTTTTAACAATGCCGGCATTCAATTACACAATGGCAAAAAAAAAAACATTTCCCATCACCTAAATTGACACAGCATGGTATTATAGCAGTTGGAACTTCTTTTTGGTCACAAGTGAAAATATAGAATATCAGCAATTTTATTTGGACATTAATTGAATTGACCTAGTTCTGATCACCAGGATCTGCAAAAAGCTTCTTCAATGTGAGGAGTATCTAATTATTCCCAGAAGAAGCAGTCCTGTAAATCTGAGGTATAGTAAGTATGTGTATGGACTAAATATCCTTGCAGTTCATAACCCTGTGGGTCTCCCTCTTCATATACTGCAGAAAAGCAAACAGAAATGTCTGAGGCATGAGCAGAAAGAACACCTAAGAAATAGGGCTGTATCTGGCAGTCAAATGTACACCATGTAGCCCCATGTGCTTCTCTTTGAAGCCTACAGATGCAAGAGGAATTCAGGGCATCATAAGGAGAGACAGAACAAGGATATCGGTCCACCTCACAAGGCTTCAGCAAGGATCAGACAGTTAAAAAAGAGGTTCCAGATTATCTCCTGCTTGACAAAGACAAGACTGTTTTGTAAAAGCAGCATCTAATGCTGTATGGCTGGGTCTAACAGAACAGCAAGTGTCATTGCCACAAGTAGCAACCCATCAGCTCTCTCATATGCATGCCCAATCCTTTAATCATTATTCAGATACCACATACATAGATCTTAATGGGAATTCTGCTGAAGTATAAACTGTTAGATTAACTGCTACAAAACGTTGAAAAATTATAGCAAATGGCCTGTGCAGGAGTGGTAATGCACAAACAATATCAATAACATTTGTATTGTTAGCTGAGCCAGAAAAGCCGTGAGCAAGAAAACAATAGGGAAGCCACTTGATCATGCCATTTACTTCCTCAATACACTCACTGTTGTATGGGATATTTTCTGAGATATTTCTGCTAAAAGAAACTTACCCTGAAAGTCCCGGGCACAATATCAGGACTGAAAAGGATCAGGTTCATGAACTTGTCAAGATTTGATTAGGCAGCTAAAACGATTTCTGTTTCATGGTTTAATAGCATGTTACTGATATTTTTTTCTATGGTAGAGCTCATATAAACTGTCATGGCAATTCTGAATTCATTAGCACACTCTGTACTGCAGGAGTAACTATCACTGCAGACTCACAAACTTCATATCAAAACCTCAGGTGTCTGAGATATACACCTCTCCAAGGCCTGAAACAAAGAGACATCCAGTAGTAATTTACAAGTGGACAATGGCAATTGCTTCCCAAACTCCTAATTCTTTGACGCAGAATAAGAACAGGCTGACCGTTCAGGTGAAATTTCTTTAACATCTACTTCATCACATATTCTAGCCTGCTGCTTCCTACATCTGGAAATTCATTTTTGCTCCCATGTCAGTAAAGCCCAAACCTCCTCCTAAGATGTAGATGACTCAAATGCCTAACTTTGTTTTATTTGTCTTTTGGTAGGGTCACTATCTTCCTATTTTAGGAGCTTCCCCACTAAGCTTAAAACAAATTATACCAATATTCATACTGCTGCTAATAATAAATAATTACTAAAGGGACTAGGATTTCACAGTATCTATAAAATGCCAGTAATTGAAGCTGATGTGGGCCCAATCTTGTCTGTCCTCTTGTATGCCAGATTACTGTGATCAACAGCAAAGAGAACATCAGTTTCCTGAAGCATGTACAAGGAGAATCTACCCCTGTCAGGCTAATTCCAGGCATCTGGTGTCCCTGTATAACCAGTGAAAGCCAATAAACACTTTTAAAGTAACTGGTAGAATTTAGACAATTAGTTTAGACTCTGTGAATTGCACTCTAGAAGTGGCTATTTCTGTCTACTGATTATAAAGGGGATCTTGCATGACCAGCTGAGATATTAACAGATGCATTTAAGGCATCTGAGGCTGGGTCAGATGAATCCCTCTTAGGAATCCAGTTTCTTGTCTGCATTATTTGTGCCTGCTTGTATGACCTTGAATTTGACTGTATGAAAACACACTGTTCTGATGGGCTTAACTCACCAAGTTGCGTGAAACTCATGGATGGCCCAACTGATCTACCATTATAGTTTATTTAGTTTCACTGGTTTTTGAATCACTGTGCATAATGACTTGACAGATCTGTGCAGAGGAGTGCTAGAAACATTCCCATTTGGTGATGACTCCTTATGATTTGCATGAAGATGTAAAATTGCTTTTCTAGTCAATTCCAGCCAAGAAGAGAGCTTCCTCTCTTGCTCTGTAACGTCAGGAATATAGACACTATTCTTGGCAGCTGTTCTCCTTTGGAGTGTTTCATTAACAAGATTATTATTCAAGGACCTCTCTTTTCAAGAACTTTTCAAAAGAGGTAACAAAATTGGAACTCTAAGAGTTATTGCAGTCCCATCAAAATTATCACAACCCCATCATGTCAAACATAACAAGACAAAACAAGCTCCTAGCGTAAGCAACTATTACATTTCTTCTAAATAGTTTTTAATGGTTTTGAAACATGTTCCCCTCTTAGTGATATTTCACAATTTCTAATATATAAAAGCTGTTATTACTAATCAACGCGTTAAGCCATCATTAATGACGCTAATATCCTTTTGTTTCCATTTTGGCTCTGTTCCTAAATCTTTCAGAAAGGCTGCGGAATGCCCCTTCATTTAGCCCAGAGAGATAAAATCTTCATTGCTGCCTTGCAGCCCTACAGTCAACAGGAAGCAAATGCCTAAACATGTGGGTCATCATTTTCAGCGACAGTAGTCATCCCCCAAAGTGTTATTCAGTGCAAGTTAAGGCTGAAGGCCTAATGTCTTCATAGATTGGCCAATTTTAAGAAGCCTTGCAGTAATCAAAAATTTAATGTTTCCCAGATGAAAACAATGTGAATGAGCCCTGAGGTTAAAAATATCAGGCCAAAGTCCTGCCTAGGACACCAGTTGAAATAAAATAAAACTTTATTTAACTCAAAATAAGGGTGAAAATACAACCTCCTAATAAAATTCTCATACAAACATCAAAACACAAATAACACCAATACTACTGCAAGAAGACAAAGCTTTCTGTCTGTTTTCTTGTGGCCAGGGGAAGCTGTTTAAGAAACTGGAAGTAATCTATTCAACCACAGAAAAAAACATGATATTTGTATCTTAAAAATCACACACACAACAGCCCTATTTATGAGTATGGCGTATGCAACTTCAGAAGCCTTATTTTCATGTATTAGCAGAAGACAACATGCTATTGCATCTAGACCTATGTGTACCACGCCAATGGCCATCATCAGATGGAGTAGTGACAAAAAGGACTGAACAAGGAGGCCACAGAGGAATTAGTCTGACTAAGAATCTTTTTTATCAGTTGCTCAGTATCATTAACACAGTGTGCTGCTACTTTTGCCAAAGTATAAAGACTGTCCCCAGCTGGTCTCAAAATTGGTCAAGCCACCTTGCATAACTTCATCCATGCACCTTGGGATGTTAAGCATTATCCAAGAGAAAGACCTTTTTATGCTCTGACTGGGTAACACTACACAAAGCTTACTTTTCTTTTTTGGGTCAGTGGAGAGAGGAGTAGAAAGACATAGGCTGCATCCTTGGTATATTCTGATGATCCTGCTTCTTGCCACAACTTGTCTGGACCCACCCTAATAGACAATTTCAGCACTGTCTGACTAGGTATGGTTTGGCTCTGGCTGAGAACTACCCAACTCATCAGCTCAGATGAAATTAATCATGTTGTCTGAGTGAGCAAAGGTATCCAGGGTTCTGGTAATCAAAAACTTAGCGAGTGCCTGCAAATGTGACCATTATTCTTTTGATCAACAGATAGGATATCCAAAGTTTCAAAAATAAAGATTTTAAAAATACAAATAAAAATAAAAATAAAAAGACTAGTGGGTGGTATAAACCCTCAAGTTGAGGACACAAAACATGTTTTTTACTTTTTCTTTTTTCTTCGTGACACTTCCTTGAAATGTTTCTCATTATATTAAATAGTAGAACTGAAACTCAGGTATTTGAACAGGGTAACACTTCTCAGAATAATACACGAAGGTCTCATCAGGACTGGAAACCGAATTTCCTGAAAAGAGATAAAGACCTTCATGGTACATATTAGTTGTGCATAAAGTTATTTGTTATCACTTCAGAGGACTGGTTTTCAACAGCTTCCATTAGAGAGAGTTAATTGGAAAAAAGTTGTCAAAGAAAAAAATGAATCTGAGAATACTAATTGACTGTAAGAATATGTATGTTTGGTTAAGTGGGTAGAGTGACTATGCATGAATCTCAGTTGAAGGGAATTGTTTTACTCTGCATCTATTATCTATGTCACTGTTACCAAGACTGATGGCAAGGACATTCCACTCTGAACAAAGACACAAAAATTTGAGTACCTACATAGAGGTGTTTACATGAGGCTTCTACGTAGATGTGAAAAGACCTTTGGGAGACCCATACCTTCTTGACTGGTATCGAGAGCCAAGTGGGTACAATAGACACCAGGCCAAGTGACTGGAGTGTAGGAAGGTAAATCACACCCCAGATTTCAACTGACTGTAATGAGAGCTTAGACATTTTGCTCAAATGTAGATAACCACATCTAGACAGCTACATTTAGAGTCTTAGTGGCACACTAAGTCTCATGCTTTTTATCTAGAATTTGATCATGAGATCGGATCCTCTACATTCAGCTCACTATGGATACCCAACAATTGTGACAATTACCAGACAATTCCATTAGTGTCACACACCAACAATACTTAGCGTTCACCACATCTGCTGTTCTGGATGCTAATAGATGACTGCATTTAAGAAGTTAGTGCAAGTGGATCCAGCTATCAGCAGACATGCAAGGTCACCATTGTTTGTTACCAAAGGACAGGGAAGAGACAACAAGCACCGGAGAATTTACAGTACTGCCTCACTGCATCACACTTTCTCCTGATTACTGGCAACTCCCTGTTTAAGGCTGCTTATTTCTCTTTAGTGATCAGTAAAGTTAAAGTCTTGCTGTGTTCTTCATCGTCATAAGCTTTATATTTTTAAGATACCTACTAGTAATAATGTCAAATTTTAAGGATATTTTATATCTTTTTACTGCCCGATCAGTCATTACACATCTTGTGTGGTGGAAGTAGTATATTAGCTGAGCAGAAAAAGCCAGTGATAGCAACTGCCAACGAGAAGACATGGAAGTGAAGCCTGCAATGAGGTGAGAAGATGATACTTGGAACAGCCTTGCTTTGAGGTGTCTTTCCCAAGCACAGTTCCGGTGTCCGTCGGTGTGAAGCAGCCCTTCCTTCACCCTGTGGTCTTTGGGCTGGCCAGCAGTCAAATAGATTTGCGCTCTAAGTCTTAAGGGTGTGCACAGGAGGTAAGTTAGGGCACCAACCTGACACTCAGATCAGGGTTTGCCAGAAGGTGGAAATGTATTCCAAACAACCTGGAATTTCACAACTATTCAGTGGCATCTGAACTTCGTATCTTAAAGAAACTTGATTCTGCATGAAAGGCTTTCTTCAATATGTTCCAATAGAAAAACCAGAATATAAATTTGTAATACTTTATTAATTCCTTTTATACCATTTTTTGTTATAGATTTGAAAAAAAAAAGTCAGATTACAATTGTTAATGTATTTTACTTTCTGAGACTAATCAAATGGATTTTTTTTCCCAAAGTAAATTCAACAGAAATTGACATTTTACCATAGATCGTTTTTATTCTGGAGAAACTTGCATTTCCAAAGGAAAAAGTATTTATTTTAAACTTTATGATCAGTTCTTGTATTTTTACAAGAATGCATCAGAGCACTAACATCAATGCCTAAAGAAGTATGCTAGAAAATATGAAGTCTTTGGCATATCAGGTACAGACCTTAGGGAGAAAAATAGATTTTCTTGCAACAGAAAGCTGCCAGTAATAAGAAATTAACTGTGCCTTTTCTGCAAGTAAATCTTGCTATATTACAGTATCCTAAAAGTCTGGACTTAACTAGCTAATTAGCTATGGGCAATGTTGTATTTGAAAGTATTGTGTAAGACTACACCTTTCTACAAGACTAATGAGTTTTGCAGCTTTAGTAATTAATGTATTTATTGATTTCCAATAACTTAAGAATTTTTACTGGTTTGCTAATTATTTAAGTATTCATATTAATTTTTTATCATCTAAGACACTTCCTGATCTTAGTTCAGCTTTAAAAATTATCCTAATACAGTAAAACTTAAGTTAGAGCTGGTACATCTATTTTTACTTTTATTTCTAGATGCTAAGCTCTCCAAAACTGTAATCTTTGGGAGTTAATTCCCCAGATAGTTTTAGCCCATTTCTTTTGTAATATTTAGTGGGAAATATTTGACCAAAATCTTTCTGTTTCTTTCATCACCAGCTGCTATCTTTGCCTGTTTGGAAAAGCCTTTTGTAAAACAGCACAGGTGTAGGACTTGACCCTGGAATAGCGCCCGGAGCAGCACCTGACCTTCCTTCCCTTGTGCAACTATGGGCTGTTTTGAAACTGTCAAAGTCTCATTCTCACTTCCAGCTGAGCTAGGAGAGGACATTTGACAGTGTGCGGACTGGTGAATGTCTCGGTAAGTTTAAAAAACAGTAAGAGGCAAGTTCAGAGCAGCTTTGCTCACAGCTATAACTCCTTACAGCCTGCTCTCTCATATTCCAAAAATAGTAGTCAAGTGTTTGCTTAGAGTTTAATAACTAACCTTAAAATAAGCTATAGAATGGATCATTAAGTGGGATTTTTTTTAGTTCATGATTCAGTACAAAAGCAAAGTTCATAATAAATTCAGTTTGTAATTAATAGTTTGATGTGTTCTATTCGTAACAGTGACTGGTGTGCTTTTAGTTCAATTTATATACATTGTAGCAGTTTCAATAAACACACAAACTATAAAGAATTTCCTGTGCTGTAGTAAGGTGTCTAGTTTTGTAAATACGGACGCATGGTACTGATCACAAAGATTTCAAGGGGATTTCCTGAAACACTGAAAGCTTGCAGAATCACCTTTAAGGGTAAGCCCATTATTTCAGTTTGGCTACAACTGATGCCTTCCCACACAATATTTCATAGTCTATCTGACAAGGAGATCCAAGCAATATTTTTCTTTGCCTCCCCGGAGGCCAAAGCATGATGATGTAAGCTATTTTTGCAATCTTATTTAAATGCATTGTTTGATATACGCACATACTCTTCCTTCGGCCAGTTAGACAGTAGTATGGCTGGTGCATATCGTTCTGTTTCTTCAGCTTTGCTTTGCTTTTCATTCACCTGTGTCCCAGCCCTGCATAGCTTTCCAATAGGTAAATGTAAATGTCAAAGTTACATATCTGACGGGTGCAAAACCAACTCAGGATCATTATCTCCCAAAACACTTGTTCCTCGACAAAGACAATCAAGTTCAAAGGAAACCAAACGATTTCTTCTTTTAGAGGTTTTTGTCCCTTATCTTGCATAACCAAGGCTCAAACAATCATTTCTTACAATAGAACCCTAAAATTAGTAAGAGAATAAGTTGTCCTAAGGGCTATTTTCCCATGAGTGGGTCAACTGGAATGTAATTCCAAGTCCAAATGGGACAACATCAGGGTACTAAAACAGGTAGCATGGATTTCATCCTTTCTGCATTGAAATGACAAAGCCAATTCATCCAGAAGACACAGGAGGGGAAGAGAAGATCAGAGGGGCAGACACTTGTCATTTTTGCCATTGTGAAAGATTCTGAAATGTCTGATTCACTCACAGCACCTCACATTAAAGTCAAAGAGGCAAAGAATCTTTCATGACATGTCCTCTCACATCTCAGGAAAGTGGGCACAGAGAATTTTGAAGCAAAATATTACAGTGGGTCCTGGCTATCAGGAAGCATTCAGGGCTTGATTTGCTCACATCCTAACTAGAAACAGCCCCCAGGTCTGGAGGGACAGAACTGCTGCCACCTTTGCTGGCCCAGGGACACTAGTTTCTCCCTCAGGCTTCTCATCTTGGGTGCTTGCCTCTTCCTCCTGGAGACCTCTCCTGTGTTCAGGGAGGGTATTTTCTTTACCATGTCACCCTCTTCTGCCTCGCTTTCCCCCCTGCAAGCTCTGCAGTGCAGGCTTGGAGGGGAGCACGGCCTCTGCCAGCAGCACCAATGTTGAGCAGTCCTGACACCTTGCAAATAGGAAGTCAGAGACAACATCAAGGCCTTCTTCACATCAGACATTTCTCACCCTAGAAGAGCACAAACATAGATACGATTAGCTATATGTATATGCAATTACTGCATAGGTTCAGCTTTTCTTCCTTTTAATCACAGAAAAAAAGTTTACTTTCTCTGACGTCGTGCTAGTCGGTGCTTGCCCTTTGATGTCTCAGACATTCTTTCTAATTCCTAATGTTCTCAGCTTTTTCTTTCTGCAGCAACAACACTTAAAATCAGAGGATTAGCTCAAATACAAAGAGCAGCTGAATGCCCAAAGGTGCAAGGAGAAGCAGAGGGAAAAAGAAAGGAGGAATATCTGGGTTCACAGCAGCATGCTTTTATTGGTTGAAGAAGTGTTTGTCTTAAAGTGTTTAAAAGCATATAATAGTGGTTTAATGGAATGTCAGTCTCGCCTTTGAAGTCCTCAAATATACTCTGAAGCAGAGTCAACTTTCTTCATATTTAAAATATCAAAATAAATGTTGTGTATGGGGTTTGCTTGTTTATTTTGTTTGTTTGTTTGTTTGAATGTGAACATCAGTTTTCAGTGTTCAAAGATTTTTCAGATGAGGCCTCATGACAGTGGTGCTCTCTGCTATGGAAGATTTTGTTCAGAGCTGTGTTCTACAGATTGATTTTCCACAGTTGAATTGACCTTTGAAAGACTCTTTTAACTGTACTTTTTCTTGTCAGTTGACCAAAAAGTCTTTTCCTCTCTCTGAACAAGCAGAAATCCCAAAGCGTTCCTTGCCCACAATAGATTTTTCAGGTGTCTTTCCTGGGAAGTTCCACTGTAAATTTTGATTTCTTGCCTTCACAGGCAATAAGTAGTGCATGGATTCTAACTGCTGACACTAGACTTCACATCACTTCTGAAATTTATGCAGCTAATCATGTCTTTTCAGTTAATACACTTACATGGAACTAATAACATAATCAAATTAAAACATTGAGAGGTTCCGTGTAATAAACTATACCCTGCCTCACTGTGTTTTTAGACTGACCTTGACAGTAAGATTTTTGCTTAAAGCAATTAGTTAGATGGCTACTGTTCCCTTCAGAAATTCAGTTCTCTTTCGTAATCTGAGGGGTCTGTGAAATATTGCTTCAGTGTTTTGTCAGTCTTTGTAAATCATTGCCACACTGTGCTTTTTCTTTTCTTCCTGGATACTACCATAAGGACAAATATCTATTGCAGATGAGAGCTGCTGGGTGAGGTGGGCAGAATCTATGTCAAGGGTCACCAGGAAGCTAAAGTCATAAAGAACCAGGATATCTGAACCTCAGAAATAGCACAGATTGCATCCAAATAACAAAAAATAAGAACCTGAGACACAACTAAGAATGAAAACAATAAAACTTTTCCCATGGAAGCTTTATTTTAGCCAAAAGTCCCAAATTACTATGCTGACTAAAAAACCAAACAGTAGATATTAATTTATTAAGGTTCTTACAGCTACTCAAGGCCATTACAGGGAAATGTGTCACAGTCCTGTTTTCTTGTACGGTCTGGACCACCAAAGCAGACCACACATTTCATGAAGCACCATGAGGGAAGACAGCCCCTCGCAGTGACCATACTGTGCCTCTGAGTCACTGAGCTGGTGAGGCTGTCGAGGAAGGCAGAAGGGGATAACCAAATCTCCACCCTGAGGTTCTGTGGCCACAAGCTATTTCAATTGATCTGTGCTTCACTATTGAGGGATCATTTATTTATTTTTCCCTAGTCAAAACCAATGACATTTCCCATGACAAGACCCATTTTGCTATTTAAACAATTCCATCATATTTTTGCCTTCTTACCTTCTTCTTCCCTTTCTCAGATTCCTCAGGGGCCAAGTGCCTTGAGAACAGAGAAGATTAGCAAGACCTCTAGCAACCTTATACCATTTATTGTACCCTGATCATATTCTCTTATTTTCTGCAATATATCTTGACTCTCTTTTCCATTTTCTCCAGCAGCTGCTGACAGTCTACTTCCAGCTGGCAGTCTTTTAGAAATATGTTCAGCCTCAAAGAAGCTATATGTCCACATGTAAGTTAAACTTTGCATAACATTTGTTCTCAGAAAGGACATCCTCTAAAAAGTGAGATTAATGAAGCATTGAGCTTTAAGCTAAGCACAAAAATGTGATATTTTAGAAAATCCTAGCAGACTAGACTAGAAAAGAAGTCATACCTTCATTTTGCAAAACTTAAGGCTAAGAAAGTACATCTCATTCTTTTCTTCCTTCTTTACAAAACCTTTTCTTTTTAGAGTAGCTCCTAATGTGTGACCCCATCATCTAATGTTACATAAGCTGAAACTAGCCCTTCTTTGTATTGATCATCTCTAGCCGAAGACTCAAGAAGTGCTTTCTGCTGTCAGATCTGCAAGCTAAACTACCCTTTTTCTTTTCCTGTGCTGAATTTCTGATACAGCTGGTGCAAGCTCAGTGCAGAAAGGAGAACGGCAATCTGTTCTTCCATAAAACGGAGAAAAATGCTGAGAAATGAAGGATGTTTTGCTTATCATTATTCTACATGAAAATGCTACAGTATAATATTAAGAACCAGATATGTTAATGTGCACAAAGACTCCAACACCTTTAGAATCTTCCTTTACAGAAACATTTTTTTGAAAGATGTTTTCCATCGTCGAGCCCTTTTGAAAGGACCTTTAGAAAGGAAATCTAAAAGAGAATTTGATCATGTATTTCAGAGAATATAAGGCTGAACAAATTCCATATGCTACTGTTTCAAAAAGACAATAAAATCCAGTTCATATTCCATTTTTCATTAAAAATACATAGAAACAAATGACACTAAAGAATTATATAAAGGTTGTGCCAGTAAAGCTTTCTTTCTGTGATGCTCCATAACCTGTTCTATACAGGTCATATATCTTACCAAAAACAATTTCGGAAAAGTTTTAGTTCTTTAAACATTTATCAAGTGTTTTCATATCCTTTTACATATTCAGACATACTTGGTACCCTGGGTCTGCCCAGGTACACTTCTGAGAGAGGGAGAGGAAAAAAAATACAATTAAAATTCCTTAAAAATTGTGAATATCTACCAAGAGCTTATGTTTTCCAAGTAGCATATGCATTTAACTTTATTACAGGCTTTCATGAGATAACTGTAGCATTGGGATTTTTTGAGATGTTTCATTAAACAGAAAACAATCACAATTTAAAAATCTCTGATATGGGCAAATGCTGACTATTGTTACAATGCTCACAATACGCAGCAATGTTCATGCTTCACATTGCTGTGGTTAAAGTTGGAGCACAGTGACTGAACAAAACAGCCTAAAACTAAAGCTAAGGATAATGACAAAATCTTTTTTATGGAAGCCTGAGACCTCTGGAAAGGCCAGCGTGGCAAAATTTTATGAAAGACAGAATACCTCAGACTGTTGCTCTCCAAGACAATTTCAGTTTGTTTCAGAATTTCCACAACTTCATAAATATGCTTTATGGAGCTTGTGTGATTGATTGCTTTGTTTTAGTTTTATGCACAGATTTGCTTTTCAGCCTGCCAACACATGATCACTATGTAAAATACTAACCAAATACTTGTTTTTATTGCAGTTACTGGCTAAGGACCACTTACTGAAAATGCTCCCCCTGTCCCATTTGGCGTAAAAGAGTAACTTACCCAGTTTCATGGACAAATCAGAAGTTTGCAATATCACACACAGGGAGAGTATCTTGCAGGTCTTACAAATTATTTGAATTTCAAGAAATGAAAAACAGAAAACATCTAAACATCCTAGAAGAAACTCTGAAGGCAAGCTGACACTTTATATTGCAGATGATGTTTCCTCTGCAGTAGCTGCAAGTCATCTATCTTCTTGAATTGTACATAATGTGTAACTATTTGTATTACAGAAACAGTCCAAAAATTAATTCTAGAGTGGCCTAATTATTCATCTATTTCAAAAGGTACTCCTGCTTCCTCCTCTCACCCCCAATTTCACATTTTAATTATTAACACAGACAGATCATTCAATCAGAAATATTATTCCTATGAGTATTGAAGCAGAATTAACTGAAGAAAGCTAGAAGTCCAAACCAGCTGTCCTCTAGCACAGGCTTGTGTCTGCATGATGAAATTATCTTCTCTCTCTGACACTGGGTGTGAGGTAAAGTGGCTTCTGCTATGTTGTCAGGCTCTGATTAATTAGCTTGTGAATTTCGTAATTCCAGGGGCTTGAGCAAGTTTGTGTAATTTGTACATAGTGTACCTAGTACATAGAGAGTACACTAAGCTCCTGTTATTGTTGCATAGAGCTATATAAATGGAGGGTTTATTTTTCAGTGCAGCATTACTAATGCCTTCTCTATTATTGTGCAGTGTGAGGAACAGGATGCCTTCATCTCCCTTGTTGGCTGCAGGCTTTCAGTATTACTACCTTTACATTTCTAATGCTCTGACCCATAGATACGCTGTAATCATTGATCAAACAGCTTGCCAAACTCCACATTTGAGATCAAGGATATGGACTCTCAAGGAAACTTTCTCACTCAAAAAGTTTTGTAGCTAAGCTGCATAACTACATGTGTATATAAAAAGGAGGGAAAAGTTTGAATGCATCTTTTGAAAATTAGAAGTTTGCCTTACTTCTTCCCAAATGGTGAGATTAGATGTCCTGTTTGTTTCCATGTGACTCCTGGCATACCATGATACAAGAATTCTGGGCTAATTTTCTATTCTTTGGTGTTTGTAACAAAAGTTAAATGCTATCTCATAAAAAATTGATTTCCCTTTTCCCTTTGTTTCTATTTTATCCCCCACACACTTTAAACTGAAATCCTTAAAGACCCAGGTGTTGAATAGTTTGAGTTTGCAATATAGTCTGCCAGAGCAAACAAGCAAATCAAATGATAGGACAAAACAACAGTATAAATCCCTACTGTTCCAAGTTTTTGGTATACCCCATTCTTTTCCATCAGTTTGATGTAACTTTGTTTGTGCTACACATCTTTGTTCCTCACTTGAACAACCATCAAGCAGCTGGCTCCCTGTTCTTCAGCAAATGCATTTGATATCAACTGTGATTTGTCTGATTCACTCGATGTCCACAGTGCAGATGTGTACCTCTGAACTAGTCATCGCAGATCTTTTACTCTCAATAGACATCCAGTTAATGCAGTCAGTGGAGTTTAGATGAAATTCCTCATCTGCTGAGGTGGTAAATAGAATTTCTTTGATTAGACCTTCACTATTAAAGGATAGCAGGATGATTACTTCAGATACAGATCCCCAGTGCACAACTACAGTTGCGTAAGTATAGATGTCTAATGTCATTTTAGGTGCTGTGGTGTATCACCTTCAGCCATTTCAGAGAGGAGTGAGTCTTTTCTAATTCCTGGCTCAAGCATTCCAGCATTATGGAGAATTGCATGACAGCATATAAGAGCTCTGGACAGTCCTAGATACCTCTGGTAATGCAACTGCATCTAGTCAGATGAGATGAATCGCACCTGTCAGGACAGGAGAGCGAGTGAAAACACGAAGGGCTTCAGCTTCTCTGCCAACCTTGGGACAGAGTCTTCGTGTGTCACACAACGGTAGGCAGACCTGAGCCTGTATCACACTGCTGGCCTTTGGGAATCTTCCCATAAAATGTAGGAAAACCTTTTTGAACATGTTTCTATGTTTGTTTGTTTGGGTTTTTTGTTGTTGTTGTTATTATTTGGGCAGGGAACAATTTGATGAAATATAACAAGGGAAAGTGTAGGGTCCTGCATCTGGGCAGGAACAACCCCAGGTTCCAGTATAGGTTGGGGAATGACCTGTTAGAAAGCAGTGTAGGGGAAAGGGACCTGGGGGTCCTGGTGGACAGCAGGATGACCATGAGCCAGCACTGTGCTCATGCGGCCAAGAAGGCCAATGGCATCCTGGGGTGTATTAGAAGGGGGGTGGTTAGTAGATCGAGAGAGGTCCTCCTTCCCCTCTACTCTGCCCTGGTGAGACCACATCTGGAATATTGTGTCCAGTTCTGGGCCCCTCAGTTCAAGAAGGACAGGGAACTGCTGGAGAGAGTCCAGCGTAGGGCAACTAAGATGATTAAGGGAGTGGAGCATCTCCCTTACGAGGAAAGGCTGAGGGAGCTGGGTCTCTTTAGTTTGGAGAAGAGGAGACTGAGGGGTGACCTTATTAGTGTTTATAAATATATAAAGGGGGAGTGTCACGAGGATGGAGCTAGGCTCTTCTCGGTGGCAAACAATGATAGGACAAGGGGTAATGGGTTCAAGCTGGAACACAAGAGGTTCCGCTTAAATTTGAGAAGAAACTTCTTCTCAGTGAGGGTGACAGAACACTGGAACAGGCTGCCCAGGGAGTTCGTGGAGTCTCCTTCTCTGGAGACATTCAAAACCCACCTGGACGCCTTCCTGTGTAACCTCACCTGGGTGTCCTGCTTCGGCAGGGGGATTGGACTAGATGATCTTTTGAGGTCCCTTCCAATCCCTAACATTCTGTGATTCTGTGATTAGCCAAATGCATATTAATGCACTGCCTGAAGCCCATAGTCATGATAGGGGTTTTGCTGTCTTTGGCTTTCTACAAATAACAGCCCTTAAGGACTGCCACTGGCTTTGATGCTGTCTATTCAAACAAAGCAGGCAACAGAGGAGGAAAAACACAAGCACCAAGACATAATGAATCCGAAACACAAGTAGTAGGTCAGCAGAGAACACAAAAGCAGAATTGGGCTTTCCTAAGAATAATCTGAAGCCCAGGCTCTGGGCCACAGGGCTTCTGTTTCAACCTCTTTTCCACAAATTTCCTATCCTCACCCTTTTCCTGCTCACCCCACCAGTGAAACAGCAACAGAGATTTAAGTTCATTCTCCTAATTTTCCTAACTTTCTTTCCTGGCACTAGCTGTGTGTATACACCCACTTCTGGTTTCCAGGCTGGGACACATTTTTTTGTGAAGTCATCCCGCTCTGTCTCCATGCTGAGCCCTTCCTGGCTGCACTGCTGCTGTGTTTCCATGTAAAGCACACTCTTCCCTGCTGTAAGCCCCAGCAGGATAACTGCTGGCATAGATTTTCACGTTTTCTCTATTGGATAATTACATGGAAGGGCTCCACACAACAAAAATTGCCTCTCTGTAAAGACCCTGTTTTTCCTGGGTGCTGCAGCTTGAGCTGGACTTCCAGCCTTGATCCCACAGATCAAACACCGGGGTCTTTTCCAGCACCTGGCCTTCTGCAACCCGGGCTCCTCCTGCTGCACGCTGGTCAGGCTCTCACTTCTCTAGATCATCCATCCCCTGGCACACTTGATAAGGGCACCCTCAGGTACATCCTGCTCCCTCTCTATAGGAGAAGAAACCTTATTTCTTGAATGGAATTAAGAAATTCATCCGATCATTGGAAAACATTCATTGGAAATCCCCAGGAGCACCTATAGGGGAACTACACACCTGCCCTACTCCCAATTTAAATGTAATTTGCCATCACAACTGATCTCGTTGCTGCAGCAACACACACAGATTAGAATATCCTCATAATTACGGTGATAGAATGTGGTAAAAAACATTAAAAGACTGATATAAAAGGACCTTAATTGATTTTATATTCCTAGATGTATCCATGCCCACTAATCTGCATAGTCACTGTGCCTCAATGGAAAATGAGGGTGAATGAATGTTAGGGTAGGGTTACTCTGGAGAATTTCCCATCCCAGAAAGGAAGCTGAAGCACTTGAGATATGAACAATAACAGTATAAAGAAAAACAAAAATAAATAGAATAGAGAACTTTTTATGAAATATGCCTCTGCAAAGGCATGGAGCATCCAAGAGAAAGAGTATCCTATTTGTATTCAGAAATAACCTCTGCTTCTGAGTACATTTTGGTAGTGCAAGGAGCAACAGAGGACAATACAGAACTATATCTGAAAGCAGAACAGGAATGAGAGACTGGAAGATGCTGAAAAATTTTGTGGCCACCTCCATTTCATATCTCACCCGAAACATGACCTTTGAATGTGCACAACTTCCCCAGTAATGCACTAAATGGATCTGAGCCAAAAACTTTCAGTCCCAGAGGCAGAAGGCTTATCTGCTAAGTCACAGTGACACTAAAGCCCTTCATTAGGACCCAGGATTTTAAAGGCAAGGACTGTTCTATTCCAAAGTACACTGCACTCCGTTTTTGAACACTTCTCATTACCTCAGTGCACCGTTTCCTAATCTTAATTGTCAGTTTCAAAGGCTTCTCAGTTTGTTTTTTTTTTTTCATGCATTTCAGTGGATTTCTGACAAAGAGAATTTTTTGTCACTACAGAACACACACACACAACCTGAATTGTGTTCAGTGTTGTGTAAGGCATGTCAATAGGTGACCTGAATGATAACATTTAAAAACTTATATTGTTAAATAATCCTCTCTTGCGTTATCCTTAATAGAGTAGATTTAGACTTCACATGTGGAACAACGATATTAAAAAGGTGACCAGATAAGAAAGTATCAGGAATACTCTGATATTTTGTCTAATCAAAAAAAGACTGGAGCTCTTGGCTAGGGCTCTGCTACTTCAGCATTTCCTCCTATATACATTACATAAGCATGATGAAAAAAAATAATACACTGGTTATGACCGTAATAACTCTGGTATAACCTGACTTTAGATACATTCAGAATCATTGTATGCTGCCTGTTCTCACTGTATTGCTCATTGTCACATGAGGCTTTCAGTCTCTGGTCTACTGAAATTCAAATATTTATCAAGAAGCATCCCTGTTAGCTCCAAATGCTCCATAGCCTCTGATCATGGAGCAGGGTCCTGATCAGACTCTTCATGTTGATATGGGAGAAGATGCCTCATCACTTGAGTACCCCAGCCACTCCTCACTCGAACAGCTATTAAGCAAACACAGGATGTCACTACCAGCATGTCACTCTTCTGAAAATTTCACTTCCATAACTATTTGGTTTTTGGGGTTTTGTTTCATTTTCCTACAGGTGTCTAAAGTAAGACTCACTGATCAGCTTGTTTCATTTAACTTGGAATGATTTAAGGAAAACCTAATTTTTTAGTTTTTCTCTTCGTAACAAGGAAGGAAACCATTATTTTGTTCAACCTAAACTGCTTTCCCTCTCCCCTTTTGTTTATGTTATGTTATTTCATATTTTTGTTCTGCCACTAAACCAGAAAAAGTGGCGGGTTTGCACAACTCCAGTCATTAGCTAATGAGTGAAGCATATGAATTAATGAGCTTAAGATGCGGCAGGGAAGACTTCAGATGTGGGGAGAAATTAAACCAAGAGAACAGACAGTAAAGCTAAGAGGATATTGTACAAAACACCAGTAGAATACAGACTTACATTGGTAGCTGAATCTCCTCCAGCTACACTTTTCTTCCCCCACCTGGAGTTAATTTGTGTGTACAGTTTATGTTCATGGCAAAACAAATTTCAATTTCATGCATCTAAATTTGCTTCTGTAACTGTTTATTTGATAAGTGCTCACATACTTATCCAATCAGAGAACAAACACAGCCTTATATCATTTCCTTTCAGTTTATGAAATTAAGTAGTGCAGCTGAAATAAGCAAGATGAACTAATTTCAGATCCCTGGTCCTGATATGTTTTGGGTGAGGTGCATTACAGTGAAAAATTAATACAGTGAAATAAGGGGCCCAGAGATGTTGTGAGGAAAAAAAATGAAGGTTAGCTAACATCATCATTCTCCATTCAGAAGTGGAGATAGAGACCACAAAAAAAGGAGTCTGATTTTGTAACTTTGTAAGGATGACACCACATTCTTACAAAAGTGAACCCTCGCTACACCTGCACTACTTCAGGATGCAAAGCCTAACAAATGCAGCAGCCCCTTGTCTGCAACCAGCAACTTCAACCTTCCTTCCACCTTCAAGGAGACTTGGAGGGTCACTTGGTGCAATGTCAAATTCTTGGGGAAAATAGAGTGGCAGGTACACTGAGGGACCTCACCTATAATTTAAGCTTTACCCATGGAGGAAGCAGCTACATCTACCCTGATAAACATAATAAAACATATTACACTTGCTGCACAAATAACAGGAAAGTGAGAGGTGATTATGGTCACTTCCATAAAAAGCTGCTGATAAAAGCCCTCTGCACTCTTGAAACAAGTGTTCAAATATGGGAAAGCAAGGTTTTCTTCCGTATCAGTGTGTTTTTCAAAGACAACAGCAAAGCAAGCTTTTCTATACTGACCAACAATATTTGCAGCCCTAAAGAAGAGGAATCCAAATATTCTTGTCACTATTTTGTTTTTGGAAACTACTCATATCGCGTGTGATAGCACTAGTTATATAGCGAGATCTGGAAACCAGGCAATAATGTGTCAGTTTGGGACTGGATGTCAAAACCACTTTTCTCCAACTCTTTCCTGATGTAATCATATTGGAAATGTAAAAAATAAATCAATCTTCAATGAGATGTACCCTTACATCCTTATTAACTGATAAAGATAATTACACCAAGATTCTACTTTACAATTAGTAAGCTAATTTCTTTTATCGTGGGAAAAAGCACACAAACTGCTAAAATTACTTTTTTAAGAAGCACTGTAAAATATTTGGTTTTAACTTGCTTATCTGTAAAGATGTTACATTTCTCTTTTCTTACTGGCTTGCTCACTATTAGAATACCACTACTTTGTAAACATGCATCTCCTTAATGTATTACCATCATCACTATCGTAATCATCTCATAGCATAAGATCTTCTAGTCAAATATACCTATAAAGAGTCCTTCCACTTTAGTGCAGTTCAACAATAAAAGTTGCCAAAATAAGAGGTCATCTGTTAAGCGAATAGTTGTAATCGTACAGGTCAGGTAAGCAATCCTAGTTACTACATCAAAATACCAACACAAAGTAAGAGCATGTTTAAATATCAAGGAACAAGATCTGAAGAAGACAGTGCAATTTTATATGTGTGTAACTCTAGTCTCTATCAAAACTGTGTGAAACTCTGCTATGTATGCAGGGAGGCAAAGTCTCTACTGAAAAGCACTATGAAGCAGACGAATTTCTATGAATTTACTAGCTTATACTCTCTCGCATTCAGAAGCAACTCCTACTGTCAGAGCAATGTCAAAATCTATGAACATTTCTTCCTTGAGTTCTTTTAATACACCTAACTTTGCTCCTGACTGGCATTTTTTGGCTGTGCCAAAAGATTCACACTTTTTATTATAAATACTGGATGCAGATAATACCTGACCCCTACTAGTACTCTGCATCACTTACACTGGTTTAAGACAGGCAAAACAAGAAGTAGTCATACTTGTAGAAAACATTGTTTACAGTCATCTGGCCTGGATTTTTCTGTTCTGACGCTTCCATTTTTTCCCTTATGCCTCCATGAGCTTAGTGAGACAAATAGGATGTAACTAAATGGTGTTATCAGGTCAAACAGATTAGATATGATTATTCATGGACGAGAATGAAATGAGCTAGAACTGTCCTGCCTAACCCTGGCAGCTACTGCAGTGGGAGGCAAACTCGAAAAAGGCAGAAACCCCTTAAGCTTCATGCTAAGTCCAGGCCTAGTTTAGCAGCTGTGAAGAAGGGGAAGGAGCATGACCTGTAAGTCTATGTAATAAGAGGAAGAAGATCCCATGCATCTCCTCCCTGCTTTCTTCTGTTCCCGGGTACAAAAACATTGCTTGCCTGTGCAAAAACATGGTTCTTTGTACCCAGACCCCTCCCACAGGCTAATATTGATCCTGAGCAAGAATGTACTGTGTAGACATGAAAAACTGCATTATCCTGAAATGGTTACACTTTTCGTCATCTTCCCCTCTCCCATTTTGTGTCTGCCTTAATTGTTTCGATCAAAACTGCTCTTAGGAAGAAGCAGTAACTGGAATACAGTACTTTACAAGATTTAGGTCCTTTTATTTCCTCCCACACAATGTAAGCAGAGGCAATAAGATGGCCTTCTATGAACAGATCATTTGTGTATTACCTGACATTTTGTTCTACTTTGTGACCAAAGCATGACTGTTTGGGTTTCTTTTTAATTCCCAATATTTTCAAGAATTCTCCTTTCTCTTGAATTTTACAATTTAAAAGTGAGCTACCATTCCCTTCAGTCAGGAACAGGAAGCTTTGATAGCCAGAAACAGCTGCAACATAGCTGATATAGTACGGTCATTATGAGTTTGTTTTAGCCACGCATTAAAATTCTGTTGGTTTAAGTATTCATGTGTGTCTAATTCTGCTGCATGAGCCAGAGAGTTTTCAGGCATCTGTGTGAAATATCAATATTACTTTCTATTTACTTTCCATGTGAAAATGAAGGAACAGCTTGTCAGTCTTGATGCTGATTTTTTTCCCCAGTAGTGTTCTGGTTTGCCTTTTGCCATGTGCCCATTCCTACATCCCACTTTTCAACGTCACTTTATTTTGGCAAGGAAATCACCTCTACTACCATTTATAGAAGCTAAGAGGACCATAGGCACTGAAAAATTTCAAGTTCCACCCCATAGTCCTCCTGGAAGCTTTACAATTGCAACTTAATTTGAATCATATTTCCTAGATAATGAGTAAAATTACATGTTAATTAAGGGGGTTTCCCAGCTCCTGTTAAGCTCATTCAACTCTCATAAAGTCCAAGCAGTTGCTCTAAATTTAAATCACCTGAAACATTGGTCCTGAGTTTTTCTTTTACAAAGAATTAAGAAATGGGATAAAAGACACATAAGAACAGATTTCTTGCACAAACAGATGGAATTTATTTAATATGTCCAGGCATTGAGTAAATCGTCCTTAGCTCATATAATGTACTATTTAAGTAGCAGCAGTAGCTGGAAGTAACAGCACCCATATTGCAAACTACGACAGGATCCACCACATCATATAGCTGTATCATGGGCCACTGCCACTTAAGGAAAAAATGAATTTATCCACATACCTAAGATTTTATGTTAATTTTCATTATATTCGCCATGAAATAAGTGCAATTATTAGCTTTGATAATTGCACAATGGGCATTTATAGAAACAGTGCTTTAACTCAGTACCATGCAGCATAGACACATCTATCAGATGGCTGTGGCTGAATGACACCTATTGGCATCCACATAATTAGTAATTAATTACAATATATTTAACACAATATCTTGCATATCAATGGGCCAGTGACCTATAGCAAGGCTATGAAAACTGAGCAATGAATTAAGCAAAAACATTTGTAAAATTATACTATATACGATTCCACACATTAGAGATGAGTTTCAAGTAATGAGAGTAAATGTGAGAATATGTAAAAGAGGAATTGAAAAGAGAAGGTAATAATTATTCTAATCATCACAGGTTGTGCTAGAAATGTAATTTCTTCATATAACGGGAATTGAAGAGGAAAAAACATAATCACACTAGATACGAAAAGCCTATGGAGGAAACTCTTGAGGTGGGTGTTAGGCATAAAGAATTAAGTGAGGAGGAAGTGAAGAGTCAGAACAAGTGCATATGGTGTCTGGAACTTCCTTCAACACATTGCATATGAACTCTCTCTGGTCAAAGTAATATCTTACCAGAGATGCTAAATATAGACATAAAAGAGGCAAATATGGAGCTAGAGGTCCTCTCTTGCATAGCCTTTGGGGTTCTTTTAATAACATTTTTAATTGATTTTGCCTTCATATTTCCTGGAACTTCCATGCCTTGAGTGATTTTTTTTCTAAAAATGGATTAGCAAAAAGCTGCAGCTTGTGACAGAATATTTTAAAATCATAGAATGTCCTCCTAAGAGTATGTATTACATGGAAAGATCAGTACCTTTCTGGGAGACAGAGTCCCTCCAACAAAGGTTTGGTTTTTACTTCTCTTTCCCTCATTTGTGGAACAAAAGTGTTAAAGCACCACCAAAACACATACAGCTAGCTATTTCAACAGTATGAAATGGTGTATGACTCAGTCACAAAATATCTTGGATATTCTGCTAAAGCCATACAGTAATACAGAACTGTGTTCATATGATGTAACTGTCTATAGTAGTTTCTCACTATACCGTTACTGCCTGAAACTTATGAATGCTGCAGCCCATGCACTACTTCGTACACTAATTTCAAGAGCTTGAGAAAATTTTCTAAGTCAGGGGCTGTGTTTTGATTGTTTAGCATAAATGATAGTAGAAATTAAAAGAAAAAAAAAAGTACCAGTACTAGAAATACACCTTAAACCCTGAAATAATAAGGAGAAACCTCTTTAAAAGTTACTGTAGGAAGTTATTTTCTCTTATTCGAGAGAAAGTCACATAAGCATAGCTGTGAGTGAATGGGACTGCTCATAGTTCAATTTCGTCAGCACGGTAACATAAAAGGATCGTTTTCTACATGCCATTTGGAAAGGGAATTATAGCTTCTGCCTTCATATTATTTCAAGAACTGCTGCATAAGAAGATAAAACCTTAGAAGGTCATGCTGGTCCCAGGAATATATCTCCATCCCTCAAACGAATGAAGGAGGAAATTTAAAAAAAAAAAAAGAAGATACTTTCATTTCTTAAAAACCTTGCTCATTTTCTGGCTGCTGATTTCCTGTATGACATTACACCTGGTAAAGTGTTATAGTGCATTTACCTTTTATATGGTTTTCTAACAGGTGCTCAGAGTATGGCCAACTTCCAAATCATAAGGTCAACATTTAAATCATGGAGTAACCATATATATTTTTCAATGAATGTAATTTACAGACTTTAAAGTCAAGATACATTTTAGTATGCATAACTATTTGGTGTGACCAGTAGAATTTTATGCATCTATCCACAAGAGCTGGAAATTGATTTTCTACTTGAACTACCAGGGTTGCTCAGTAATTGTAAACTGTTATAGGAAGATAATTTCCATTATCTTTTCAAGGATCTCAGTAAAGAGGAAATTTGGTTTTGACATCTTCTTGACCCTCACTTTTGCTAAGCATTCTATGATTTTTCTACTGTGTTTTAGAAAATGTAAATAATATGCACATTAATGTAAAATTTTTGTGCATACGGAGATAAAGGCAACTGTGTGTGTAAGAGTAGAAACGAATGACTCCAAGCATATGGTTTACCTATTCAACTTAAATGAGTTACATATGGATCACAGAACTGGGCTCATAATTCCGTGTGTGTGAAATTTGGCTCAGTGTTTGGCACTCCCAGCACTCAGCCGACATTGTTAACTTTGAGTCAGTTTGGATCTTCTTTTTCAGTTCTCTGCTTCTAAATTCACTAGAGTGAAAACAGCATTAGATGAACTTTTACCTGTCTTCCTCGCAGCACCTCCAGGCAAACATGCAGACTCCCTCACACAAATGAAACTAGCAGAACAAATCAAACTGTGTCTTCAGATGAGAAAGCAGCAGAGATTGTCATGGCAAATGTGTTATTAAAATATTACAAAGGCACAGGCAGAGTGCGGTAAGCGACACCAAACCGCTGTCTTTTAGGGCAGAGAGTGTGCACAGATAGCAAAGCGATCGGTCCTGATCGAAGGGCTGTAAGCAAACAGCTCATTGCAGCACCATTCTCTGCAAAATGCTTTTCACCAGCATTGATCAGCCCAGGTGCAGCCTGATGCTCTTGGCCAGACAGCTTTCAGCTGACCAGACGAGTTTAGACTGATGCTTAGGCATCTCCAAGCCATGCAGCAACGTGTGGTACAGTCCACCTTTAGAGGAAATAAACAGAATGAAAATTAAAAGGAGTCATGGGATGTATTTATTTAGGTGATCTTTAAAAGCTCACCACAATTAAATTACTGTAAAATTTCTTAAGCATACATTTATTTGAAATGCAACTGTGGTTTTATTCATTAAACTTTCAAGGAAAAATGTTATTTACATTCAGAAAAATCTGAAATTATTTCTGTGCTGAAATTATGAATGTGCTATTAAAAAAAACACATGAAAAGAATATTCGCAAACAGACAACAGCTTGTAATGCTCATGTCATCATTTAGATCATTCCAAGGTAAAATCTACACATTTTCTCTCTCCTCTTTTCTATATAATTATTCTGTCAAGGTAACTCTCCTAAAAGTCCACATTAAGTTTTTATTTGAAAAAGTAAAACAAACTGATTTCTATGCTCAAGAAAATTACCTTCATAACATAAGTTCACAGCTAATAAAACTTTCTATTTAAGATTTGCCTGTATATCAATTAGTATCTCCTATTTTTCTCCTCTTGCTTTTAATATAATGTTGTTATTGCTACTAAATGGTTTAAAAGACTGTCCTGAATGCAGACTTGTCCATTAAAGCATTGATGTTGCAATTGATAGCAAATAATTCAAGTATGTTGTGCCAAAGTCCTGGGTAATTTGTATGCAATGTAAATCAATACAATTGCTTGCAGGAGTCTGTCATGGGAAAAAGTGGAAGTCTAGCAGCTATTCAGAAGCCTTTTCATCTATCCACCTACCTATCTATACATATCTACATATTAATTTTAGTTTACAGCAGTGCTCAGTGGGATTGCAATAGTTAAATCTCTATCTAAGTTCCTATTTTAAATCCCAGTCTTAAAGGGATGAGAACTCAGATATAAAAATTCCCTCCAGGCTGGTTTGACATATGGTTTCTGACAATATTGCAAGTGCAGCATGGTGGAAGAAAGAACAGTTAAAATAACTTTCAGGAGGAATCTTGTACACACCTAATCCCATTTTAGGACTCCAAGTCCCTGTTGGTAATGACTAAAGTAATTAGTCTTGTACTGTTTGCATTGCAGTGGATGTCCCTGCTGGAGTCTCAGACCTAAGCCACAATTTCACTATGGGGAAAACAGTGCAAAGCCAGGAGAAAGAGAAGCGAGGAAGAGAAGTCTTCATGCCCCTCGGGGTTTTCTGCTAGATTCCTCAGAATTTGCCATTGTAAAGAACTGAAGACATCTTCCTGAACACATACAAAGTTCCTTTTTGAGGGAAAGAAAAAAAAAAAAAAAGAGGAGACAGTGGAAAGACAAGAGCAGCACAGCACAGAAAATAAGAAAGTGAGGTGAGTCTTCTGTTGTAGCTGTATCTTGGTAGGACTGATTTTCAAAAGTATGCTGCTGTTCACACATAAGTTAGGCTAGTACATGGCTAGCCTTGGGTAGGGTGAGCCATGAACCCTGTACCAGTGCTGGGATAGACCCTCCCTTACCACCTACAGAGCTCTTTGCTTTGCCCACAGCCTACAAAGATCCTAGTTCTCAAGGATGGCTAGATACCTTCCATTGTGCAAATCTTGCATGTTCGTGTTCCTCCACGCGGCTGGTCTTTGTAACCCTCTTTCCCTATTGTGTCAAACAAACTGCCTTCTTTCTCCAGATGCTTTTAGACTATTTCTCACTACTTTTTAAGATAAGCATTTTCATGCCTTCTCCATTACTGCCATTTCTTTTAGAAAGAGTTTCCTGTGATCATCAGAGCTACTTCATTATTTTCAAAGTAATTTCCTTATTCTTCAAAGTTTCAAAGTTATGCTTGAAAATACTTGACATTGTCTAGGTATCTGCTGACTCTATCATTGTAGCATTTCATTGCTTCCTTGCACTCTTATATTTTGATTGTGCATTACAATATTATGAGCTATAGCCCTTTGGAGCAGGAGTCCTCCGCTCTGGCAGCACAGCAGTTGGGATCTGGAGCAACCATAGAATCAGCAGATGCTTAGATAATTGCATCAGCAAAAACATCTTCTGTGCTGAAGCATTGTGATGGAGTTTCCAAGATTTCCAGTGTATAGTGTGAGGTCTTCTAAGCTGTTGCAGGCACAGAAATATCACTGAAAATTTACCTTAACTGCCAATCCCATTCAGAGCAAACATACATTTCGTTCCCTGTATCTCACCGAGTTTAGTTTGGCCTGAATATGTGACCTACTCTACGTATTTAATGCATTGGGAAGAGAAGCCTGGTTTAGCCAGATGAAACGATGGGAGGCTGAAATGCAATAGATAAATCCTCAGTAATTACGACTTCATATCTCATTTCCGCTAGAGTAACACATGACTCTACAGTCTCATGCAGCCTAACAAGCCCTCAATTTGAGCTCTTATGAGCCAATTATGGCTTTGGTTTCCAGCACAACTATTAACCTTGAACCTTTGTATTGTATTGGTTGTACCTGGAACATCACCAAAAATGGTTATAGTTTTAGTAATCATAACACTGTAGGCATCAGTATTTACTTACTACATCACCTCAAAATCTTCAAAATTGAAACACTGAGTTCTTACTACATTAAAAATATAATGAGCTCACCTCCCTGCCTTAAACAACTTTCAATGCTAGCGTCAGAAAGCAGACACCAGCCATAGCAGGGCAAGGCAAACAAGCAAACATTAGGAGCAGCTCCCTTACCACTCTTTCAGACAACATGCTTTATGAAGTTGAAACAGCTGGATAGAGACTGATCAGGTCAGAAACCAAATAATACATTGTTTGATATTTCACCCCCAAACTTTTTTTTTTCTTTTTGGAAACTAAAAAAAAAAATTACCTTTCTCCCAAAAAAGTCTTTCCCTTGACAAGCAGTGGGAAAAATAAATAAATAAATAAAACTACAACTGAAAACCCCCTATTTTCTGTATTTAACCATCCCAAAATTAATGAAGTTGTAGCTATGAGAAGCCATTCCACACAACATAATTCTACTAAGATGTTCTTCACACATCAAAAAACAGTTCGAAACCACATGGGTCTGATTGCCATTTGCACAAAGGCCACTAATAGCCACTTTGGCAGTATAAAGGAGCTTTGAAGTGGGTATAAATTCTTATTCTGCATTCTTATTAAGGCTCCTTTCATCTGTCAGAAAGATCTAAAAAAAGACAATGGTTATGCCTCTACATACTTCCCATCTCACTGCAAAAGACACTCAAACTCATACTAGCTATTTATCTCAGTGTAAAATTCAGGGCACTTACAACTCAAGAAATTGCATCAAAGTAACTGCGTCTTGCTTCCTCCGGGATTTTGCACTAAGGTATCTGCCTATAAAAAACAGCGAAAATCTATTAACAGTGAAAATCTAGTTTTCACATAAAGATACAAAATCTTGAATCATATTAATTCTGTTAGATTTAAACAGAGTTCCAAGTTGTTATCCCTGGGTCTGGTAGTAATGATTACTTCACTACACAATGGCAGGCGTTTCAACAGGAAAGGGCTCTTGTAATTCACCCTCACTTTAAACTTTCTGGCCCATTTCAGAAAAACAGTTACATGTCTTAAAGAAGAACATGTGATTAAATCTTTCTGAAGCAGGCCTGATTCAGAAATATTAGTTAAGGATTCTTGTTCTATAACATAAGTCCTTGGTGAGGTGCATGTATGTATATATGTATATTTATAGACATGAGGCACACACCTATATATGTCAAAACACTTCAAAATAAGGTGGGGCACAGAGGTGAATAAAAGCTGCCTGTCACTACAAACAGTTTGAATGTACAAGGACAGATAAATGTTCTTGCAAGAATCACAGGGCTGACTGTGCTCTGACTCTTCTCTCTTCTACTCCTTGACGTACTCTCCTTGGCCTATGTCCTCCTCTAACCACCCTGGAAAGTCCACAGGACACAAAGCTCAGTGTTGCTTCTAAATGTCCATTACCACCCAAAGGAACTTTCGGTAGTTGCACTGCAGCACTCCACCTCTACTCATTCAGAGCTGAGACACTACTAAAAGAAGAGTAAAAAGGGGGAACAATAATTTTCATTTGTCCTGTACTTCAGCAGTAAAATTGGCTTGGAAAAAAGCTGCAGTGCACTCACCTGAGACCTAGTCAAAATAGCTTGAATTGCCTAGCATCACTTATCAAAAACATAGAATCAAGCCATTCAGTGTTAAAACAAAACAGGAAATAAAATAAGCAGCAGTCATATTGAATGAATGCTGACAGATGTTTCCAATGGATGAGTTAGTCCATGACTGCAGTGTTTGAAGGAGAGCTCTGTCTTTCTACAGTTGCATGATGAACGGTTTTAACAAGCCTGTTTCAAACAGTAAAGTGGGGTGTTCATAAAGTCTAACTGTAGCCTGGGGAGGCTGTCACTGGCCAACAGAGTCTAGGAAGAAACAAAACAAGTTACTCAATTCAGAGTCTGGCTGTGATTCCCTTTGTCCTTGGCTAAAGATGGAGATTCCTTAGACTAATACTAGAATTTGCTGATGACCCTGCCATAAGGGTTCATTGATTACTGCTTTGAATATCATCTACTCGTAGCTGGCTACTGGCTGTGTCTGCCTAGCCAATTGCTGTTGCTTCTTTGGTTTGAATCCAAAGATGTTTTAAAGTAGATTTTTAGCTGTTGTGAATACAGGGAGACTTATCTAGGCACACAAATGGTACTCTCTGTGTATAGGAATACTATGATGTGAATATTCTATGAACTTGCTTGTCAAGGAAATTGGTTTTGCATGAATCTTAATTTTAAGTGACTAAAGGGATTGCAAATATCATCTAGGTGATTGGTTTTGTATCATTCTTGCAGCTGTATTTCTAGTTATAGGTCCCTGGATAACAGCGAACAGTTCATCTCCTTCCTAGGAACATATGTTCCTCAAATAATACTTGTAGATCATTATTAAAGGCAAAGTAATTGTAATTTAACCAAGCAATACATATAAAGTTATTTTAATATTTTCTCATAAATCATTTACCCTAGCCATTTAATCAATTAGGTAGAACTCCACCGAAGGCCTGCTAATTTGAGAAAAACCTGCTGGTACAGAAAGACTCAGTGCTTTTAAGTGTCCTCTAGACATCTTGTTAGCAGAGGCAGATCGAAAACAAGGGTCTGCCCCCAAGGTAGAGAGCGCTTCTCTGTACCACCTTCTGGAGAATTCGGCTGAACAGCTCACAGCAATATCACAGAAAAAGAAAGTGAGGGGAAGTGGAACAACACTGACAAACTAGGAATTGTGGTATTCCAATGCTAGCCATTAACACAGACAGTATATCCCAACAGTACCTCACTAGCCATAGGCACTCTGAATTTCAGTTCCTGATCCCAAGTGAGTTAAATGGATTAAGTCCGTACTCAAATGTTCTTTTACTGATTAGTAAGAACGTAATCTTATTCTTGGAAAATACTTTGTCAAGATATACTGAACAAAATTAAATGACTATTTAAACTATACAGCCATCTTTTCTAAATTTTGACAGGCTATTCTTTATGTAGAGATTTATTAATGCAATATGACAACTCTCATCATGGTGAGAGTAACTTGCTTCTAACAGCAGTGTTGAGCTACTCAGGAGAGAAAACTTCAGTCCATAATTAGGGAAATAGAATTCTTTGCTGTCACAGCAGCCCTGGAACATCTCACATCTTCCATTTAAACAAATGCATGCCACTCATGTCATAGGAAATTTATCTTTCAGTTTGATCCCTCTGGATGTTTGCCAGCATGGAACTTGAGGGCTTAAAAAGTGCATCTTTTAGTGGTTCATAATCCTAGCACCTGGTGTCTTTAAAATCATTGCCTGTCAAACCACCACAAACAGATGTTCCTGTCTGTTTGGCAGCGCTGTTGTAGCAAGTTAAACTGTCTGTGTCTGTCTTTATAGGAAAGACAAATCTTTATCATTTTTCTGATCATTATTTTTCCAAGAATCATTAATCCACTTGGCAGTTTATGTAATACAGAGCAATACATGATCTCTTCTCCTGGGCCACCCATGTCTTGTAATGTAGATAAATGTGCTTCACATCACTTATATTAATTATCTTGGCTGCCTGTACGGAGAACAGACTTCAAAGGGTATTCTCTCCCTTGTTCTCTCTCTCTCTCTTTTTTTTTTTCTTTCTTTTAATGGGCTGGGGATGGACTTTCTAAAACTTATTGGTTCAGGTAGGGTTGTCAATCGAGGATCTTCTGAACTGCAGGCTCAAACAATCAAGACGGCAAAATCCACAAATTTCCACCCCTGGCTAATGAAAAGCAGCTGTCCTAACAGAAGAATTAGCTATAACCATGGTAACCCATGAATGCAAAACCTTTGCACTGTCTTATAACTGTCTTAATTATTAAGGTTATCTACAATATTAACAGCAATCTGTCTTCCTTCTGCTTCATTTTGCTAGGAAAAAAGAAGCTACAGTCATAAACTCCTGTTAGACTGAAGTCCTATTTCCCTGGCCATACAAGTAAGTCTTTCCTGTGCATGGCCCAGTGAATGGAAGATAATTGCACAGGAGGCTTTGAGGGCAGGCACAGCTTTAATACTTCCCTGTCTCTGCAAAAACAACAGAATGAAACCTGTTCTGCTATGTTCTAGATGCACAATTGCACTTTTGTAGTGCCTTCACTTAGGGATACAGACTCATCCTGGTATCATCTTCTAAGATCCATTTCCCCCACCAGCATCCAGCTTCTACTAAAATTTTGTACTAAATCCAAATTAATTTGGTGCAATAAAATTAATTCTAGAACACCTAAAAAAAAGGCTAAAGCAATTTCTAGCCACTAATTATTATCTCTGAGAACTCACAAATGGAAAGGGCATCAAGCTTCTAGGAATATGGAAGAAAGACTCAACGCCGATTTTTTAAAAAAATAACAAAATTAGAGATTATGAACTATATAGTGATGACTTTAACTTAAATTCTCAACAAATTATGTAATAAATACTTAATCTAGATACCAGCAAAGAGCTAGAAAAAGAGAGGAAAAGCGGGCATCATGTACTTGTCAAAGAGGAACTTCTGTTAAATCAGGCTAATTGTCTTCTATGACCAAGCATACACAGATAGCAGACATTCAAGTCTAGACAAGAGCTATCTGTTGTTTAAGAATTTTGACTCCAGTAGTTTAAATTATACTTTCACAATCTAGTTATGCACATATGATCTAGATTAAAATATCTCAGTCTGTGTTTTTTTAAGCATATGTGGAAAATAGTTACCAGTAATCAAATGGAAGGATGTCAAGGTTGAAGTTTCACCTTGTTCTGGTTTACTTTTGTGTTTTCCTCCATGACATAAATTATGGAATAGAGTTTATGCTTATAAAATTTGCAATAAATGCGAAAGTGGGAGTGACTGCAAGTATACCAGAGGACAGGATAACAATTTGAAGTGGTTTTGACAAACTGAACACATGGAGTAGAAATACTAAACAAAATTCAAAGGGGGATAAGCATCAAGTTCTACACTTGTGAAGGAATAATCCACTTAAATGCAGAATAGACAACAACTGGTTAGGAAACATCTTCAGAGAAGGGGCTGGGGTTACAGTAGATGACAGCTGGACATGAGTCAACAGTGCCACACTTGTGAAAAAAACAGCATCCCCCCAGGACATTCAGAAAGGACAACATTCCACATGATGTGAAGCAATCCTTTCATGCTGAGGCAACTGCAATGCTGAGACCAGTTTTGAGGAAAACATTTCAAATTAAGAAATTCCAAATGAGAATGACAAGAATGATGGGAGGACATGAAAACTGTCCTAAATCAGCCAAACTTAAAAAAATTAAATCATTTGGTCTAAAAGCGGGGATATTGAGGACACACTTGATAACAAAGGATTGCTGTGAAACAGAGAAGGGAATACTTTGTCTTTCACACTAAGACAACTAGTACAACAGATATGGGATTGAAATTGCATTAAGAAAAATTCAAGAAGGATTTAAAAAGCATTTTTCTCCTGGTAGAGATACTGAAGTGCTGAAATAAACTGCAAGAAGGAAGGGGAGCAGTTGTTTAAGAATAAACTAAATTAGCATATGCCAAGGTCCATCTTTCTTAGATGAGACAGTGGACTACATCTCCCACCTTCCCTCACCAAAAATACTTTCTAGTCCTACTTTTCTGTCATACTTTCCCCTCGCTCTATTACATTTCTTCCCCTTTCCAATTACTCCAATCTTCTAGTATATCCATCCATGTATATTTTGTATTCATCATGATCACCACCCTTATGTGATCAGGAAAAATTATCTCAGTTTTTCTGTATCAAGTTTGTAAGTAGCACAATTATTTTAAAAGATTAAGCAAGACCAGCTGCAAAACCAAACACCCTCTGTCATCCAGAGACATTAACTATGAGTAGAGATAGAAGAATTATACCTTTATGATGCCCAAATAGTTTCAGAAAGAATATATTTATTTTCTATGTATTACCTAGGCCAGTGTCAATGTGCCTGTGTGCTGGTTTGGCTGGGATCAAGTTAGTTTTCTTCATAACAGTTAGAACATATTCTTTTTAGCAGCAAGCATGGTCATTTGTCTTGGATTTAGTATGAGAATAATGTGATAACACACTGAACTTCCCATGAGAAAAACTTATTCTTCCATGTGTCAGAATTAGGTTTTTTCTTTCCAGCAGCTAGGCTGTATGTTGATGTCAAAAGAATGTGAGAACTCACTGACATTTTGAAGTTTTGGCTGTTGCCAAGAAGACCAAGGACTTTTTCAACTTTCCAGTTGCAGGTGCACACAGAAGCTGGGAAGGAGCATAGCAGAACAGCACCTAGACTGATATCCAGGCTGGCAGGCTGGCCAATGAGATATTCCCTAACATTACTGGCATGCTCCGCATATAACTGGAGCCAGCTTTTCT
>VWYH01007993.1:0-26333 GCA_013399365.1 Pampusana beccarii | reverse complement strand
TTTTTTTTTTTTTTTTTTTTTCCCTCGAATCAGGTGTTAAGGACTGAGGTGCTCTCTTTTCCATGACTGGCTGTTTGGAGAAACCATGTTGGAGGCCAAACTATTGTCCAGATCTCCAGATCGGCTGTGTGAGACCAGTGTTCATGAGCAATTGCATTGTGCATCATTTATTTTTTACCTATATTTATATAATTATTATTATTTTCTCNTTCTCTCCCCCATCCCCCTTGTGGTGGGGTGGGTGGGTGGGAATAGGGGGTGTGAGTGAGAGGCTGCATGGTCCTAGTTGCTGACTGAGGTTAAACCATGACAAGTCAGAAACAGATAAAGATACAGCAACTGAGGCAGTATGAGCTAAACATCTTAGCTCTCATTATAACCACTTGAGATCTATGGCACAAGTGAGTGACCAACAGGGAGGCAGCTACAGTAATCTGAGACACCCTAAGGTAACAGGCATTTGGACAGAGCTTGCAGATATGCCAACAAAGCTACAGGAAACCTGCACTCCCAGCTGTCAGCCAAGGCTGCTTGGTGTACTAGGGCACCTTAAAAACCACATGATGCTTGTAATATGAACTGAGAGGCTTCTGGTAGAATATATGGTGGATGAAGGGGATGGGAGAGGGCAAAGCACCTTCCAAGAGTAATTAATAATTTGAAACATTGACTGTGGAGTAAATTGTATTCTGGAACCATCTATCCACTGCCCAGAGTAGGGGACTACAGAACTAGGTTAGATGGAAGCAAATAGTTTTCAGGTACCTGAAGATGAGAAAAAGGAGGTGAAGTAAGAAGTGTTGATTTGGTAGAGTTGGCCAGGGTTTTGAAAATAAAGATGGCAAATGTGAACTTATGTGAAAAAGCAAGTCAATAGGATGTTTTAAATCTCTGGCCTTTGGAGTCAAGTTCTTTTAACAAAACAAGTCTTATGACCCTTGAATTCACACCATTAAGACCATCTCAGTCAATACAAACTAACTACGAAATAGAAGGAATCCAGACACTTCTGTTCCTGGATATTACGGAGGAAGAAACTGTGTGAGAAGAAGGCTGCTACAAGAAATGCAAAATGTTTATTGGTTTTAGCACGTTCCTTCTCCCCATCCTTTTATTTGCATGGATATAGATTAGACTATTTTTTTAGGTGCTATAGAAATGTTTTATTATATTAGTTAAATCCCATTAAATCACCCCTTAGGATAGGTTATCAATAATAACATCAGCTTCTGCAAAGTTAATAAAATGTTCATTTTGCTTCATAGATGTCACTCCAGCTTTGCAGTTATCTATCCTACTTTTGAGCACTGGTGAGCTATTTACTGTTGTGTGTTTAGGATTTGATAGCTTTTATGTGATAGATGGTGATTTGTTCTCACAGAATCTCAGTGTTATTCATTTAACTGGAATAATACTACGGATGTGAATTATAATATCAATGTCTTACACTGCTGCATGGATGAACTAATACTTTCTAGCAAACCACATTCTTGTGGAAAATAGAGTAAATTATTAATATCAGTCCCCAGTTTCCTAATCATTTAAAGCATATATTCTACGTTATGATTTAAAGGGTGTAATTCTAACAAGTTTTCAATATCTTACAACCATTTTAAGCAAACAATAAACTATCAAATGTAGCGCATGTTATGCAATAGAAATGCCAAACTGGAAAAATACCTACCTTAAATGAGTTTTAAAACCAGATCTCCCATCTGTGCAAAAGTTTGTAATTTGGAACAATTACAGATGCAGTTTTGCTCCTTGTGCAAATCACTCCTTTCAATATCAGTTGTCTATTTTATCGGTACAATCACACATCAATGCAGAAAGGCAATGACGCCATCAGTTACTTATGCTTACGAACAAATCACTGTAATGGCTTTATAAAGGGCTAAGAATTGGTCTCCAAGGAAAGCTGCAGAGTACGGAGTCCAGCATGCAGAATGCAGGCACGAGCGGCATTTAGATTATCTTCAAGAAAAGGTGCTGTTTGCACCACTTATCACACACAACATCGAACTCCCTTCTGAAGGCTGTCTTGAGATGGAATTATTGTGCATGTGCAGCATTACTCTTCACTCCTTACTCCTCAAAATAGAGTGCCTACAGACAATCTGCTTGTTGCAGTTGATCCCTGGCCCTTGCTAACTCCAAGACCATTCCTGGACTCTGTCTGGAAGATTCCTAGTAGGCACAGGCCCAGACTTTAATGAGGTCCATGTTAGATTGCACAGATTGAAAGCTTTGCAATAGGGCTTGAAGCAAGGCTTTGTTACTGTCAGTGTCACAGCCTGCCTGTTGCAGTCTTCACCCCATCTCCTGTGGCACCAGTCAAGACCAGACCTGGCCTCTGATTTCTGATCTCTGGACTGAGTCTAGTTTAAAGTAGGTATTCACTGAAACAGAAAATGAACAGAGGTGCCTTATGTACAGCCATATGTGGTCATATACACTCCAGAATGTTAGAGTCCAGACACTAATTTATTACCATCATTTCCTTCTATTTATCTGAAGAAAGTCCCCAAACACACAGGGACTCCTCTGAAACCCCAGAATGTTCACCACTGACTGCAAAGAAAAGTTAGGATTGTATTACTGATCCTCTATATCATCTTCCTATACAACACCTGAGTTGGGGGTGCTTGATAAAACACTTTAGGTCTTGCCTTAGACAAATTACACAAGAATATTTATTTAACAGTTCTGAAGTAGCAGGGGAGAATTTGCTTTCAGGATTACTCTCTCGAGTCATGAAGCCATGGCAGTGTTGATTACTGCAGCTAAAAATTATAGCAGTACATTACCAAATTGTTACTTGCAGGCCAAATTGTGTAGTCCTTCCTCACTTCAATTAGCACAGGCTTAACTGTTTGTCAGACAAAGCTAACCTTAAAAACATGCTTAAGCACTTCCTAAACACGGATACAGTCTCAAATACAGATCACATTTCAGATCTCTGATATCACACATAGACTCATGATGCATATGTGTACCTACATAAAAAATTTTAACTTTTAGATGTTTAAAGTAAAGTGAGATTGATGTTTGCCACCTGCATAAAGTCAAACACCTCAGCAAAGCTACTTGTCAACATGTTGTTGACAGTCAGTGGCAGAGATGTAGGTTACACCTAGATTGAACTGCTGAGTAACCCAGCAGCCAACTGCCTGATCCTAGTATCCTGAGAAGCCACATCAAGAACTTGAGGTGAGCTGCAATTCCTGGATCTTCCATCATGGATATGGGTCACAGAGCACGGCCTGCACATGTTTGTCACCTCATATGGTGCTAGGGGACAGCCAGAATAAGCAGCAGGCCTGAGAAACTGGGAACACTTCCAGGTGCAGACACAGACACAAGAACACATTGGAGGTCGCTCATCCCATTTGAGGACAAGATATCTGAGAAACTGAAACAGTTGTTCCCTGGATGTCCTTCTGTGTTTGCAATAACTACAGGACACTGTAAAACTTCACACAGCTTTTAAATGACTATATGAGGTTAAAACTTTCCAGTTTTAAGGAACAAAATAGATAGTAAGTTTAATCATTGCACTAAGGTCTTACTCTCCCTATTTTCTCTCTACAAGCTCCATCTGACATCCCTGGCAGTTTTATTATGGACTCAAAAGAGTATGAAGAACAGAGATGCAATCTGTTCTTCTGAATTGGTGTGAAACATCTACATTAATGTCATAGTTCCAAGTTTCCTCTAAAATATTCTGACTTTGCACTTGAGAGATGAAGTGCCATTTCTGAGCATTTTGTAGTACAGGTTCAATACTGCAAATCTCACACTTTCCAATTCAGCCTTATTTTACATACTGCTGGATATCACATTTCATCACCCAACTGCCAATAACCCACAAAGAATCATCTGCTATCATTTTGTTTTTAAAATGGAAAATAAATGATTTTAAATCTGGCCTTTTTTTGGCTGTATCCCCTTTAGTCAAAGCTTATATACAGATGATATTTGATATTAAAGCTCACCATGCTATCCTTCCAGATTGCCTTTCCCCTGGGTATGTATGAAGGAAAAGTACTTCAATATGAAAAATGAATGTAATATACAGTAGGAATCACCTCTGAATCTCAATTAACTTGGCTTATGAAGGATTACAGAGCAAAAATCAAATTTTATTTACTTATTTATTGCCTACAGTTAGCAAGTCATGTTCCAAGTTGCCCTGGAATTGTTGTCAATAAGTAATGAAAAATATATTTGTAACAGGTTCTTTTAGGCAAAAGTGTGCATGTTGGGGCAGACATTTTGCTGAAAAGATGATAATGCTAGTGAATTAATCTTTTAGCTTTCTGAACGATCAGTCAACTCATAAAAATATTTAGGAGAAACTGATAACCTGATCATATCCATTTGTATTCTTCCCATTCCTGACACTGCTGTAAGGCTCATTCCCACTTCTTCAGACAATCCGTTAATCAGGGTGACTCATGATCATATTTGCAAAAATCACACAATTACTTGGGTGTAGATTTATTCAAGGAATGAACCCCTCATTAAAAATGCATAAGGCTCTAAAAATACAACAGAGAACATTGATAACCGTTTTATACACGATGTCAATTTGATACAGCATGAAACATCCCTGTAAAGAAGATTCAGTGCTGATTGGTTTTAGACACCTTTTTACTACCAGGTTTGCAAACAGGCCTGGATGCGGTACCAGCACACATGACACAGCAGCTTTTGTCTTCATTCTTTGCTCGATGAAGTTCAAGGATGACAGCAGTAACTCTAAAATGCAAAGTGATAACAGCTACATGGAAACAATCAAAATCGTATGTACAATGTGCTAAAGAGATCTGAAGCCATAATACTCTACCAAACTCTTGAAATATTGCTGAGAGTGGTAAAACCACATGATAAATGGTTTATATTCTGTTGTTGCCCTGTTGATCCATCCTCATCCTCACTGTTAAGTCTGTCATTTCTTCCGTTGTCTCTGTGAATCACTGTATGCCTTTTTATAAAGTTGAAGGTAGGGATTTTTCAGGCTCAATTTATCATGCAGTAGAGCGTGAGGCATCATAACTTTCCTAGGAATTTCTAGCTGAGTGACTAATAACTTTTTGGTTTTCAATGATGAGTTCAAACTCAGTAAAGATAGGAACATCAGTAAGTTATGGCCACTGGAAAGCTGGATACAAAATTTCAAAAATGAACGGTTCTTAGTAGACCACTGTTCTCAGCAAACCCCATCACAATAGACATTAATAACTCAAAGATTAGACTGAGCTAGAAAAGTTATTTATCTTTAGATAGTCTTCTTAAGATCACACATCAAAGACATACCACACTAGCTCTATAGATCTGACAGAATAAGTGGTTCAGGTTTCACAGAAGTCCTATGAAGGTGTAGTGTTCCATCATCTTAGAAACACTGGGGCTTTTCAGGAGCAACACTTTTCAAAGCTAAGAAGCTAAAGTAAATATTGTCTTAACATTTTCAATACTTACATTATTTTTCTGTCTGAAGACAGAATTATGAAAAGATTTCCATGGCCATGTCAATAATCAGAAAGTATTTCCTTGATCAGCTGTGTATGTATGATTAGTAAATGCATTTAGATCTTGGAAACATGGGTTTCACTCCTCACCTGCCTTTTAATCTGTGATTTTGGACAATATTTCTTATTGTTTAGTCTTCATGAGTGACATAATTACATATACTTAACTGCATATGTAGGCCTTAACTTTCAGAGGCAGTGGGCTCAGCTGGGTGCCAATTCTTCTAATTGCAGATGCACTTTTCGGCAGAATCATGTTACCCCAGAAACTCTCTCACTTTATCCCATTAGAGCTGAAGTAGTCAGTAAGAAAAATAAAATGGCCTGGAGAGTCAAGGAGTGGTAGTGTAAGTGAAACATTGTGGTAAATGTACAGGCAAGACACAGAGTTTAGATTTTTTTTCAGAAATTGCATCCTTAAAAGATGCATGTTTCCAGTTAATTTAATAGTTTCAGTGCATTTTCTTAGATCTCTAGCTTTTTAAAGTCTTTTGCCAACATTTCTTTTGTAATCTGTTCAGTTTTACAGATGAAGAATTGGACTTCTATTTCGTTTTCTTATATATGCAAACTTGTCTGATATACCGTTTGTTCTTCAAGCAGACTAAGAACAGTCACTATTTTCTTCCCTCAGTCTCATTCACTAGATAAAATGTGTTGCAGAAAAATAGCATGAAATCTAAAGAACCACTAAGTTGTCCAAAGTGCAGGCATTAAGGGCTTATGTGCAAAAGAGCTTGACAACTTTTCCCATGTCTGCTACAAAACCTGCTTATTTATATATCGCTTATCAGGAAACTAAGCTTTCTGAAGGTGCTTGAAGTTCTGCTACAGAAGACAGGCAACAGCTGACAGCAGCTGAGCTGACAGATGTTTTGCTTAGAGCGTAAGAGACAGCTTCCCAGCTGAATGATGTAGGTATCTGGTTCCACACTTAGCCTAGGATTCTCCCCACCTCAGCACAATGCTTTCGCTTGACTCTCTGCTGTGAAGCAAGAGATTTGATTCTACCCAGGAAATGCAAGAATTGAGCCTACATATTGATTGCCAGAGAATGCTCGAACTGCAAAGCTCTTCCACAAAAAGAAAGCAGCAACTTGTCCTCCCCTACTTTGTGCAGAACACAAGACTTTTTACACTCATGATCCTGGCTGTAGTGGCATGGAAATCCAGGAGAAAGATGGTTCATTGGATACAGTCTTCTCTTTGGCATTCCCTCTTTGCTCGTTTAACCATTCCCTGTTCAGTCTATCCACTGTTGCAAGCCCCATTCTTTGGCATCCAGCTGTCCCCATTGGCTGTACTTCAGCTTTGTATGAGTTGCATTCTTGAACGCAGGACACTACATCTTCAGTGCTGTAACACTGACTGCCATGGCAGGTAAGCCCCTCTGGGGTATTTACATTTATGCAAGTCTGTATTTGTTTGTTTTGCCCTTTTCACCCCAATAGTTTTTCAGTTCACTAGCTAGTTTCAAACATACTTCATGGAAACGTAGATATCTTAAAAATATGTGTATATACAACGCTTGTAGTAGTGATCAAGCAGATCAAGCAAAGGATCAAACAGATGATGAAGCAGAGGAGAGAGCCTATAAACATCGCAAGTAAACACTATGGTGCTGCATGAGCTAAAGATGTGATAAATCCTGGAGAACCTAAAGCAGATGAAGTTCCTCCTTCTCCTTCCCATTTCCCCAGAGCACCAACCATGGGAAGGCCTCACTTGGATCTCACATTTTCTTAGACACCAAAATCAATCAGCCATGAGATACCAATCTCCATGAAGCCAAGATTCTTTAGTTTCCTGTACTTCAAGCACTACTTCTAACACCCTGTTCCTGATAACACTTTCACACCAGAACATCAGAAGTGGCCAAGATGTATGTAGAAGGAAAAATGGTCAACAGAGAGTTTATGGGGAGTGTTCGTTATGCTACAGTTACCTGCTTCTCAAGATCTGCTGTACAACACTGAGGTCACCTTAAATCAGCCTTTCATCTAAAACTGAACTACTGTAACTCACAAGGGCAGCAGAAATAACAGGCACCATGAAGCATACAGATCCTATGTGATCACATAGAGAAAGGAGGGGAATAAATTGGTAAGAACAACTATCTATGTAAAAATCAGCTGTGTCTTTTCTCTATTACAACTTCACTGTGAAAGAAATCATGTGAGCAATGACCTCACCTCAAAACACCCCTTTTTTTTTTGTTTTTGTTTTTTTTTTTTTTTTTTTAAACAGTTGAATATATAGCCTTTGAGCTTTCAGTTTCAAATAGTTTGTTATTGCTCTGCCATATTTTTATGTTCTGGGGGGCAGGGGGCACATGTTTCCAAACAAGATATGACTGAGGTACTGGAGGAGAGAGTCAGCTGAGTTCAGCTGAAGTCATGGAGAAAAAATTGCCTTGTGGGAGTCACAGAATGACTGAAAAATTCCACTGGTCTTATAGCTCAACTATAGCTTCTCAGCATGCTTTTCTGACTGTGCATACTAAGGTACCAGACCAAATTTTTTAATGCCAGAAGCCCTTACCTCACCCAACAGCAATTTTCAAATTCTCTGCATGTGGTAGAGTGGGGGCATTGAAGTCATGAGTTAATCATTGGTGGGAAAAAAAAAAAGTGAGGGATGAGGGAAGGTTTTATACAGAGAGTTTTAGGTTGGACAATAAATGTTTGGGTGAAAGTATTTCCACATACCTTACAATGACAATCTTACATGTTTTTTATTTCATATGCTGTGCCACTATGATTAGATATAGATTCATTTAATTGAAATCAGAAATTTAGCCTACTGTAACAGATCTTGTGGTTCTCATAGTAAGCTGTCCAATGTTTTCAGCAGATTTGATGTCTGAGTTTATTTAATTTAGATTATTTAATACAGGATGACCTTGGTTACCAGATAACAAGGGACCTTGTCTACTTAATAGAGCTGACAAATGCACATAAAGACACTGGAATATATATAACACATTAATTATAACTAAATTACACATGGCACAACTTTAAGAAAGAGCACTTGTATTCTTTGATCTTTCATTATGACTGAGTGATTTTGTTTCTTTTATGGGGTCAGAAAAAACAGCATACAAAGTCTCTGACTCTACAAAGTGTAGAAATCTAAATGAAGTTTCCATGATGCACTGAGATTACAAGCCAGGAAATAAAAATGGAGAAAACAGGCAACTGTTGTAATGGAAAAATAAAACACAGACCTACATGGAAAATGAAGAGCATAACTCCGGGCAGTATTTGACAGAAGCCATCTAAAAAGATGGGCCAGAACTTGAGTGAGTAGAAGACACTTTGCTGCACCACCAGTGCTGGCCCTGCAAAGGGCACAAGACTACACAACTAGATAAACGTGACCTATACGTACAAGAGAATTATTCAAGAAGAGGGGAAATAATCCATGTTGTGAATGGAAGGGTTATAACATTTCTCTTCCCATTAGTCTTCCTGACATTATTTGCCCTGTAAGACTATTACCTGAATAAGTGTAATTGAGTCTCCCACGAACTACATCGATGAAGGGAAAAATAAGTCTTTCAGATGTCATCCCAGTTACAAGGGAAAAATGTACATGAAGCAACACGTGACATGGTTTCTGAGTGTAGACTGGGGGATAATAACCCAGAGACACCACAGTCTTTGCAACCAACACTGATATGGGTGAAGAAATTATTCCTGATCTTTCAACTTTTGTTACAGCTTCTCTGAGCCCAGTGAAATCTGAAGGAGTCATAATGTGATCTTTTATAATCTGAAAAGATAAGTACAAGCTCCAGAGGTTCTGATGGTGTTATCTGACAGAGTTGCAGAAGCTTTATTTCAGAGAAGATTCCATAATATCACCGTTTTCCTGCGCTCTGTTTTCTATATGGAAAGATCTTTCAGGATTCAGACAAAAAGCTAAGGAAAGTCTTTATTTCATCCAAGAAAGAAAAATCACCTTTCTATCAGATGTTCTATCAGATGCAAGTATTGCCCAAAAATTAAAGGGAAAAAAATACAAATTATTTAAGATGCAGTATAACCAATATAATTTATTTCCCTTCCCTAGGATTTATTGTCAATACTGGGGGAACTTGAAGCAGGTACAAAAATCAAGTTAATTTTAACAATGTTGTACTTGAAGTGAAGCTGCTATCGCCCATGGTAACATAGTAGTATATCACCACACACAGACTGCTTTTAAGGGATGTGAATCCACTGATTCCAGTCAATGAGTTATCACATTCTTTTAGGCCCAAACTCTCTTCCCTGGAGTATTTTCTAAATTCTAGCTCAAATTCCCTGAAGTCTGATGCATACATAAAAATTAAATAGTTGAACAAGTATTTGCAGGACTAAAGGCTAAGAGGTAACCTACATGAAGTCCGACATAACATTGTTTTGAGACCTTTATTTTCAACCCAAAATAACATTGAGGTCAGCATCTTTAAAATGGCTATTTTGAACAGCCTAGACCTTTACAGTGGTTAAGATCCTCTTGTAGAGTGAAAGGAGATATTTTCCATGAACAGCAGGTGTTTGACAAAAACATTTTTAAAAAATTCCATTCCAAAACAAACCTCACTTTGTAGTATGCTTAGGTATGTACATGCAAACATGAAGCTTTTTTTTTTTCCAGCTTGCTCTTCAAGATTAGCATGGTTACAGGTTTTACTTCCACTCTTAGAGCAATACAAATTGCTTTATCATTACTATTTTATTTTTACAACCATTCCAACCTAAAATTTCCTCTCGGCAGTGTGGCTTTTTATTAGCCTTTTGAAAACATTGGGTCAGAAATTCAAACTATAAAGCAGCCATTACTTGGTTATTGATGCTAACTCTTTGATAGGTCTGAGGAAGTAAGGTACATTATGTCTGGGCCTTTGAACATTTTTTCTTTTTCATTTCAGCTAGCAATAACATCAGAGACATCAAGCTAATCCTTACAGCTTCTAATCAGTATCGTGGACACATTAATTTCAGTGACCAAGCCTCTCTGCAGCTATTGAGAATTTCAAGTTGAAATGTTAATGATTATAAAAATGTCACTGGGATGACATAGTGCCTGTTTCCACTGCCTACAGTTTTGCAGGAAAACAAAGTTACTGAAAGTAGCACTTGATCATACTGTGAAGTACAACATTACCGCAACCATTTTACATGCATAAATAGAATTTTATAAAAGAAAATATCCTAAAGTACTACTAGTCATAGACAGCATAGATCTATCTGTTCTGGTCAGTGGCCTCTTTCCTCATCCTCCAGAAAGTGGGAGATGGCCTTTCTGGTGCTGGAGGATCTCATGTCACCCATTTCTGTCGAGAGTGAGCTTCCCTGATACAAATGGGAATCTTAGATCCAGAGACTAGACTTTTCTGATGGAGTTATTTTTACCTCCTCTAGAAGATATCTTTGCTGTCCACCAGGCAGATCTTGCAGACAAGGTAGACAGAGCAGGAAGACCAGTTATTTTCTCACTGAACGTGTTGAAAGTCAGCATTTATTCTCAAATGAGCAAGCTCAACTTTGCTTTCTGTTCCTCCTCTCTTGTGGCAGAGCATCATGAAATAAGAGCAAAGAAGTTGCTTTAAATTGCTTTTTGAGCTCAGTGGAGCTGCTAGGGATCACACTTTTACTCCCCTCCTCCCCCCAGCAACAAAAAGGCAAGCAAACTTCCCTTGGTACAAGAAAGGATTTTCATACAAGCCACTGATTCCCAGAGCTCAGACTCCAAAGAGAATATTAAATCTTGTGACGATTAAAAAAACCTCAAGACTATATAAAAAACGTAAGACTTGACAATACTGGAAATTTTAGAATTGTTGTCCATTACAGGAGTGCACTACCGAGATTAAAAGCTTCTTTCAGCAGAGAATAAAACCCCTTCTACCTACAAGACAACCTTGATGGAAGGTGAAGGGAAAGACAGCTACTGATGCTTGAGATATTTAAATGACTCAGAGCAATAATTCAGTGTCCCTTCTCCTACAGGCACAATTACTACAAGAAAGGATATCAAAATAATCATTGGTCAAGATTTCTAAAGCCTTTAACCAACCTCAACATGTTAATATATTCAAACATTATTTAGATCTTTTTTTGCTTACTAGCTCTTTTCTTATATTAACTCTAGATTATTTCAGCACCAGCAAAATTTTTTACCAACTTATCTGAAAGCATATATCCAAAACAAAAGCTTTTGCAAAGTTAATGCAATGTATATCCCCAAAACCATTATAAAATCCATCATTTTAAACTGTAATTGACACTGCTAAATTTTTTTTTAAAGTTGTATTAATCACTTCTGCAGTCAAATCAGCAGAAAAGCTATTCTTTAAAATTCTAATACAAATTAATTAAGGTAAAATCTGCAAAGACTTGTTAAGGTGATTTATACCCATCCTTGGGACTGATAAGCAAAACCAATATCCCTCCATCATACTTCTATATAAAAAAAAGGTCGTACACCACTATACACTCAAAAAGAATGTCCAGCAAAAGCTGAAAAAGTAGTGAGGGCTATCTGTCATACCACCATTCATTTTGATGTGCCCATATTGGTTAAACTCTTAAACTAGACCTTTGTTTCACAGTTTATAAACTTTTAAAGTTTCTGACAGCTTTAATTGATATACTTCTAAATAATAAAGTCCTCTTCATATCATCCAATTTATATTATTTCCATGAACAACCAGGAATGAAACTCATCATTTCTGGAAGTGCTAAAAAGAAAAAAAACCAAACAAACAAAAAAAGGAAATCAGTGTTTCATTCCCTTCCACTCTACATTATATACACTGTACAGCAGAAACTGTCTTCATTTTGCCTCTTCTTCTCTTTCTAGATGAGTCATCTGTTTATTTCGCCATCAAATTTGGAATTTCCCACAATTTCTGTAAAAATACTTCAGACTTCTCAACAGAATACTTGTTTTTATTTCCCAGCCTTTCTTGTAGTAACTGATTCAGCTTGGTGCTATTTGTCATTGGCAAAAATCTGCTGTGGATCTAATCACAAGTTCTCCTTCTCTAAGCAGAGACAAGGCTGGTTTCCCAAACATCCTTGGCAAAGCACAAGATGCACAGACTGGATCTTTATGGATCCATACTTGGATCTGTCACTTTTCTGACTTAAAGACAGACCTTGTATTTTCCCTGAGATGGCTACTGTTGGACAGCTTTTCATGCTTTGCTTGAAAGCTTTTGCTCCTCTGTTATTGAAACAGTGTAGTTCAATTAGGTAGTTATATGAATATATGACCAACTATGTCCCCAAACCATCTTAAGGATGTTATTTACAGCCTTTCATTGTTCAAGTTGATAAATTCCAGCCCTTTAAAGTATTAACCTTTTTTTTTCTTTTTTATGAATATGGAATTCCAGTATTAACATTTGGTTTATTCTTTTTCAAATAAGGAAAAAGTTATTCAACAATCTCAACTAAAATTTTCACAATAATTTTCACTTTCTCATCTTTGCAGTAAAATTAAAATTCAGTACTAACACAAGTGATAGTTTGCCAATAAATGCAAACTACTTTGGCCTTTCCTGGTCCTTCTAAGACAGCTGACTCCCAGAATAAATGGCAGTGGCATTTTCAAAGCTGCTAAATTATTCTGATCCTACTGAAGCAGATACTGTCTGGCATGAAGGATCCTAGAACTGGTGAATCTGAACAGACAGGAATAACTGAGTGAGCAGAATTCACTGTTAAAACCACGATAAAGAGCTTAAAATAAAAGGAGAGATTTATATTGAAATAGAAGCTTACAGTAGCAGATCGGTTTAATTTACTCTGCCATGTAGTAAGCAAAAAGGCATGTAAAAGGTGAGTAGACAGATTTGACTTGTAGATCAATATTTTGTTGATCTCTGACCACAAAACAATTCATCTCTGCAGTGCAGGGCAAAACTAAAGGGGAATTTAATGTCAAATCAGTTAACCACAATCTGAAATTGAAAAAGCATGCAGTATTGATAACGATGGTTAGCACAAGTTCCTCCTATTAAGTGATATCATCCAGTACGTTCATTGCAATGTATTCATTACACAGCACAGTAAGCTTGATCTCCCAGGCTAACACCAGAGCAATCAGTTGCAGCAGTGTCTCTGCCATTCTGTTTAGAACTACATTTTTGTAGCTCAGTCTGGACTTCCTAGAGAAAAATTTAATTTCAGCTGCCCATTATAAGGTCTCCTTATCTACACAGTTCGCATTTTTGAGGGAACACAACTGCTCAGGAAAAAAAGTAGGCATGATACCATCGTTAGGTTAATATACTTGGAAATTCCATTTGGAATCCGCATTTTTTTGTCACATCTCCAGACAACAAGCAGTAGACTTTAAAATACATATGCATTCAGTGTTTGTAGGTTTTTTGTGGTTTGTTTTGTTTTGTTTATTTTTATTTAAGAAAAATATGAGGGATTGATATCAAAGGGGAGTATAGTAAAAGGGAAAAAAGGAAAGGGTAGGGAAAGGGAAAGGGGAAGGGGAAGGGAAAGGGAAAGGGAAAAGGAAAGGGAAAAGGAAAGGGATAATTAAGCTCTTCCAAGAACAGCATATTTTTTCAGGAACAGATATGGACACAGCATGCATATTATGCAATAATACTAAAGAATAACTGTTTGAAGTTATAGGCATCTTATAGGAATATTCCAATAGGTTAACACTATTCTTGCTTCTGAGTATCTCCTCAAGTAGTTGAGAACTGATCTCTTATTTAATAAGTCAGACCTAGCCAGTCCTCAAGTGATCCTTGGTAGTTTCACCATGAGTCGCTCACATGACTAGCTCAAATATATTTTTTGTTCCACATTAGAGCAGAAAACAAAGACTTCTCAGTATTCCTCATGAAACTGGCTGAGACTTACATTGACCACCTTGGACTGGTTGTTTTCCCATCTAATTTCAAGCAGCTGTCCTAGTTACCTGCTCAAGAAGTATCACTGAGGTTGCAACACCGCTGTGGGACACAGGGTCGCCTCCCCATACAGCTGTAAATCAGAACTCATAGCATCAGCTCAGTGCAAGGGAGACCCTTGCTAGAGCCACATCCACTTGGATTAATTTAGAGCAAAAACCCCCCACCTTCACTGCATCACAGCCACTGCTCTAAACCTAAGCCAGGTAACATCCAGAATCATGAGGCAGGACATCTCAGTATATGTCTGCTGTGGAGCTAGCCACTCAAGGTTCTCCCTTTAAACACACAGAAAAAGGCAGTTTTTAAGTTATAGTTCATCTGATCTATTTTAGCTGTCTACTTTAGGACAAGACAAGCTAAATCTCAGAAGCTCCTGTGTCTCTCCACTGTCTATAAAAAGAGGTTCAAAAATCAACTTAGGTGTAAACAGTTGTATAAGAAATATGTATTTGGGCAGATAAATGCACTGCATTCTCCTTTCACTGTCTGTCCATGTCTCATCCTGCATCCTACTGCAAATTCTCAAGAAGAGTTTTTCCCATCATGTTCTTTTTTTTATTTTTTTTTTTTTAATTAAGGGACCAGTTATTTAACTGTCATTTCTGTCACTACTAATCCTTAATGCCTCCTGAACAGGATAGGAAAAAATATTATTTCAGACTAGCTAGGAATCAGGAAGACTTTTTGCATCAGATAAATGTATTTCATGTTTCACAACTGCTTCAGATGCATCAGTTAGATCAGTCTTTAGAGATTAACAAAAAGTTCTTAAGTCACCACTAACTTATTGTTTACATCTATAATCCACCTTGAGGAAGAAACATGAGGCAGAGCTATAGATAGGATACTTGAAATTTGCAGCAGAAGACCAGTGGAAAAAAACAAAACAAAACACAAAACCAAAAATAGACAATGCAATACATAAAAGGGCAGTACTGTCAATTACAAATAATTTAATTGACAATTCTTTCAATGTAAATAAAATAGTCACAAGACAAAGGCATACTGCCTCAGCTATTAAAGAAGATATGTACATACATGAAGCTTCACTGAGAGAGGTAGAGAAAGAGAATTGTTGAGCCTTCATCATGATCTGCCATTATTGACTGGACAGAACTATTTCATTTTAAGGTACCTATCAGTTTTGGTAAAACTCATTCTGAACAAATCACTGCACTAGAAATCAGGGAAAAACTATTTAATCAAGACCATTGGCCCAAATGCAGATAAAAACCCAAATCAGTAATTTCTAAACTGAATCATATTGATTAGCCAAAAATGGAGTTAATTACTCCCGAATGAATGACCGTGGAAACAAGATTAATGCTACTGAGCACCTACAAGACAGGAATATTCTTAAGTACATCTTGCTAGCACAGTGATAACACCTGCCTATTTCCACTTCAGAGGTACTTACAGCTAAGCCCCATAGGGTATCCTTTTTCCTGAGTTTCCCCAAAACATCAAAGGAGGTGCTGAGTGTACAAGTACCTCTTCCAAAGTGCCAGAGCAAATGTCACTAGGCGGGTTTTAGAGTCAAAACAGTGATACAACTAATAAAAGAGCCAGGAAAATGCATTAGACAAGTAATGAGGTTACTCAGCCAGTTTTCAGCAGAGAACAATGCCAAACAAACAAACAAAAAACCAAAAACAAACAAACAAACACAACCCCTCTGTTTTACATCAACTCTTGGGTGGATAGTCAGTGGTGAATAGGTATTCATGGTTACAGGCAATAGAGTCTTTAGAGCATCTACACCCTTACCTCTGCCAAAGGGACTTTCAAGTCAGATATACAAAAGGGATGACCTGGTCATAGAAGCAGCACCCAGAGCAAACAGTTCAAATTAAAGTCCATCTCCAACATTTCACTTTTAGGCTAGATCCCACTGTTTTTATTACTTCCAAGTTTTTTCCCTTGGGGTTGCAGCGTGAGCTGGAGACATCGGAAGACATGAGAATGGTTCAAATGTTCAATAAAATTAACAAGGGACAGGAAATTTCTATTCACCCAGCTGTGTACCAAACTATTATAAAACATTTGGGGTTAGATTCTTGGCTGCTGTAAATCTGAATAGTTCTACTTAATCCCATACAAGTGCACTCACTTACAGCTGTGAAACAGTCTGATCTCCTTCAGCGATGAGAGTTTGCCTGCATATCGCTCAGGTCAAAAGCACTTATCTCTGTTTTCCTGGTTTCTGCCTCTAATGGCTGCACTTTACCCTTTTAGGCAGAGTGACTTAGCAAGTGAACTCAGAGTAACATATTATTTTTGAATATGAATCATGTTTATGTCCCATCAGTCCGGCAACACTTCCTTTTACAATAATAAGCCATTAAAATCTGTGTTAGGGGATCACTACTCTTTCCAGAGGTTAACATGTAGCTCATCCAATTCTAACACTTCCATGACAGAAGTGGGAATTTGGGAACAGAGCACATTTTATGAAAAAGAAAAGGAAATACATATGCAAAGAGAAATGAATTGTCAAGACATGTGAGTGCCCATGTTGTTATTTCAGATATTTATACTGGAATAAAAGCTTTCACTCTGACCGCATTCTTTCTGTTGTTTTGCCCTGCCATTACATCAGTCTTCTGACACAACTGCAGTCTTAAAAATGCACAGTATCATAAGGTCAAAGATGGGGCAGAGAAGTAAATGTTAATAGCAGTGACCCATCACAACAGCACCCTGTGAGAAGCACCTGCTGTATATCTGCCAGGCAATAGGCATGGATGGAGGGAAGTCCTCTTTGGCAGAATCAGAAAAGCCCAGGTCATCGAGTAGACTTAGGTGGCGAAACTGGTGCTCAGACTCTGTAAGCTGAGCCCTAACCACCAGGGATAAGAAAAATCTCTTCAGTGTAAATATGATGCTCAGAGAGCTTAAACACTCCAGAAGTGCAGCAAGGAGAATGCATGTGCCCCCAGAAATTACTGCAGTATGCAGGGAGAAAACTGAATCTTCTGCAGAAATAAAGGTGGAATGCGCCCTTGCTTTCTGCAGAGGAAAGGGACTGTCAGTCCCCCGCCCTCTCTTTGTATTAATACCTGTTTGTTCTCTTGGTGACCTTAGAAGGCATATTTATCAACAGCCAGTGAAAAAACAGCCTCCAGATCACATCATCTCCCATTAAGTCTTATGCACTGAAACCTCCTTTCTCAATTGCAATCATTGCTGCTTCAGCTGCATCTCATCCTTTGAAATGGACCTATACATTCTAGTTCACCCGTGAGACTAACTGGAATTATTCACAATGCGCAAAAAGGTTCAAGATACCCAGCCATGCAGCTCATAATACAAGAAAACTGAAAATCTGATAGGCTTACCAACAACTCTCTGCTCTCTACGGTAATCTGTCAGCACTGCTACTCTGCAGCAGGTGACAGCAACAGGAAATAATGGGATGCTGTTTGCTCTGTGCACTGCTGGGACCCAATAAAATAGTGCTTCCTTCGTGCTACCAGAGAAGCTACCTAGAACAAAGTGGTGAATTCTCTAAAGGGCTGCAAAACATTAGCAGCCTCTTTCTGAGACATTTTGAAAAACAGGGGAAAATACTTTAGTGATCTGCTGCCTCTAGCTTATATAAAATTTGGTGAGCTCTGCAGACCTGTGTAGAACACAAGCATCTGTATGTTTCCCACTACAGCTATTCTAGGTTGGCTGTATTGGTGTAGGAAAGTAGAAAACACCACATAGGAAAACTGACAATGGCTTTTGCATGGATTACTTTAATATATTATACATAGTATTCTCCCATAAACCTTCAGCTCACGAATTACCTGTTAGTAGATCACGGCTTTCGCAGTGGTCCAGTCATTACTCAAAGTTCTTTGTAAAATCACGTCCAATAATCTATTCTGAATAGCAAATTAAGAGTGTTCAAAATATGAATGGTTTTAACTGGATGGTGAGCACACCTTCTCAGTTCCCACGCTACCTAAGTGCAACTCATTCCAGGCACCTATCAGAAGTTACTGGATATTTAACTTCTCAAAACTCTCTGTAATTTTATGGCACAGCCTGATTTATGCAGAAGCAAAATAAACCTGTTTATGTTACAGAATAGAGACAGAAAAGCACCACTTCAAAAGCCCCTGCATGAACTTTCCATATGGTCATGGCAGTGAACAGTAATGTAGAAAGAAGCATCTGCCCTGCTGCCATCTCTCAGTTTCCATGAGCAATGAAACAAGAACAGTAAATAGATCAAAAGTCCCAGAAACTCATGAAGAAGAAAGGATGAGAAGATTTATGTCAGAGAGAGGAACAAGATGGGGTTACAGTAAAGCCTATAAAATCAAAGTGGGATAAAAGAGGGTGAATTGTGCTTTCTGGTTCAGAGAACAGTGACATCAAACCTGTAGAGAGCACATCTCTCCTCATCATGCAGCCAGGACACCTGAAAGAACAGTCGAGGCCTCCAGAGGCCCCTTTTGGTCTGCGAGCAAGACATGGCAACAGCAAATTGCTCTTTGCTTCTGCCTCCGGGGAAAACCACAAGTCACTGTTTCTGCAAATGTCCTAGCAAACGGATATTAAAGGAATACGCATAAATATTGGGAACTGCTCCTTTGTAGTAGTTGCCCAGATGCTGTGGCTACATTATATTGACGCTAAACAGCTCTAGTTATCTTTGACAGGTTCCCAAAAAAATGAAAATAATTTGAAATAAGCACCAACAAAATAAAATAAACCCTCAACACTGAGCACGTGCCAAGGCATTTTTTTGTTTTTTATAAGAGACAAACAAGACTACTTTACAAGAAGAAACACCTTTGCAAGAACAAACACAATAAAAATAAGAAAACTGGTGTGACAGGGACATGCTGGAATTTAACTAAAATGCTAAGAGGCAGGATTATTACAGTTTCAAAACAGAGATAAAATACTGATAGAAATTTCTTTCAGATTCCATCACAAGAAAATAAAGATCTAGTTTTTGGTAAAAAACCCTGGCTTCTATTGGGTTTTATTTGTTATTTGTATTTATGCTTTTTTATTATTACTGTTTGGTTTATTATCCCTATTTCTTGGTTTCTGCATAAATATTTTCCACAAAGCAAGCAGGAATTTCAACCATTTCTTATCAGTAACTGGAGCTGACTGAATCATTCAAAGAACATCTGTTTTAAAAGTATCCTTCTTCACCTTGTATACTTCAGTGAAAAAAGTGTTTAAAAGTTCAGTTACAGCTGGGTGTCTAAGACATCATACAGCTAATGAGAAGCCTATGAGGTGGTTCCACAACTATGGCTGTGGTTTAATGCTGTAGCTAATTTTGTTAAACCAATTAGCCACTTTGACACACACTCTGGTAGATACTAAAGTATGGCCTTCCCAGTATTTAGCAGATTAATATAGTTCTGATAAGTATCAAAGGACTATTTAAATGTATTTCATTCTAGTTGGTATTACTGTTGGAAGACTTTACCTTCAGTGTGACTGAAACAATGATAAGTCATTTGACTATCTGTTTCTCATTAAAAAATGCTTCAAGTGCTATTCTTGCTCCTAGACTTCAAACACTACCATAAATTTTAGGAAAAGAATGGCAAAAAACCCCTGGAAAAACAGGATATAAAGGGAAGTTAAAAAAAAGGTAATCTAGGTGTAATCTATCTAGAATAAGCACAAATGTGGTGAGCTGGTAACAGTTTAAAGTGCAACTCCATACATGGATGGCTTAAAGAAGAATAGTATCAATTGTTTGTCAAGCATAAATCTATATGCACTGTATTCAGACTGCAGTTAAGGACATTTAAGATTAACTATGAAGAATACACTTGTAACTGCAAGAGTAGCTTTTACTGAAATATAAGCATCAAGACCCTCCTTCCCCTCTCTCCTGGAGAAAGAAATCCTGACCCTTATGTTACATTCAAGATGATTTAGATGCCTGAAGCAGCTTTTCTGTGATTCCAGCAAGTAGACTAAAGCTGCTTCAAGCCCGTACAGCTCAGTTTACTCACCCACCTCACTTACTGAGGCTGTTGCAGAAGAGGTTGTGTCTGTATTTGATGTATTGGCACAATAAAGAAAATACTCGAATTTACAAAAGGACATTAGATGTTTATCAGAAGCATATGACAAGCAGACTTAAGAAGCGTGTAATAACTTATCAGGCATTACATGTGAATGGAGTTAAAGCCAGAACAAACTATACGATCACATAATCCAACCTCCTCTATGATGTTTCCTATAGTTCACAGTATCACAGTTTCACAGTATGCTAGGGATTGGAAGGGACCTCAGAAGATCATCTTGTCCAATCCCCCTGCCGGAGCAGGAACACCCAGATGAGGTTACACAGGAAGGCGTCCAGGCGGGTTTTGAATGTCTCCAGAGAAGGAGACTCCACGACCTCCCTGGGCAGCCTGTTCCAGTGTTCCGTCACCCTCACTGAGAAGAAGTTTCTTCTCAAATTTAAGCGGAACCTCTTGTGTTCCAGCTTGAACCCATTACCCCTTGTCCTATCATTGTTTGCCACCGAGAAGAGCCTGGCTCCATCCTCGTGACACTCCCCCTTTATATATTTATAAACACTAATAAGGTCACCCCTCAGTCTCCTCTTCTCCAAACTAAAGAGACCCAGCTCCCTCAGCCTTTCCTCATCTTCGTTGCTCTGTGCTGGACTCTCTCCAGCAGTTCCCTGTCCTTCTTGAACTGAGGGGCCCAGAAATGGACACAATATTCCAGATGCGGTCTCACCAGGGCAGAGTAGAGGGGAAGGAGAACCTCTCTGGACCTACTAACCACCCCCCTTCTAATACACCCCAGGATGCCATTGGCTTTCTTGGCCACAAGGGCACAGTGCTGGCTCATGGTCATCTTGCTGTCCACCAGGACCCCCAGGACCGTTTTGTGGTCAGAAACACAAACCTCAAAATGAAGCTGGCTTTCACTCACAGCCTCTGGCTCTTGCCCCTTTTCTGCATCACTGATATTGATCCTCCTCTGAAGGTGTCTCCTTGCCACTGTTTGTTTTGAAACCATTAGTAACATCCTGCCATCACCTGCTTAACACCTGGAACATGTCTGAAATTGGAATTTAACAGAGCACAGGTGTTCGGTTTTACTCAAGAGCAAGCCACAGTGAGACAGACATTCAGAGCTCTGGCCATACACACCATCCTGAGTGTGGGCTCCCTGAGTGAAGGAGCTCCAAAACCCTCAAACTGCGACCCCCAGCACTAAGGGCTGTGCTCTCAGCAACCAACACACAGTTTTCAACCTGGGGTTTCCCTCTTTCAGGCACCCTTGGATTTTGCAGAACAGCCAGACATTTTTCAAAGCACCATCATTCACCTGCTCACTATCAGAGCCAGTACATATGAGACAAATGTGGCTTTGGGCAAGACTGCTAATTGGAAGTATGTAATTTTGTCAACTTTTCCTGCTTTTCATGGAAAAGATACCAGCGAGGAACCTAAACAGATAACAGCAGCTGTACTGGACTACAGAGAAGCATTAAAAGTACTAGACAGAGTCTGAAAACATCTACTTTCAAATTCATGATTTTTATATTATTTTCATAGTTCTCCAATACCTCTGACAAAGCACTGTTGGGTTACACTGGGGTTATGTCTCGACATTGGTATTCCATGCTATTGTAATTGTTACTTCTTATGCTTTTTTCTAATACTGCAGACAGAGCAGCTGTTCTTAGTTTCTGAAATTCNCAGGGCAAGCATGGGGAGAGGAAAGACAAAGAATAAAAAAAGAGAGAGAGAATCAACATTCATTTGTGTAGTAACCTTTAAAAAAAAAAAAAAAAGTTTTAAAAAAGCACTTACATGTTTGCAAATTTCTAATCTTGACATCTTAGGGTCTCAATATAACAAATGTTAATAGGTTCAACTGCAGTCAAGGATCTAAAAACATTTTTGTGCTTCCTAAGAGACTTCTCTATGTCAGGCAGAGGCGTGTGTATTCTGAAATATGTCTGGGTAAAAATAGCATAATTAAATGCAGACTCAGATGCATTTAAACAAACGAGATAAGGGTTTTTGATGCTTTTCTGTGTGGTTAACAGTGTTTTGATAACATAGCTTGTCTTTTTGTAATATGTACCATGATCTCTTAACGGTCATGAATAGTCAAAGTCTCTTGCAGTCATTAAGGCAGACAAATCTGACTCAACAGATGTATAATGGCTTTTCTAAACACAGCCCAGGAAGATGGCGTCAGACACATGCAGCTGACTGTAGAATTAGAAAAACCTTTCTTTGAACAAAGAAAAAGCAATATATGTCATGATGGGTATGTATTCCTAGTAAGAAAATAGGACTCACTATATGAACACCACACAAAAAGTGTGATGTGAAGCCTATTAAGAATAGAAAAAATTCTGCTGTCATCAACAACCTTCAGATCACACCTAAAGTGCTTGATGAGCTTAATCACTGAAATTCTTACAGAAAGAGAGAGAATGAGTACAGCACATAGAAAAGACCATTAGCTCTTCAAACTTTCTGGCCAAAATGTTCTAATTAGTCTCTTGTGTAAAATCTGGTGCTACCTTTCCAAAGTGTTTACAAAATATCAGAAACTTTGTTAGTCAGATAATTTTGTAGAGATCTTCCAAAGTAAAGGCAACATTAATACAAAATGCAATTATTCTGATAAGACTATCACTAGGAACAATTGTTCTCCATACTCATATGATTCCTGGAATCCTCCAAGACCCTCCATAGACATATAATGACATAACTCCCAAAGGGAAGCCGTATAGTCTATCCGCTGGTCCGTGGGCACAATCACTTCTCCCTAAAATATTTCTGACTAATGTTTATCTATCTACCTTGTTTTCAAAAACCTAAATGATGGAGGTTTCACAGCTTTCCCCATCAATTTATTTCAGCATTTAGCTTCTCTCACTATTAAAAAATTTTCTGTATACTAAATTAAATCTCTTACATTGCTGTTTGTGCTCATTCATTTTCTTCTGCCCAAGTCCACTGTGAACTATTTATTTCCAACCTCTTCGGGGCAATATTTCCATATTTAAGAGTATCACGTCTCCCCTCTATTTTAACTTCTCTAGACTAAGAGAATACAACTGATAGCTGTTTCTTGAGATTTTTTAAAAATGTCCATATCTAGATCATATACTAATTATAGCTGCTGGATAGTAATTACTATACTTGTTTGTATTGGATTGATTAGTACGATATTCATACCATGTATGCCTTATCAATAATTTTTAGAGTCATCCAGCATCCAAAAATGTTTCAAGAGATTAATTTGTATTTTTGAACTCATAAATAACAATAAAAAAGCTACCAGCAACAAAGAAACAGAAATGTAGTTTATTCATGTTAATGGGATCAAACACCCTCTTTCAATTCTTTAGAAGCTTTGTCCTGATGAAGAATTATGAGTTATTATTTTAGAGAAGGAAAGAGACAAGGATGCCATATCCCCACAGGCACACAGTCATTTTACTGGTATGTCGAATCTGCATCAAATGAAGCCATCATAAATGAAGAGTGGGTGTCACGGAGGCACCCCAAAAATAAGTTTAGGCGGACAACAAGGTCCAAAACAAACTTTATTCCAGCTGGAAAAGTACCGCCGATAAACCGATTGGAAACGGGGTTTATACAATTAGTTAGCACTCCAATAACATAAGATACAGGTTTGGACATTAGGTTAGGAGATTATTTGGGGTGCAGTGAAATAAGAATAATGGAGATCCACAGCGTGCATATATGCACTCACAAGAAAACAAACCGGAGCCCTCTCTGCCCCGTTTTACCCTTAAAGGAGAAACACCAGCCTATTGCAGCCAGGACTTAAACTTGCCAGCCAGGCAAGGAATTTACACTTGTCTGTCCCAGACGAGGACTTTACACTCGTCTACCAGGCAAGGACATTAAAGCATATGTTCCATAATTTATCACTCACCCACATGCAGAGGTGAGGTGTTTCCCATCCCGGGAAGTTACGTTAGACGGTTTCTCCGTCTAAGGGGAGTGGCTCCGGCAGCATGGTAGACCCGCAGCTCCGAGAAGACCACACAAAGGGGTCTTCAGCGGGAACCCCATTTATAGTCTGCTCAGATCTGGCTGTGGGCATTCCAGAAGCTTCTCGGCTTCTCTGCACGCCCCCCCCCATGACTGTGGGCATTCGAGAAGCTTCTCGGCTTCTCTGGGCTGTGGGCAGGCTTGGCCCCTCCTCTGCTGACGACACTGCCCACCGGCCCTGGGTCTCCACAAAGAGCCATTAACTGCCCATTGAAGGCCCAGTTCTGAGAGGGGGATGTGCAACTGCCACACCGGATCTCAGGGCGTGGGGGGGGAAAGTGCAACTGCCACACTGGGGAACCCAAGCCAAACCACACATATTTAGGGTGCCAAATCATAAAATAGGTCACAGATAACATCTGAGCCTATAATTCAGTTCAGTTGTACTGTAAAGCTCCAGCAATGAAATATCAAAAAACCACCTTAAACAGTGGTTAGACATCTTGAACTTGGGTTTCCGCAGCCTTTAATTAATATTGTAGGTGTATCTGAATACTTCATACATCAAATTGTTTCCAGTTTCATTATCGAAAAATTCCAGGTATAACAGCTCTGTATTTTAATTATTGAAAACCTGTCTTCCTATCATGTTTCGTTTTTGCAAGTTTATTAGACAAATGCCCTAATCCATCTGAAAGAAGATAATTGGTGAGTAAATCTAGTCTGACTATGTATGAATGTGATAAACGTGTGTGTATATGTGACATGCTTGTGTACAGGATGTGTTAACTGTGCATCGATGCAACCTCCAATTAAAACAAACACAAACTCTGGAACTCACTCCCAGTTTCAATGAAGGTTGCCTTGCACCACTACATCAAACCAAAGCACAAAGTATGCTTTCTCATTACAGGAACATATTTGGAGAAAGGAAAATCACCCTGAATGTTTCTGCCCTACATCCTGAAAGCCTGGAGGTTTGTTTATGTGGCCCTCTGAGACAGGGCAGGAGCTGCACTACCAGTCAGTCACCTGCATATGGGCTGTTCTCTGGAACTCATCACTTGACAAACGGTTGAGATTAAGTGGTTCTACTGAAATCAAACAGCATAAGGCTTCAGGCACGTGCCACACTGTGCAACTTGAAGCTTTTCTTCTTTGCCAGGATTGGCTTAAAGCCTCCTGGAAGCAATTAAATTCAGTTCAGCTTTTTCCCTGAAGATGTAAGATCAGGGCCAAAGAAGGGTCAGAGTAGAGAGGGAAGAAGAAAGAGAGAGAAGATGAAGCTGAGACAGTGTCAAGGACAGAAACCTAGAGAGCCAGGCTCACCGCTTTGGATGTGGAGGATCACATGAATATGGTGATGCCAGAAACTCCTCCTTCCAGCAAGCATTACAACTCCAAGGTCTTTCCAACAGTGGGAAAAGGAAGGTGGTTAACCTGATTTTCATAGCTCTGGCACAAGTTGTGCCATGGCCGTTATCCCACCCATGACTGGCAACAGTTGTGAGCTACTACCTACTTTGACTAAGTTCAGAGCTGCTCCTGGCAGCTGAAATGCATATTGTGTTTTCACTTGAATAAAGAACAGATACAGGGCTTTGATCTGTGTCCCACTGGAAAGTAAATACAGGGCTTTGCCCCAGGAAAGTTTCAAACTCTAAAGACAAAAACAGGTTAGTTACTTCCCAGGTCTTCCCAAGCCTGAAAAGCAAGGTCATCAGGTTTCAACTCTGAGGAAGGACTTTGTTTCAAAATGAATTCAAAACTCTCTTCTTTGCACTCTTTTGTTCTTGGGTGACAAACTGGAGCAAGGTAGCTTTCCATTTTGCGTGGTCCAGTCTAATCCACTGAGCCCTGCACACTGCACCTGTCCTAGCGTTA
>VWYH01007991.1:1414537-1556038 GCA_013399365.1 Pampusana beccarii | reverse complement strand
GTTCAGTTCTGGCTCACAAGAAATTCTTGAAGTGTTATTAAATTCTTTCAAGAAGAATCACATTTCCTACACAGACTGATTAGTTTGCCAATGCATTGAGTTTTGACACCTTTTGGACAAAAAGGCTTATTCAAGAAAAAACAGAATTCAGGGTTCAAATTCTGAATTATAAGCATGGTAAAGAACACTAAAGCAATATGTGATGCAGAAGTGACCTTGTAACTACACAAATTTGCTTAAGTCTCGTACCTCATCATGGTTGGTGTTGGTTTTTTGTTTGTTTGTTTTTTTAAATATGTTTCCATGTTTCCATGCATTTAGAGATTGATGAGGATTAAGTAATCTACTAACTTACTTTAAGTAACAGCTGAGTGATTTGGGGTGTCTTTCAAAATGTTGTAGTTTATAAATTCCAACAACCTGGGCAGTTGATGTAGGAGGATATCCATTCCTTAGTATCTGGATGTGAAGAAGTACTGGCAAGGAATGCCTTTTCATCTTTGAGGTGTTACTCCTCCACGACTTTAGGTCAACAGAATATTCACTGCATGCTGAAAGATCAATGTGTTGGGAGGATCCTAGTGAGATTTGTCACAAGTCGGTGTGTTGTATGATTTTTTTACAAGCCAACTCAATTTTCTTCAGATAAACAGCCACTAAAAGGGATAGAACTAGTGCCAGCAAACTAACACTACAGTCAGTGGTGCTCTACTGCTCTAACCAGAGAAGAATAGAGGCAGTATAAGTCTCCATCTCACTGGAGAATAAATATGAACGTTGCATGGAAATAAATGTTCTCAAATCTAAGGTAGAGGGCTTGGATTGAAGACGGAAAGCTACACACATATATTTAAAAACTTTTTTTAAAAAGATGCTTGAAATACAGGAAACATGAATTTCAATTGTAAAGGGAAAAGATATTTTGGGGTGTCTGCAGACAGTTGCAATATACATGACCTACTAAGAAAAACTGTCTGAGTGCACAACAGAAATACTATCAGCATCTTATCCTGAAAGCCATGAACACTCAAAGGGGGTGGAGACATCAACAATAATTCTCTTCCCAATTAAGCTCTAATGCACGAATATATAAAATTAGCAGGTTAAACATGAATCATTTTAATCATTTGGGTTGGGCTATGAAGAGAAGACTGAACAAAAGGTGATGAAAGTGACTGGCTGATGTAATAAGAGACCAAAGCTAGTTACACCGGGAACTCTCATTAAAGGTGTGGGATCTAGTTGCTTCCCTTTTCCCAGTAGGCGTCTTGAAGTGTTCCTGCAGAGGGTTTGGAATATGTTTTAGTCAGAAGGAAGTTGGGTGGCAAACTAGCTACCACTCATAGTTACCTCATTTAAGTTTTAGGTGCCACGTTCTTTTTTTCTTTTTTCTTTCCCTCCTCCTTCTCCCCCTCACCCCTTCTTCACTTGTGAAACTTTCTTGTTCTCTTTCTCTCCCCTCCCCTCCTCAGCCTGTTTTGCTACTTTCCTTTTTAGGCAACTGGAGACTGTCATTGCAAAAAAGACAAAGGAAAATGCTACTGTGTTGTAACTTGTTCTGTCAGTCTCCCGTAAGCTGCTGTTCTCACATTTACCTGCCTGGGTTGGGTTTCTGAAGAGAATTGTTTCACTGTTTTCCAAGTAGAAAGCACTTAAGGGAAATGCAGCTCAAGAAAGAGTGATATTTCGATGTTAAATATTAACCAGATTCAAACAAGCTCAAGAGCATTTCAAGTGAGGTTAACTTGTTGGGCTGGTGAACAAGAACGAAAGCAAGCAGTGAAGAACAGGCATGGGGATACTCTATTCAGAGGTACGTGAGCATTTTCTGTGCAGTAATTGAAGTTATTGAAGATATGGATATTCACTGGGTTTGGTTTATTCCCTTCACACCCTCCCATATGCAGGCTTTTACAGATCTGGAAGTTCTTTTCCTCTGGAAATGCTGTACTTTGCTGTACTTACAAACTGACAGACTGACAGAAGTACTGTTTGAGGGAGCAAAGAAAATGCAATAAGCAGTGGAATTATTGTGCCTTCATAGAGAAACTACGAGTTCAACGTTTGTTATTGTTGTGTGTTGAGATCAGAATGATTCTGAGCACGGCGCAAACAAGAAACAACTTTGGTAACTGCAAACAAATCTTTGGCTGATGTTCAATATAGATAATTGAGCTAACACCTAAGGAAACATTCCCCCCTACTCCACGATTGTGTTACAAATGTTATTTTTTTTAATTCTTACCTTTATGGGTTTATCCTCAGACCACGATCCATTTAGCATACCCTAGCTTAGTTAAAGTGATGCTTAGAGAATGTTCAAATGCTGTCCGTATCTTCCATGTTTTGTCTTCCTTCCTGACAGCAGACTTTTTTTTACTTTTCTTGCATTTCCTGTCTGGTGATCTTGTACAGAGCAATCTCAGCCATTAAAACCCTTGCCAGTCCTATGATTACTTTATATTTCCTGAAGTGTCAGATACTGAATGTTGAAATACTCTTCTGTAAGTCTTGTAGAAGTGCTGTAGAGATACTGTAATCTAACTACAAGGTCTTACTTTATAACTGCATATTCAATTCTCATTTGAACACCTGATTGGGTGAGTGTCACTCAGTCATTGGCATATGTAATTTGGGTGAAGCTGCTTTAGCAAGCCAGTTGGACTAGATGTTTTCCAAAGGTCCCTTCTAACCCCAGCCATTCTGTGGTTCTGTAATCTTCAGACTCCAATTTCCAGTCCCAGTTTTCTGCCCTTTGGTTTCTTCACTCAGGCAGAGCCATGTGCTCTAGTTCATGGTTAGCCTTGATGCTGCAGCAGGGAAAAGGCACCACTGGTGATGGTAGAAGGAGTTTGGTGTTGTGATTCTTTGTTTTTCGTACGTTCCTTCAATATGTTTTGTGCAGCATTGTCTGGTTCATCATGTGCATCTTGTCTGAATGTTAGGTGGTGCTGCAGAATTGCGAGTGAGTGCGGAAGTGAAGGGCTTTACTGCCAGACAGGTCAAATAGGTGCTCGCTTCCTCTTCACCTAAGCTGGAGTTCCTGGTCCTGCTTCCCTTCTTTTCAGACCTAGAGCTTGCGTTTGTATTGGGTGTAATGTTTGATGTTCCTGTGCCAGGTCTACCCTGCTGCCTTGTGGAGGTGGTCTAGGTCTGTTCTGAGTTCTCTGGTGCAGTCAAGACCCTGTGGTTCATAAATAATGTGGTGTAGGCAAGTGCGGCCACTCTGTGTTTCAGACTGCCAGCACCCCCAGAAGTTGTGAGCTCAGTTCCCACTGATGGGGGCCACTTCAGGGCTTTTTCTTGTGGGAGCACTGGGTTTTGTTTCTCACGTGTGCCTAAAGGAGATGCCGTAGACTTTATTTCTGTGCTCCACCTGCCAGCGCATCTCTAACAAGGGAAGCTGCAGGGGTTCTCCTGGCTGTCCTACGCTGCTGTGAGTCTCCTGCAGTTGTAGTCCTGCTCCTCTCCACAGCTCAGCCTAAGCCTGAAATGTGGACTTTGGATTCTCCTGATACTGCCTCTGTCTTGCATGTGAAACCTGGTTATTCTTAGTTTGTATCTCATAGGTTTATTTCCCTTTTGTGTATGATAGGTGGATAACAATAATGTATTAACTATAACATGGATCAGAGACTGGCTGCTAAGCTACACCGTTGCTGAGGTGGTCTTCTAACACTGTAGAAAACTGAGTCAAGGTTTCCAGACTTTTAGCCTGCAGGCTTTTCTGTAGACATAGAGGAAATGTCTTTTCTTGGATTTTGGATGGAATCCACTGCTTGTACATAACACTGTCCTGACTCTATAATTTTGGAAAACTACTTTGGACTTCCAAAGAGCGGACTTTGATCTGTTGAGGAGACTGGTTGGCAGAGTCCCTTGGGAGACAGTCCAGAAGGGCAGAGGAGTCCAGGAAGTCTGTTCACTCTTCAAGAAGGAAATCTTAGAGGTGCAGGAGCAGGCTGCCCCTGTGTGCCAGAAGATGAGCTGGTGGGGAAGAACACCATCCTGGCTGAATAGAGAGTTTCTTCTAGAATCTGGGAATAAAAGGAGAATTTATAGCCTTTGGAAGAAGGGGCAGGATACTCAGGAGAATGACAAGGATGCTGTGAAGTTTTACAGGGAGAAAATTAGAAGGGCCAAAGCTCAACTAGACCTAGCCTGACTATTGCTGTAAGAAGGAACAAAAAAAATAAATACATTGGCAGCAAAAGGAGGGCTAGGGAGAATCTCCACCCTCTGGTGGATGCGGGGGGGGGAAATATAGAGACAGATGAGGGAAAGGCTGAGGTACTAACTGCCTTCTTTGCCTCAGTCTTTAATAGTCGGAACAGTTGTGCTTCAGGTACACATCCCCCTGAGCCATAAGACAGGGATGGGGAGCAGAATGAAGCCCAAATAATCCAAGGGGAAATGGTTAGCAACCTGCTACACCACTTAGACACACATAAGTCTGTGGGGCCAGATGGGATCCACCCAAGAGTATTGAGGGAGCTGGAAGAGGTGATCACTAAGCCACTTTCAATTATTTATCAGCAATCCCGGCTAACCAGGGAGGTCCCAGTTGACTGGAAGTTGGCAAATGTGACACCCATCTACAAGAAGGGTCGGAAGGAGGATCCGGAAAAACACAGGCCTGTCAGTCTGACCTCAGTGCCAGGGAAGGTCATGGAGCAGATCATCTTGAGTGCCATCATGTGGTACATACAAGAAAAAAAAGTGATCAGGCTCAGTCAGCATGGATTCATGGCAGACAGGTCCTGCTTGAACAACCTGATCTCCTTCTATGACAAGGTGACCTGCTTAGTGTAGGAGGGAAAGGCTGTGGTTGTTGTGTACCTAGACTTTAGTAAATTCTGATACTGTTTCCCACAACATTCTCGTGGAGAAGCTGGCAGCTTATGGTCTGGACAGGTAGACTCTTCACTGGGTAAAGAACTGGCTGGATGGCTGGTCCCAAAGAGTTGTGGTGAATGGAGTAAAATTTGGTTGGCGGGCAGTCACAAGTGTTGTGCTCAGGGCTCGGTATTTGTGCCGGTTCAGCTAACGGTAAATGAAAAGCTCAGTATTGAAGACAAAATAAAAGAAAGAAACTTATTCTCTTTTCTATTGGAGAACTTAAAATGTTTCCAGTCTGCCACACTTCACATAGTTATTGTCTGTGTGCAGTAGGATATTAGAAACCCATAGCACTCCATTCATTTTCAGCATCTCTTTAGTCTACGATCTTGCTGCTGGAGAGGAAAGGAATTGCAGGTCAGGTCAAGGGTGTGTAGAAACAGAGTGATGACTTGAACAACAAGCAGTTCTCAAAAGCCAAGCAGGATCAGAGCTGTGGGCACACATGCACATGTTTTTTAGCTAGGAAATTTAACTTCAAGCCCTAGAAAATAAACATTGCTTAGGGTATAGTTTTTCAACTTTCACCTGAAGTGCAGTTCTGTTCTAGGAACTAATGAGTCAGAAGTGGTACCTCTTGTTCAGCGGTGCTCATCCAAAGGGAAAGCCTTTTGTAAACTCAGAGAGACACGGGCTTTTCAGTGCTTGCTGCTTAATACAGTGGCCAGCTGCTATGAGATTGGAAGCCATTTCTTAAATGGCTGCAAACGAACTGGATTTATTTCTTGGCCCAAAATGANTGCTGCTTAATACAGTGGCCAGCTGCTATGGGATTGGAAGCCGTTTCTTAAATGGCTGCAAACGAACTGGATTTATTTCTTGGCCCAAAATGAACAGAAAGTTCATTCCACTGAGCAAGGGCTGTGAGTGCTCAGACTGAGGGTTGGGAGGTGCTGGGTGGCAGCAGCAGGAGCGTCTCTTACCACCATCTGCTGGAAGTGGCCTAGAAGTGCGACCTCTGCCAGCACTGTTTGGCAGTGTCTTCGGGATGTGCAAGTAATAAGTCAGAATGGGAAGTGTGGACGTCTTAATGAAACGTGTGCTGATGAACATTATCTTCTCTTTTCAGCCCATTTGTCAGGCAGCTTATAATAACGATTTCAATGAAGTTCAGCTCCTTTTGGAGCGCAACAGCAACTATCTGAACATCCAGGAGAGCCGTGGTGGAGACACACCCTTAATTTGTGCGTGTAAAAAGGGAAACAACCGGATCGTTAGCTATCTTCTAAAAAGAAATGCCAACGTCAACCTCAGAAACAAGGTAAGTGGAGTATACGTGTGGGGACACTGGCAAGCGCAGCCAAACCTGAGGTTTTTTCCCACCTGAGGTATACGTATAATCCTCAAATTACAATTCAATAAGCCTGTATGTTTCTGTTTGTCTCCTCATTTATTCTCCTAACTTGACAATGCATACAAGAAAATAAACATTGCCAGTCAGAATTTCTATCTATGTCACATTCCTTGTTTAGGTAATACTGCACACCATGCCCAGTCCCCTGTGGGTTCTGGTTGCTTGCCCATGCAGCGTTCTGCACTTGTCTTGCCCTTCAGCTTGTATTTTAACTGCATTGGCAGCCCTTTTCTAGCTGTGCCCGGCTTCCTTAAGTGCCTCTCCGCCTCACCTTCACAGATTGAATCAGGCCTTGGGTGCAGAGCTCAACTGTGTTGCTCAGGCCTGAGAATCGGGAGCAGAGGATGGCACAGAAAGGCTTCTCTGTTTATTTTGGGCCCCAGCACAACACTGTAACGTAGTTTGTCAAGCTCCCGTTTGACAACATGTAGGAGGTTTAACACAAGAGTTCCTAGCACACAAGATTAGAGTTCTGCCCTTAAGTTGCTTTGGTTTGCGCAGTATCCAATGACTTTTTTAAGCTGTGTTTGCACAGCTGGGGGTATTGCTACTTGCCTGTGTTTCTCAAGTGTGCCAAAGGAGGTGCCATAAACTCTCACATATGTTTTCTACAGTAACCATCACCTCTATAAGAAGAGCAGCTGTGGGGATTCTTCCTGCCGATTTGACTTGCTGAGCAGTGGTAGTAGCCACATGAGATGTCCACTCTACCCTCTCTCTGCAGCCGTGTCCAAGTTTGCAGACATACATGTGGAATCCTTTGGATCCCACATCCTTCTTGCATGTGTAGCCCAGTTTCCATGAGCCTATACGTGTTAAATGTGCTTCTACTCGAAGGGAGGAAAATGCATGTGTCTGTTTCTGTTTTTGTTTTTTTTCTTTTTTAAAAAAGGGAAATATTTCTAGCAGATTACATAAAAGAAAGCTTTTGCAATATAAAATAGTTCACTATTGCCAATCTTAAACAAATATAATCAGATCCCTGAATCTGGTACTAATCAGAGTTATTTTGTGTTTAGAAGGACCGCACTTGTCTGCATTATGCTGTGAGAAAACGGTTTAGCTTCCTTGACTATGTGCTCATCATAATCCTCATGCCAGTTATGCTTATTGGATATCTTCTCATGGTGAGTCTGGATGAAAGCAGGAAAGATCCCGTACCTCTTTCTTTCCGCTTATCACCGTCCTCATGGAAGTATTTTGGGCCAGGAACCTGTATAGAATATGGACTTCTTTCTTAAAAGCAAGGACTGGTGGGGACCATCAGAAGAAGCAGAGATTTTGCTGTGCCTGTAGCTGGTGAAGCAACAGAATTGTATCACTGCATCAGTCTGGCATTTGGAGAAGCCAGACAGTCTTCTTTTTGGAAAAAATGCAGCAGTTAGTCAAAACTACTTAGTACTATACACAGATAAATTGTCTTACTGTGTGACTCTTTCCCTTGCATGAAACAGGTCTCAAAGACTAAACAGAATGAAAACCTGATCAAGATGTTGCTTAGAGCTGGAGCTGATGTTAATGCTACAGACTGTGTAAGTGGGTTTATACAACCGCAGATGTGGCTCATATGCATGCGACAATACTAAAACTGGACTTCAGAATCTTCTAGCAGCATAGACATGCTTTCAGAGTAGGATCAGGGACCGAACTGGCCTTGATGTACCAGGAGAATTCAGTGTTTCCACTTGACAATCCGTTAATTCTCCCTTTCTGACAATTAAGAGAATCCAGGAAAGCTGGGTTGAGACGCTTATGAATTACATACCTGAACTTATAGAGATTCTAGTGACATAAACTTCTGAGGTTATCACCATCTATGAGTTCTTGGAGTGGAGCAGATTTGTGGGCAAAGGTCATCCCACAGTGCTAGACCCTGTATCTTCTCTTGATCTTCAGAGTGCACTGCTCTACCACATGTAGCATTCTGTGTCCACTAACCTACTTAGGTGTGGTAAAGAGCTCCTCTACTCTAAGGCAGAAAAAAAGTACCCCCAATTTTAGCAGTAACCAAATTCCAAACCACTGAAGTGTGAGCAAACATATTGCTTAAGACACAGTTGTTGAGATCAAGATCAAGGAATACTCTGAAATTGGTAAAGAACTATTGGCCTCCTGATGAAGGTGTCAGACCTGTTTTAGCAGCTTCATCCTGAGGAACAAATGATTTTGCTGTTTTTTTTGCTCTTATGAGAATGTATTTGTTTAACAATGTAGTATTTTGTGACAGGAAATGTTATGTGTCTTGAGCATCCAGCTGTTAGGAGGAAACTGGTAAGGTTACAGGTAGTCATACTTGCCTAAGGTCTGTTAAAGAAGTAATAGAATCGAAATTCATGTACTTCTGTTCCCCTTCAGTCTGGTTGCACAGCCCTTCACTATGCTTGTGAAATGAGAAATCAGGAAGTCATTCCTCTGCTACTTGAGGCTCATGCTGACACTTCTGTAAAGAATCAGGTAAGAAGGTGAACTGGACAACTGTATAACTGCTTCCTGGCAGCAGATTCATTAGCTATGGGGTATAAAGGAATGTTTGCTTCATTGCCCTTTTTGGTAATAGCAACTTTTTGTGCCACTGGACACCATTCTTTTGAGGGGGACTAAGTTAAGCTTCTTCTGTCATCAAAAAAACTCAAATATTGTCCAAATAAATATTAACCTGGGAGTATCTGCATTACTGAGTTGAGGTGAGCAATGTGTTGCCCATGTTTCTCTTGAAATCAGCTCTTAGCTTAGCTCTGCTCTGCCTTTGGACATTTGTCCCAGGAAACAGTGGAACGGTTTTCACTACTGGAGGGGAGGGAAGGGAAGGACTCTGCCCCTGAATTCAGGGAGAGTAGAAGTGGACCCAGCATGTTCTGAAACCTTTGCTTCAGAACAAGGACATGACAGTGAAACTTAAGCAGGAGACCACTGCATCTGGGTGGGAAATTTGGGAAAGCTCTTTGTACTTGACCCACATCTACCACTTTGCATGTATTTCTTCTGTTTCTTTCAGGATGGAGAGACTCCGTTAGATATAGCAAGAAGGTTGCAGTTCCACAACATTGAAAGCATGCTAAAGAGAAATTTGTAGTCATTAAGAACTCTTGAACATGTGGGAAAGTACCTCATCTGGCAATTCATCTTGCACAGGAACAGGAGTCCTGCAGAGGGTTGAGGGCTGTTACTTCAGAAAGATTTGGTTCAGATCTGCCCATTCCTTACTGCAGACTTTGACTATTTTGTGTGAGACTTGTCAGTACTCCCAAGACCACCTGGGCTGAAAGGAGTTAATTTGATGTTACTAAGCCATAAATGATTACAACACTGTTCAAAATATTGCCTTTTCCATTTTCTTCCCCACTTTTATTACTTGCCTTGCGCAGTGTGTGGATTTTGATAGCTTGCTATAGTATTTGCAGCCAATGCAAAAATAAAACATCCTTTAGATTGTGTGTTACTTGTTCCAAAGGGATATGCTTGACAGCTGCACAATATGCCACAGCAGTTTATGCAAAGTGTGGTAACCTTCTTCGTAGTATTTCTTTTCCTATGATGGCAGTAACTGGGAAAATAGATGTTTCAGCTTAGCACTTCGTCCTTCCATACCTGCTACAAGTTTCACACACTTTAATTTTCACTATGTTGCTACAAGTGAAGAATTATCTTCTCTTTTTCTTTTTTTGTCACGTAAGAAACAGCAAAAGAGATGCAATGTGTTGCTGGAGACCACAAAGGCACAAAGAAAGCCAATTCCCAGGTGACTTTAATACGTTAAGGAATAACAATGAAAATATGTTTCGCACAGTAGAGAAACAAGTTTTTTGCCTACCTTTCCAATATAAACAGTGTCCTAAAGGAAACAAAAATCAATAAATATAATGCTGTGGATGAGAACCAGATGTATCCTTCCCATGGGAGTGGACAGCTTAGCAAACTTTTCAGAGTGGTGTATGCAGCAACGGATGCATAGACCAAAACAATAGTAAATTCATGAGTCTTCTCTTGTATAGGCGAGGGCAGAAAAAAACCTGCAGTGGTAAGCAACGTATTAAAGTGTCCTGGCGCTTTGTGATTTAATAATTCAGCAATAAAGGGGAGTCTCCTTTCAAATGTTGCTGTATCTTGCTTTCTTGGTCTAATGGATCTTTATTTTTGTTGACAATTTTGGCCATTTCCTGTAAGCTGACATAAGTTCCGAAGACAGATGCCATGGTCAGCACTGCTAACAGCTGCTAGACTGGGTGCATGGACAAACTAGTGTATTTTTCCTGTGTTGCATAATATAGATAAGTTTTTCAGTGTAGCTATTCTGCTAGGTGGTGACTCCAATTATGAAGGGTCTTACTTGGACAACAGGAGCTCTATATCCCACGCAGAAACAGCCTGGGAGATAAAGCTGCCCTGCGTGTGTATATAAAACGAACACTTTGGGGGTGTCCACACCCTTACCTACCAGGTCAACTTGCAGGTAAGTATGTAAAACATACATGACAACAACAAATATTAGGCTTAGAAATATCAGTCTTTCAGAAATAAAATCTGTCTAAATCAAGTGATCCTTGCAGTGTGTGCACAAATATATTCATGTTTTAAATGTTCATTCCTATACACCTCAACCTCCTAAGGAAGACAGCAGTCACAGTAACTCCATGGAAAACCTCTGACTTTGAGGAAAGCAAGAAACCTAGAAGTATAGATAAATACCTTTACTGGTATCCATTACGTGTATCTGTGTGTTTACCTCTTCTCAAGGTATCCCCCTTACTGCCAAATCACAATTTTGAAGGTTTTTATTGAATGAATTAACACTCTGCATATGGTTTCAAAAGTATTTTCTTATTAGTTCAATGATTTTCCAATACATTCTCTCAGTTGCATCAAGGCCCCAGACGAAATCAAGGTGTCCCCAAGCAGGAAAGTGCTCGTGGTAAATGAGATTGGTAATCCGAGAAAGTAGTTTTGCCATGTCTTTTGGGTCTGCAAATGTGTCTTGTCCACCGCTCCAGACAGCAATTGGTATGCTTATCTTCTCTATCTTGTACGCAGGAGGAGAAGACTGTAAGAAAAGGAGGAGACCTGGGTGAATGCTGCTGTGTCAGAAGTTGTGTTCAGAGAAAGGATTCTGTGCAAGCACCTCTCTTTCCCTTCTGTACTCACTATGATAAAACAGTAATGATGAAGGCCACCAACCTAGTGTCCATTTCCCTAACTTCATGCCCTCTTGACCATGAAAGAAGCAATCCATCCTGTTCCTGTGTCTTTCTGTAATAAATGGCTCTGAGTTTTCCTGCAGTTTGACATCTACTTGTGCCCTTCAGAGGTGGGGATAAGGAAAGAGCAGTGTCTGTGTTTATCAAGTAAGGACTGTGGATCTTACATATATATTTATAAATGTTGTTGGGATATGGAGTTTAGCTGTTGGTCTTAGCTGTTATGCTTCGTACTTAAGTGGCAAGGAAATATTTTTGTCATTTATAATTTCACTCCATAAAATTTCTGAGACAATGTGAATGGGTAGAAACAACTGATTATATTCTGGAGCCTTTCCATCTGTGAAAAGCAGCTTGTTCTGGTACAGCACAGGACACAGTAAGTCAAATCTGTTGCTTAAAAGTGAAATGATTGTCAGCCAATTAAACAGGTGACCATAACTGTGAGATTAATTTCATCCCTTAACTGAAAGACAAACCTTGAGGATTTTGGGGAAAGTAAAGGGGTTTATAATCATCCAGTGCTAGGACTTGGATGTGGCTCTTAGGTTTTTGGGAATGGCAGGTAAATTGGCGTGTCATGGGACACAGCCCTGCATCAGCAGGGGTGGCAAAATGAACTTGTTAGCTGTCTGCAAGAAACTGTCTACGCCTTGTCTGTGAATGGACTTTCACACTTCCGAGTATTAGATTTGGGTGAAACAGTACCACAGACTACTCTCTCCCTCTTTCTGTAGCATCTGAGGTGCTCAATTCTGAATTTTTCTTAGTTTTGTCAGGACCCAAGAGTGACAGGAAAACCATACCGCTTTACCTGGTTATATTTCTTCGTGTTTTCCTTAGAGCCATAGTCGTAAGCTTGAAATCGGTCTCCATATATTATCTGTTAAAAGAACAGATAAAATGTAAGTGGTGAGAGACCAAGAGGCAGAGTGCAGGAGGCATTTTCCTGCCTGTGATTGAAGCCAAGGCTCAGGCAGCGGGCTGTGAGCTACTCCCACCCCTTCCTCTGGTTGCAGTGAGTAGAGTGCACTGGTAGAGTGAGAGGTGTCATTACCTTTCCTCCTAACTGTCTCTACTGATCTTCAGCAACCACCCTTGGTCTGTTTTGTTATTAAAATTTTACTTGACTACCTTAGTTAACTAAAGTTGGGTTCCCTGCTTGTGATGCAGAGTTTGGTTCAGTCGTCACATGGAGAGAGGACATGAACGTTTAGAATGTGTCAGAGCTGTTACTAGACTGCTGCAATATAAGATCTCTCCCTATGCATCTTGTCTTTTGTGTCTCAGTTTGTCTGGTCCATTCACAGTAGCAGCAACATTTCCAGAGTCTCTGTACTTACATGAGTTTGGCTGTATATGAGTTGTGCTCTGACAGCAATTTTGAGGTGTAACACGTTCCCTTCTGCAGCTCTCAAGACAAAGATGTACATAAACAAAGCTGAAGCCTGGAAGCCATTGGAGCCCAACACACAGAGCAGCCTGATGTGCCCAGGGGAAATCTCAGTGCCTGATGCCAAAGGGACAATTCAGGTAAAGTCTGGTGAGCCATGGGAAGCAGTGCTCCCTCTGTGGCAGGTGCTCAGGGCAGCATGTGAGGAGATGTGATGGGCAGGTTCCCAGATCTGTTGCCTGTGGACTTCCCTGGGGGCTGTTGGCTGCATAAAAAGCAGTAGTAAGAGTCTGTTTATATGTCAGTGCACAGTTATACCTGGTGCCAATGAATAATGTTCTGTACTGATGTTCCAGCAGGGGAATGTCCTACGTATACATCTGTTCGACTCTGGAGAGAAAGCAGAAGTGTTAGAAAGGCAGTGATGTGGTGTTGTGACAGAATGAAACTGTGAAGGACATGAGCAACATACTGCTGCCCATTTTAATAGGATATTCTTCAAGTATCAGATAGAGAACTGAGAAGCAGACTTAGGAATATAGCTGGTTAATAGTATGCATCTTAATGCTTTCTTGATGAAAATGAGTCTGTTCCATGGAGAAAGTACTACTGCGGGATCCTGCAGTTCAGCAACAGTATAGAAAAAACTTTCATTCGTTTCAGAGTAGATTCCTCACCTCACACCAAATACAGATGCATACATAAGTCTTTCGAAGATTTGTTTTTCTCTTCACTTTACTCCTAGTGCTAAAGAAGCCAGCCTACAAAGCAGATTGTTTTTTCTTCTGTTTGCATTTTTATAGTTCTGTTAAGGAGATGTTCCAATTCCATCTCCTTGGACTCCTCTTCAGACCTGTTATCTTGTCCTGAGAACCACATTAGTGACTTAAACAAAGTCAGGAAAGATTCTTAATGGTTTAACTCTGCAATTCAGAAGGGCTGCAGTGGAGCTTTTTGCTGTCTTTTAATTATTCCAGTGTTCAGAGGACACTGGTGTCCGCATGCTAAGAGAGGAAACTGGGAACTGTATTACCAAGGAAGAGTCTGACTCTATCAGTCATCTGTGTACTACCAAAATGTGGTTGGCTTAGCTTCAAAAAAGGGCTCATTTATTGACATGTGCAGTACAGCTCTGGAGCATATTCAGTCCTGGGACTGGAATGTGTCCTGTTGTTGATCCCACCCATCATTAACTCTGGTCCTGTTTGGCACTGTATGTACCACACAATGTCCTGACACTCCTTCATTCTGCTGAGAGGTATGTTGTGGTCTACGTGCATTTACATGCATGACAGTTACTATATAAGGACAGAGTGCACAAATGTAACTTCCAAAATCACCTTATTTTTACCTTGAGTAGATGGTCTTGCATATGCTTACCGTGTTGAGATTTTTTATGGTGCCTCCAGCTATGTAACAGAGTATGTGTCCACAAAACTTATCCAGGTTTGCACATAACTGTGTCACAGGTCCTTTCAAGGCTTCGATTTGGTGAAAGGCTCCTTTGTGGCCAAATAAAAACTGAGGGAAAGGAAAAGTGCAACATTTTTTTTTCTTGTTACAGGTGCTTTTTTTTGCAGGAAGCTGTTGCTAATAGCCTAGCCTCCTAACTCAGTATCTGAAGATTTCTGGAACAGTTTGCCCTCCCAGTACCCCTTAAAACACATTCTTCCTCATAGTGCATCACACATCCTTCCTTCTTCGTATTACTGCATAAATCCTGGAGGAAGCCATCCTTCCATTTCTAGTGTAGTGACCTCAGTGCTCACTCATTTCTGAAGTCCCAGAGATTGTCACAGCTATTATTGCAGCTCTGGTTTAGTTCCTCATGCATGAGGACAGCAAAATATTAATTAATAGCAAGAGTCCTATGATGAGACAGAGTTTCACAAGTCTTTTACTTTACTGGGATCTGCTGCTATAAGCTGTATAACTCCAGTATTTTCTGCACAGAGTTTTGGGAACATTTCATCTTCCTCTTTGGGAACACTTCATCTCAGGTTGAGTGAACCCTGTGAGGATAAGTCAGGCATTGGGCCTCTTAGAAGGAAAAATGACATACCCTGAGCAGTGGTTCAGGAGCTTTTGCTATCTTAACCAGAGGGCTTGTAGCATGTGAGCATGTGGTTACTGGCCCCAGAGCACAGAACATTTTCACCCTTTTAGCCAGCTCAGGGTATGTAGAAAATGCTATGAAGCCTGTGAAGACAGAAGAGACAGCCTGAGTTAGTGAAGACATCTTCCACAGACAATTAAATAAGTAGTAGGTAGCAAAAAAGAAGTGAGACTAGATTTGCAGCCTGTTGTCTATTGTCTGTGTTTGTCTGTGCTGCCTGTTTTACCTAAGGCAAATGTTGAAGCTAAGGCCTGAAATGAATTTTATTTGAGAGGTGAAGTTCATTCTGAGGTTTAGAGCATGTCTGGACATTGCCTTTATCAGAAAAGGTTTTGTAAGCAACATGCCAATGAGGTTTTCATTATAAAATTGGTTCCCTCTAACGTTCAAAAAAGTCTCATAAAAATAAGTTCTTCAGATTGTAGTCTCTAAAGGTCTATGTCTGCTTATGCTTCCATGAAACTGTAGAATATTTAGCTGAATACTGGGAGCTTTGAATGTTTTCAACTGATTGTTTGCATCAAAGGCAGCTGTGGAAAATCTAGGTGATTAGTTTGTTTTGTCATGAGGGTTTTTAAATACTCTTATGAAAGGAAAAGAAAGAGAAGGTCTGGAGCTGTGACAATATATGATTTCCCCCCATTTTCTTATCTTTTTGTTTACAGTAATGAGCTGGCAGTTGCTAATCAATGTCCATTAATGTGTCTTACACATAAATCATAAACATCACAAAATTTCAGCTGATGCTAAAAGAAAATTGCATTCAGAGGCCATGAAGCGAGTCAATGCTAAAGGCTGGCACTAAGAGAAAGTAAGTTATTAATGTTTTTTCTTTCCTAATTTTCAGTCTCTGACAATATGTTTTAAACAGTAATGTGGCCAGTAATAGCCATTCATGAACTATGCTTTAAATTGTAATATCTCCATTAAGTCACATCACTTAGTGATGTTGAGGTTCTTTTTCCTTGTCTTGTCTATTTGAAATTATGTATTACATGTGCTGTTTGATCTTCTTACTTTTTGCTTCCTGTTCACAATGGAAATAACTCTTTGTCTTAATACAAAAGATGAACTTAATGAAAATTCCTGTTGCTGAGAATTTAAGAAAAATACCAAGTGCCAGTACCTGAAGTACCTGGTAAATGACCACTAGTATGTCTCTAATTATTTTAAAAGTTGAAACATATTTGGATCTGCCATTTAGTTTCTTTGCTTATTAAGGGTAACCAAAAGCATTTTTAGAAAAGTTTTCGTATTTTCCAAATGTCAACTCAGAAGGCACTTCTAAGTTCACTAGCTCTCCACAAACTGAATCAATGGGGAGACCCACTACTGATGAGATATGAACACGAATGATTGTGAATGGTGAGTGTCCTTACATTACCTGCTGTTGTGCCTTCAGAGTGACCAACATAGTAAACATCCTTCTGTCCAGTTTTATTCATGATGAAGTACAGCTCTGCTGGAATATCGTATTTACCCATTTCATCAAAGCTACAGGGGAGAAAGACAAAAAGCTAGCAGATAATTCAGCTGTCACAGTGTGAGTTACTGAACGTCACTTTTGTTCATTGCACCAAGCAGGACCCACAGAAAGATGAAGCTGCATGCTTTGTCTGCATTCTTGCTTGAGTTGGGGAATGGGGTAGAGGAAAACAGCAGTACTGGCACCTTGGGCTTTCTGCAGAGGAGGTGCTGGTTTCGCCTATCAGCGTCAGCCCTTGGGGAACTGAATTTAATCAGTGCTTTCAGTAACATGGGTTACAAAACACATTTCGCTCTTGATTGAACTCAGCTGTGAGAGATTAGAGGTTTCTAGACAAGGCTGCTCAGCCTGTTCCATCTGAGGTTCTTGCTTTCCCTCTCACAATACTCTCTCTCTTTTTCTCAGCAGCCCATTTCATTTCCCAGTGTCTGAAATCTCTTTCTCAACGAATGCTCCAAACTCTGAGTAGTAGGGAGCATTATGCTTTATCTTTTTCTTTACTCTCCTTGGTTGGCGCAGACCCTGTTCTGATGCTGGTTTAGGTAAAAAAACATCAGACTGAATCTATCTAGTCCCCTCAGAGTTTGTCTTGAGTAATTCTTTCTTACAGAGTACCTGAACTGCCAGAATGCTTTCTGGCTGGGATTAAGGGTCCTGTGTTTTAAAGACCAAGTGTTCCCTCGGCTGTTTCCCATCCAGACATCGTAGCCAGCATCTGCGAGGAGGAAACCCAAGCTGTTGTTGGGTAGGTTAGAAATCCAGTGGGTAGCGTCTCCTAGAAAAGCATGCTGTAGGAAGACTACAGGCTTTTGCCCTGGAAAAGATGAGAGTATTCTTACATTGGAGCAGTAGTTAACGTGTATTTGAGATTGGGGTGCAGACTTTAGTTTGTGAGGGGTTTTAGATGTTTCCTTCTTTAAGAAGGTCCCAGGAGAATTATGCATAGGTATTAGTGTGAGAAACATGAAGAATTTGTTCCATGCAAGCAGGAAATATTTAATGACATTTCATAAACATTTCATGACAGTACTGGCAAATAATTTCATGAGGAAGCCTGTTCACACCTACTTTTGCACTGGAAAGCCAGCTTACAAGTGCCTATATTGAAACCATCTACCCACAGCTGAAAGCTGCTGAAGGCATAACATTGTATGGAAGACAAAGAAGAATTCATCCGAAGAAGCATATCTACCCTTATGTTTATTCAGTAACCAACTGAGCAGGGCTGAGAGGCCCCTAATCTAACTTTGGTTAACCTTAATTTCAATGTGAGGCTGGCCCAAATGATCTCCAAAGGATGAGATCCAACTAGGAGGAGCCATTCAAAATAAATTATTCTATAATTCTAACAGGGAGTCACAAACGAAGTAACAGTATCCAGGGTACCTCGAATTCTAGTTAGAAATTTTTATTTCACTCATAAAACGTGATAAAACAGATTAAATGCATTCACTTTTTATTGAAGACCTGATTTCTTATCACCTTCCTTAAGAATGTCTTTGTCCTTCAGAAGGCTGGAAATTAATATTCACATGCATAACCTGAGAGGCTTTGTTGTCAGGCTTCTACTTTAAATATGTATTACTTAGGGTGTTAATACACTACCAATCCCCTCCCCCACCCCAGTCCACATGAGGGAAAAAACTGAGATATGGCAAAAGTCTGAAATAAGGACAGAAACACCGAATGTGTGGATTCGGATGAATTCGGAACTCAGGCCACATTTCTGACTAGGTGCTCTTGCTGAGATGGAAAGGTGTGGGATATATCATTGCATATGCAAAGGGAAAAGATGGGGGACCCATGTAAGAGTTTGCTCTCAGACTTTCCTTACGTCTTATAACTGTGTCATACCTGTATTTTGGTTGTTCCTCCCAGCAGGAATTCTGAAAACACCAAGGATGTATCCGTCTTTTGTGGTAACTTGATATTCCTCGCTGGGATATCCATGATATCTGATAATTTCACTCTGTGGGAAGCCGAAGGAGAGTTTGTCAACATGCATGTTGTCCTATTTTGGAGGGTAACCAAGCTGAGCAGCGTGGAAGTGGGCTGTTCTGTGATGGCAATGCAAGGCCTCTGGCTGCAGGGACCATGGCTGGGAATGAATATTAGAGGTCTTGTAAAAATATGCATCAAAGTTATGGGACAAAGCAGGACCATACTGAGTGACTTTTTGGGAGTTAGTTGGTCATATTTTGCAAGGCTGATAGAGAGTAAACGTGCAGCAGTATCTGTATAAGACAGTACCCAAATATGTGGGGTTTGGGTCATAATAAATCCTTTCTTGCCAAAGTGTGATTAGGCAAACCATGCAGGTGAAACAAACAAAGGTGGAGCTCTTGTCACTAAGGAACTCATGAGACCATCTACACCTAATTTTGCATGTACTGTGAGGAAATATTTGGTGATTTAGAACAAGGAGTCTTCGATTCCTTTGTGTTATGAGAATCTGCTGTTTGATGAAGGACTCTTCCTCCCTTGCCGCTGTACTGAGGAAACAGGTTGTTAGAGAAAGTGAGGATTTTGCTTCCCTTGAGACTAGAAACCAGGCTTTGCCTCCACCGCAAAGGATTTCTTCTCTCTGGCAGCTTGGACTGCTTGGGTATAAGCATCAAATTTTCTTTTACATGGGTGCTCCCTATCATAGTGCTGGAGGACTCTTTTTCCTCTTGCCAACACCACACTCTTCCCTTCTTTCTTCTGTAGCCAGAAATACCAACATGTGTTGAGAAAGGTGACTGCATCATGAGGTGTGGTCCAGGTTTGTGTTCATCATGTATCTGTTGGGGTTCACCCTAAACAGAGGCAGAGAAATTCTGCTGTTCAGTTCGGTATGCACTGGAGCATGTGGTCTGTGCTCTGGCCACAGTCTAAGTCTGAGTCTTGTTGTGGGGTCAAAATTCAGTAGCCTGGATGTCATTTCCCGTCAGGAGGTTCTAAGGAGCTGCCCGCCCTTGGAGCCAAAAGCAGCAGCTGGTGCTCTCCTTTGTAGTACTATGTAGTATGTAGTACTATGTGTCTGACTTCATGCAGTGTGTCAGAGTTGTATCTGTCCCTGGCACATTCGGAGCTGGCCCTCATCGCAGCAGTGACTCTAACACAGCAGTTTTGGAAAAGGCGGGTTGGGAAAATTGGAAATGTGAAAGGGGTCCTACTTTTAGTCTCCTGACAGGGACTGTCAGTGATGCGGCAGTGGTAGTGGTACCTGGAGAAATTATTTAGAAAGAATGGGAGAGAAAGTGAGCCAACTTACAACATTCATAAAGCATTCGGGGTTGCGAGTCTTCCTGTACTGGCTTTTGTCTGAATTCAGAGTGGAGGGTGTTGTGAATCCTGCTGAAAAGGCAATTGCTTGGGAGCAGAGCAGCAGGAGGAGGCACCGCATCTTGGGGCTGTGTGAAAGAACACATACAGGGAGGTTTGCATTAGGAAGAGAATGGTGTGGAATTCCAGAGGAAGACCCAAGTGGGGAGTCTCCTGAAGGTTGCCCAAGGTCTGTTCCCTGAGGGGCTGCCAGAATGAGTACCTGTGTGAGGAAGGACTGTACACAGCTCACTCTGTGTAGCAGGGAGAGTTGCAGAACAGATGAGGAAAATACTTGGGGATACCATACACCAATATGCCTGAACACTCTGCAGATGACAAGGAAGCTGTGGTTGATAGGCAGGGCTACCTCTTGAGTCTAGCAGAAGCTTGACAAAGAAGCTTGAGTACCTGAGATGGCCATCACCAAGCTTGTTTGCCTTTCTCTGCCTCCACTCCTCTGCCAGCAGGAGAGGTGAAAGGAGAAGCAAGCATTGTTTGTTTCCTGTCTCTGCAGGAATGAGGTGAGAGAGGTTTGGTGTGGGCTTTAATTCCATCTTCCCTCTCCTCCTTTGGGATCAAATGCCATTCTTGTTGCTGGCCAGTGGTGTGCTGGGGTGAAGGATCAACCAGTGAAGCTCGTGAAGGTTTGTGCAGGGGCCAGAAGTGAATCAGTGATTCTGGGACGAGATGTAGTGGGCTTAGGGGAACATGCTTGCACCAGATCAGTGCTAGATGGTGAATTCATCATGGTGTGATGTGCCCCAGACAAGGTTCAAATTCTATTTTAAATCAGTTCCTCTGAGAATATGAAGTGAACAAGATGGCCATGTGTGGCTCCTCAAAAGCCCCATGAGTCAGTTCCCAGTGAACCTTGCCTTTCAGGGTGAAACTAAGTCATTCAGGTTTCCATTTACAATCCCCTCAGGCTTCTTCAACAGGCCCTTGCATTATTTCAAGAACCTGCTCTGCCATCCCCAGATAATTGGATTTTTCCTACTGCTACTTTGGAGGTCAAAGTTTGTGGCTCTCAAAATCACTGGTTGCCACCAGCCGAGAAATCATGGAATGATTTGGTTTTAAAGCAGTAAACAATAGATCCTGACCCTGTCTCCTTTATCTCTCAGAAATGGTTGTCAATATCGCAAATCTTGTCTTGATCACGGGAAAGTGACACCTTGCCCTTTCCTGGGTTGACTGATGGTACCAGATTAACTTTTCTGAATAGAAATTGCAGAGTGCCTTCTATCTAGCATCAGTTTATGCCAGCTCCACCTACAGTTGACATGCTACCAGGTTTTAGTCTTTATTTTCCAGAACTCAGTTAATGAATGCAGGAATGGTAGTCTCTGTGAGCTTCCCACACCTTCTTTTCAACATGCAAATTTTGACTCAAATGCTCCCTTGAAAAGGGAAGATCAGGTACTGCGTCCCAGAAAGTTAAGGGACATGAATTAGTTAAAAATGTTTGGAGACCAAGAGAAGTGCTGATGTCATCAGTGTTGCTTGCCTATAGGAGAGCCACAAGCAGGTAGGATGAGATTTTTCTTTCCAGTCTGAAAGGTACGAAAAGGATTAATCCATGAAGCTCAGGACTGTGCTTACACATCCTGGAAAAGCTCTTGTACATCTAATTGTTTTATGCTGTGCCTGCTTGTGTGAGGAGAAAATGAGGGCTGTGAAAATAAAAGTAGCAGACATTCTGCAAGTGGATAAAGACCATAAAGATCAGGCAGGTTACATAAATGTTCAAAAATAGGATCCAGGAGACAAAAGGAACACGTAATGCAATGTTAACACTTCAGCTCATCAAGGCATCTTGTAAGACTGCCTCAACAGTAATTACTGGGAACATTACTTGTGTAGGCTTTGTTTCCTCAGAAGAGGGTATACTTCTATGACTGCAGCTTGTTTATGTTAGTTCACCCTTCTGTCCATCTTGTAATTACCTTTTGATGTTATTGCTAAATATCTGCCAAGTTCAGCACAAACACAAGCCTGGAAGGTAATGAGGTTTGCAGAAGCTCCTGAGGACCATCTGCTGGGGGAGAACTACTGAGTGGGACTAGTGCCTTGCTGGGGACAATGCAGGCTGGAGGCAGCTGTCGTATGTTCTGCAACCACCTGAACAGTCAACAAGAGTGAACTAGCCAACTAGTTGGTGTCCATGTATCTTCAAAGTGGCCACAGCATGCATGGATGGGCATCAAGGTTTGTGACAGAATTTTGTAGGAGACCTGCCTGTATGATAGTTTGCATTAGGAAGCTGAGCAGATTCAGGAAACAAGTCTTCCTGAAAGGTGGCATTTCTAGGTCCACTAGACACAAAGAATCGAATTTTTAATGAAGGACAGAGGTTGTCATGCAACTCTATGTTTCTGGAGTCTGCTTCTAGTATAAGACATCTGCTAATATGAGACATGCTGCCCTATGAAGGTTTTTTGGACTTGGAAATGGAGCTACAGATCAAGAGAAAATAAAGAGAGTGTTCCCTGGCAAGTAATGGCAAAGATGAACAGGATTTGTGGGAGTGAGGGAGGAGTAACCAAAACATTTTTTGCACTCTCTAAATCTCCTTACAGGTGGAGGTTTGACTTTTTCTGATCTTCAACTTAACCTTTAAATTTGACTGAACAAATTTAAAGAAGTCAAACCTCCCAACTCATCAAACAGTTGGAATGAAGCAGCATTCGGAAACACCCAAAATTTTAAACTTCATAATGAAATACACTCCATTCAGTTCCTTTTGTATATAAAACATGTAATTTTTATTGTCAAAACAGGAAGCCTCACAGCTACATATTCAGCACAATACTTTTTTTTTTGCTTTCTGCCAGTTGTTTTACTTTGTTTTAATGGCCTCCCTCTCCATGCGTTGGGAATCTCATTTGGGAAGAAGTAGTTTTGCTAAAGTCTCAGCTTGTTTTCAAATCACTACCAAGACTAGTTGAGGCAATGCACAGGCTAAATTATTCCTCTTGTTAGGGCAAAATTTTCTTAATGCACTCTGCAATCACCTGGCTTAGCTGTCATGGCTCATGGACTTCCAGGTATTTGTCTTTTAAATCAGATACAGCGGGCTAAGTAACATCAATCTTGGCAGGCTACTTCTCCCTTAAGCTTCAGGAATAAGAACAGTTAGGATACATGAACAGCTGTTTTTATCTAGTTAGATGAAGTCATAAGGAAACATCAGGCATGATAAAATGCCATAGAAGAACGTACTTAGAAGGAAAAACGCTCAGAGAGAGAGATGCCCTTGAAATTTCATTAGGTACTTTTAAGATTTAGTGAAACTAAGATATGAACCCTTCAGAAATCTATCCGTTTATCCTTGTACTTTAAGCAGTCTAAAATTTATTTCATATATGCTGTAAGGCATACACACACCAACCAGAGAAGCAACTGTGAGTAAATGCATATGAGAATCTACTGCAAGGAATCATTAACAAAACATACATATGTATTAAGCTCCAAGAGCAGGAGGTTCAGTTTAAACATACAGTTGCAATACTGGGACTTTCATTCCCTTCTTCTCAAACTGAAGAAAAAAGCAGGGGAAAATGAAACATCTGCTCTTTTTTTTTTTCCTTTTGTGCAATTCAAACTTCTTTGCCTTCTAACTTGAGCAAACTGCAGTTCTGTGTATAGCAATAGGCTTACAAATCAGAAAGGCAAAAAGCTATCTATTCTTACAAGCAACTGCACAAAACCAAGACTGAACACCTTTATGGAGACAGGCAACAAATACCGTGAACACATATGTACAAGCAACTTACCTCTACTTTGACTGCTTTGCTTGTGTCTTCTGCCGCAGTTCCTGGTCTGTCTCCACGAGCAGACTGATTCACTAGCAGAAACCTGCACCGATAAAAGGAAGTCAAAACACAATGAGCACTTCAGGGTAGTAGCCGTGAGTGTCATGAGTTGGCAGCATGTACTGTAGAGCGTGTTTAAATCCTGATTTGGCAGTGCTTCAGAAGTAGGGAAATCTTTGTGATGAAGTAGATCTACCAGTTTAATCCACAAACCCAAAATGCACCATGGAGTAGGTGAGTTTGAGAAATATCTACAAATCAGTGGTTAGGAACTTTAGCTGGAACTTGGGTGCTCCAGCTCCCTGACACTGTAGCAGACCTTGGCCTGTGTTGTTGCCCAACTGAGGGGCTTCTCCAAATGTAATCTCTTAGGCTGAAGAGGAGAAAGTACCCAGCTTCTCTCAATATACTCTCTCAAGAACGCTGTCTCTGCTGTCACTTTTCATTTGGTTTACATTAAGTTCAGCATTACACACAGACTCCTAAGTCTGTTTTCCAGTAAGCAGCACAACTCATGAAACCCATCTTATTCTACATTAGCCACTCAGGTTTGACATGGCTTCTGTAAGGACCTTCTGGTGTCAACACAACATTTAACCCTTCTCCCAGTTAGATAACAAACAGTGATTCTTCTTTCTCCTAAGACATTTTCTGAAATGTTTATGAAAACAAAGTATCTTTGGAGATCTTTGCCTAACTGCTGAATCAGTTGTAGTCAGGCTGGGGACTGTTCTCGCTGAAATTGGTTCAATGACCATGGGTAGAAGGACACGTTTTATGTCCTTAGGCAACTAGGCTACAAAGGAGAATCTTCTTACATGAGGACCAGCCTTTCCAGCCAATTAACTCATAAATGTCTTCAGAAGAACTTGTGTTTCATCATGGGCTGATGAGCATTTAGAAGAACACCAGATTAAAGGGATGTATTCTTGGGAACGTTGTTGCATTTAACATGGTGCCTTTGAGTAGCTGAGGAGGAAAGGAGTGAATTAAGAACAGGATGTCAGTGCAGCCACAGTAACAGTTCTGCTTCATATACAAAGTAGAGAACATTTTTTGCAATGGTTAAAAAGGTAATTTGGTAATTTCTCATGGAAAATCATTGTAACTTGGCTGCTCTGATGTCTCTAATTGACAATAACTTCCAACAAACTGTGAACTAATTAATTAGAAAGACTTCAGCAACATGCTGTCTAGTCCCTCATGTCTCAAGGTAGGATCAGTACTCCTCATGACGTTTCCAATGTTGCTTGCTCAACCTGTTTTTACTGATTTTCCAGAAAATTCGACACCCTGCCTCCATTATGCTCTCCCAGATTGTACAATAGCTGCACAGCTGCAATATCTTTCTTAGGTGAATTTAGGGGGTTCTCTGGCTTCTTTCAGGTATATTGCTATTGCATTTCCAATCATAAGTATCGTGAACTCATAAAGTAGGTTTCAAGCCCTCATGCATTTCCCCTATAAGCAGTGAATTAGTCAAAGGACTGACTTGCTGGAGGGCATTTGGCCCCAGGAATTTGTATTGGGTGTAAGGCATGTTCTTGTCTAGAGGGGGGCTGTTTTGTTTAGGTCAAGCTCTATTTACATTCCTGGAGCACAAGGAAACAGGATAGGATTCAGCAGTGAGCTCAGGATATGAAACAGTCCTGTTGTTTTTCTTGGAAGAGGAAGGGACAAAAGCAGTACCAGCCATGGTTAATTTGTTTGGCTAATGAACCATTTTGCAGAGTGAGACACTGACCCTTTGGTCATATAGTGTCACCAGTGAACTGTCTTAGTGTAACAGTTGTACCTGCTCTGATTAGCATCCCAGACTTAGCCCATGTTAATATTTGAATCAAATGGAAAATGAGGGTGCCATATGGAAAGGAAAGCCCTAAATGCGCTGTGTTTCTTTCCACATTTAAGCTAATGACCTTTAATTGTGGAGGGACAGTGACCCATAATGCTGTAACCTCATAACCATGGAGGCTACCCTTCAAGTGAACATATTTCTGCAATAACTGCCTATTTGAAACACGACTGATAGAGACAGAGCTCCCCCAGGAAATTAAATAGGGTGACAGTTTCTTCAGCACTGTTTTCAAAGCAGCCCTCCCCACTAATGGGCAAAGTGATCTAAATACCCATGGGATAGAGATAATGGATTCTTTCTTGTGATATCTGGGTACTTTTTATTTTAGTATTCAAACCCCAAAAAGGATTCTCAGAGCCATGATAAAGGTTAGACAAGATCAGCTCTGTGGTAGCCAGTAGCTTCCATGTGAAATAGCAGATGTGAGATTCATGGTGGGTTCAGAGTGTAACTTTGAACCAAAGTGTCCCACTGAAGTGCTGTCACTGCCAAGATGAAATCAGCTCCTTTCTCCCACCCTGGTGAGTTCATGTATACAGATCCTGAAAGTGTCAGCACAGATCAAGCCTGACAAGATTTCTCCATCTCCAGGTTTGAATGCAAGTTTCCCATCTTCCAGGTGCATGCTTGAACCACATGACTAGCTACTGTTTTATGCTGGGTCCACCCTCCCCATGTCCCTTGCCCTTCCTCATGAAAAAAGTGAGAATCCTTGTTTCAAATGAAGACAAACCATCTTCTTTTCACGAGTGAGTTTTTAGTGTGAACTCAGTTTTTACTTTCTAGTCATTGTCTCATCTAACAATAAAATTAACCAATAACATGACTGCTAGAATTAGTCTTGCCTTACATTGTGTCTTTCAGTAACTTTCGGCCTAATATACTGAGAAATAATATGAATAGAAAATGCCTTGAGATCACTGATGGTATCCAGAGAAAGTCAGTGCTTTCATTACTGTTAAGGTCTAAAGAAAAGAACAGACTGCTAGAAAAAGCCTGTCTTCTGTTAGCAAAGTACAGTTACTGCAGAATCTATGCTGTATCAGTTAGAAAGTGACTGACTCCAGCAGAAACCATCTGATGCAAAATAAGGTTTTGTTCACAACCAGTGAAAGCAAGTGTAATTGAATGAGTCAGGTATGGCTACTGGTTGTGGTTTAAGGATACTTCTGCATCAGGTCAATAATTTCATTGTACACATGCAGAGATGCATCCAATCCCCAGATGAAATCCAGATGTGCCCATTCAGGAATCCTCTTGTGATAAATGAGCCTCTTAATTTGAGATAGTAAAATTGCCACATCCTTGGGATCTGCGAGCAAGTCTTGTCCCCCATTCCATACTGCAGTTGGTACAACCATCTCTTCTACATTGTAGAGAGGAGGAGTAGCCTGGAAACATGAAGCAGTACAGGAATTAACATCCAGAAAAGCACAGCAAGCTTTAAACATGCGTTTGGGGCTTTCTTCTGTCACTGTTCAAAGTAGAGGTGCCTAAATCAAACAAGAAGGAAGGGGCCCTCCTTGCCTTTTCTGTGTGTATTTGCGGGGATGGCCCGGTCAGTAGCATAGGCAAAGGAAAAATGCCTCCTGAGTTGACAAAGAATTACTGTTGGGTCTTTGTCCTCTCAGCTAGGAATTCATAGGGCAGGAACCTGGAACAAGATGGAAAGTGTCAGGATGCCTCTGGATAAACACCTATCTTGATCCTTTTGGAGTATTGGTCAGCAAACAGAAGACACAAATGGTCTAGTCAGAAAACACAACACATGACAGGGATGAAAAGGAGCGTAGAGTGACTTTTGTAGAAGGAAAGAGGAAATAGCTTAGGACTCTTGAGTTTGGAAAATAGAGGGCAGAGCAAGGACAGGAAACGGGCTTATACAATCACAAATGGTATGAAGAAGGAGCACAGGAAGTAATTATCCCATTACTTCTCATAACACAGAACCTAGAATGCATCCAGTGACTTTCCAGGGGCAGGCGAATTCAAGACAAATCAAAGGAAGCTGTGTTTTATGCAATCCATTATTAAAACGTGTAACTTGTAATAATAGGCTGTTGTGGAGACCTAAAGGGCAAGGAGGGTCAAGGACTGGAGCAGAGACTTGAATGGAGGAGAGGTTCCTCAAGGACTATTTGAGGACAAAGCCCATTTGCCTCTGGCTGCCAGAATCTAAGGGTAGCTATTAGGTGTCCAGTTGCCCTCTTCCTAATGTTGTTTCCCTAAGCTCTCAGACATTGCAACTCTTTCAATCACGCTAAGAGGCAAGACGCCTCTTTGGTTTTAGCCACTAAGTGTACTCTTCTTTTTCAAAATAATTTTCTATCTTTCCTGCCCTTACTTTCTCTTATTCCTGTTGGTCATTTGACTTCCAAACTAGAAAGTAGTAATACAGATGGGGGTGGCTAAGTTCATCTACTTGTATTCTGAAAATGTGTCTCTTCCTACATTCTTGCTCTTTTCCTGTGAGCTCCTGTGTTGTCCAAGGGTGATAATACTGTTTCACCAAAATATACCTGTTCATATTTTTCCATGTTCATCTTTGAACTGCCCCAGTCATAAGCTTGGAACTTCCCTGAACGGGCCTCCTAAGAAGATGAACAAGAGAAGGCTAGTTACAAAGTCATCATTCAGGAAGTTTGTGGGTTCTTCCCCTACTGAGCCTCTGACTCCCATTTAAAGCCTCAACAGAAGTTCTTCTAAGAGCAATGGAAGAGCCACCAGTAAATTAAATAAAAGTTTCAGACAGTGAAAAAGAGTCAAATTTTTTTTCAGAACTAAAAAAATCATTGGTCCTGCAGAAAGACCCAGGGATGCTCTCACAGGCAACTTGTTTTAGTTTGTAAAATTGCTATTAATAAGAAAGCAAGAGAAGAAAATGCAAGGGCTTTTACTGGTAGCAAAGCAGCCTATGTCTTGCTCATTTTTTAACCCCACATTGGAAACATAACTAGTCACTTAAAGTAAGCTCTGTACGGAAGTGTGGGCATCATTTATAAAATGTACTAAATGCATGATAAGAAGAGTGATATATACATTCGCATACACAGCTTCCAGCATACACATTTTTACACAAATACAGAATTCAATTGTTGGCTTCAAATGTACCTGTTATCACATAGGGTATTTCTTTCCTGCTGACAAAACAAGGATCAATTAAAATCAGTGGTTTGAATTGAGATTTCAATTGCAAACCATAGGTTGCATGTGTTTCCAAGAAGTTAGTAATGGCTTTGCAATAGGATATCAGCTATAGCCCCTCTATACCATTCACCCAGAAGTGGGTATGTATTTTGTCTTCCAGGAGTGCCTTTCTGCTAGTACCTGACTCCAGTGGACTATGTTCTGCACAGAAGTTCCAGCATTGGTTTGTGCAATATACACATTGATTCGGTTCTGAAAGAAAATATTCAGTAAGTGTCCTCTTCCTCTCTTCTATTCAGATGTACACCAAAACATCTGCCACAGCAGTGTAACGTATCAATAAAACCAACAGGAATTGGAGGGGCATGATTGGAGACTCCCTCAGTGTTACTCCAGATGTGGCAATGTGTCAGGTTTGGAGTAGCACTGAAGAACAACCCCCAACCAGAGCATTTTCCAGGATGACTGGGAATCTGAAAGAATCTAACAGGTGGAAAAGGTAGAACAGAAAATCATCAATTTAGACTCTGAACTAGGTGTCTTTTTCAGGAGTTTGTAACAAATACTGTGTGAGAGAGGATAGCTGTTGGACGGAACAGCAAAACGAGCTGCAACTAACTGAGGAAAGGACAACTATTTGAGATAAAATACATCGTAGTCCTGTGGGCATTTCTTAACAAGTTGCTCTGTGATCCTTCCTCAGAGAACAAACTCTGAGGAATTTTTTGGAAAATATTGGGGCAAAATTTTGATGCCTAGAAGGTTTGACCTACAGCTGTATATAGCATGAGGTATCCAAGTATGCCTTAACCCACAGTGTCTGCTAACCCTCCCTCAGGTACTCCGAGTTATCCTGTGGCTCTGAGTACACCCCTGATGGTCCAAGGGACCCTGTAATGTGACACTGACTGATTCACACCACAGGACAGAAGGTAAGTTTTGGGAGCAGAAGCTTAAACTGTCAGTAAAGCTGGTAGGAGTTACACATACTATGTCAATGTTTTTCAGGTTACAGCCACCCAGACTGAAGAAGACACTTCTACAAAGCCTGGCAAAAGCTCGGTGACTGCAGACAGGGACTAGTAGCCTTCTTAGACATTCAGCCTGGGGAAGGAATTCTCTCTTGCCAAGAAAACCCTGTGAAATACGAAGGTAACATTCATTTAAGTACAATTGTATATTGTGTTGTTGTTTTTAAAGGTGGTTTTGTCCTGTTCCTCTTCTCTAGCACTTTCAGTGATTCCCACTTGCTCTTTCGCCGTTTACCAGATTATGTTCCCACAAACAAGAGAGAAATTAGGTGTTTTTCTATTGCATCAGCCTACTCAGGCATTACTTAATTTGTGTTTACATCACTTTTAATGAAGAGATATGTTAAATGTTAACTCCGAGTCACATTTTAGTTCTAAGCTTGCACATCAGTTGTGGCTTTGTCTACAGGAATCTCGGAAACCTTTGAGGATCTGCATCTCTCTACCTCTCTGGGTGGCCCATCCCAGTGCTGCACTATTGCCCAAGATAATAAGTTTCTCTTCATGTCCAGTCTGGACTTCCAAAGGCTTCAGTCATAAGGTAAACCTACCCACATGCAAATGAGTAGATGTTCTAAAGCCCTATACATTCTGTTTACCCATTTTAAGAGCTGAACAAACAAGTATATGGTTAAACAGTTAAAACCAAGATATCACATACCCTGAGCAATTTTTCAGGAAGGTATAGAAGTTTTGTTGCTGGGCTTCTAGCATACTTAATAGTAGTTACAGGGGCTAATGCGAAATAGAGTTTGATTTTTTGAGCCAGCTCTGGCATTGTTGAAAATGCAATGAAAGCTGAGAAAACAAAACAAAACAAACAAACAAAAAATGAGATTAAAAAAATCGTTATTTGTACATTAGACTGCTTTTGGTATTTATAAAAGCTAAACCTACAAGCAACCTTGTTAGTTGTTTAGTCAATGGTTCAGCCCTGTTTTCCATGTGTTACCAGCTTGTAGTTTTATTTCCTTCTTCAGAGAGAAATTTCTTTCTATATTTTACTTTTGCAGCTTTCTTCCAAGCCCATTTAAACATAAATGCACACTTCTGATGTGCATTCATACATTTCATATACTGTTGGGAGGAGCACTTGTTTTTCTTCCGGTCAATACAATTTTTTTTTTTTTTAAATGTGTCTTGTTCAAACCAGTCAACTTCTGTTTCTGTACTCTTATCTTCCTATTTTGTTTATTTTGGTCAACTGACCATCTGCTGTTGGGCACACCCGTGCATCTTGGAAGGAAACAATTTGCATGGTCCACAATAATTTCCAGAGTAATTCTAAATTGATAGATTTACAGCAGCCGTGCATTTGGCCCATTATGTTTTATTGTCTTTATAATAAATTAAAACTGCCTACATGCTGAAAACAGCTAATCCTGTGTTTTTCACACATGCAAAGAGTTAATGAAAACCCTACGTACATTCAGTATCTCAAATCACACTTTACTCCTGCTTTCCTGAAACATTGGTCTGTTGTGTATAACTTACCAATGGTAGTACCTTGTGAATAGCCAATATAGTATAGCTTTTCCTGTCCTGTTTTCTCCACAATGAAATTTATAGCTGCTGGAAGATCAAACTTTGCCATCTCATCAAAACTGCAGGCAAGAGATAGAGAGGCGTGCATAAATTAAAAATCCATTTGAATTCCCATTTTTATTATAGGCTTGTCAGCAAAGAAAAAAACATGAACCATTTAGTGGATCATTCAGATGTCTTAGGTTCTGTGTTTTTCTGGCAATGTGTATGGAAGACACTACACGAGGTTTTCTGGTGTACTTTCTCCCTTGACATCAACAGAAGGACTGTAACATCAAGAAGTATCAGTTTGAATTTTAATGGTCCACACAGAAGGAACAGGTGGTGATACAGTATCACAGCTCCATCCATGGAATCACACATTTTATACAATTTGGTGCTAAAGAAGTTATCTATTTTAAAATTTTCATTAAAATAAGTGTAAAAATTATTTACATTTTCTCCTTCTGTGATTTTAACGGTATTGTAGTATACAGACTAGCGTTTCTAAGTAGTCTCTAAAACTGCCTCCAGACCTGAGGAGTGGCTTGGACAGGGCCTGTGAAGGTTCCTCAGAATTGCCTTGCTGCTACATCTCTAGTTTGAAGATTTTTTTTCCTAGCAGTAATCAAAGTAAAGTAGTATCCACCATTATTAAATTTCACATGTGTGCATAGGGGCACCTCAGCAAAAGTGAATGTAAAGAATGCTTTTTAAACAGTAGCATATGTAGATCCCTGATTTACCCAGCTTAAATAAATAGGCAATGGAGATGGCCTTCAGTGGTTCAGTCTACCTGAAAGCCCAGAATTCATCTTGATCAATGGAATAATTCTGATGCTTTCTGGACCAGCGATTCCCTCTGCTATTTCCCATCCAAACATCAAAGCCAGCATCAGCTAGTATGAAGCCCAAACTGTTGTTGGACAGGTTTGTGACCCAGTTACTAGCATCTCCCAATAATCCATGTTGGAGAAATACAGCAGGTTTCAAAGCTGAAAAGCAAATCAGAAACAAAACAAAAATTTATAAAATTTCTTGATTTTCTGGTACTTCAGGGACTTACTGTCTCATATTCAATACTGGGATTTGTTCCTGCACCAACTTAAAGGAAGATAACTAATCATAAGAACAAAACATCTCTTTCTGTAAAGAGAGAACTTCTTCTAACCTTCTTCAAGATTTATGAAAAGATCTGCCAGACACCAGCAAAAACTAGTTTGGCTTCCTCTGGTCATTGTTTGGATAGGTCTATCGCATTAGCGTGAGATTCTCAACACTGATATATAGAATGAAGGTGTGGGATTGTTTGCAGAGCTTTCCTTCACTCAAAATCTGAATCAGTCACTGATAGTAACCAGGTGTAAGCAAAGCCAAAGCAAAATTAAAAGCTGGAACAGCTTTCTCAAAACACGTGGATTGGCCAGATTACAGCCTTTACCTTATTTTTTTTTTAACATTTTCTTTATCAACTCTTATTATGAGGATTGTGCTTCATATTGTAGTGGATTTTTATTATAAATAGGTGTACTTGACATAAATCATGTTGATATTGCAGGCTGTTCAGTGCAGCCAAAATTCTCTGCTAAAATGTCACTTGCATATACAAGCTCAGATGGATATTGTATGAATCAAAGGTGTCTTTTTCCAGAACATTCCCCATCTAGGCTGTTTTTGTCTTATGTTAAAGGATTATACCTGGGTTTCCCTGATTCTGTGTACCATGAGGGATTCTGTTAATAGTAATGATATAACCATCTTCTGTTGTTACTTCATACTCCTCACTGGGGTATCCTCTGTAAGTAATGAGCTCATTCTAGAAGAGAAAGTACAAATGCATTTGCTTGCAGAAGTCCATTTCATGTATTATAAGTTTCACAACTTAGAGTGTTAGAGAGCAGATACAACAAGGGATTTAGTCAACACGTATTAAGCATGTGAATAAAGCCATATCAGACTGGATATTGTAACCCTAAAACTACAACAGATTTCCTCCATTCTTCATGTTATATCTAGGATTTGACTTTTCAGTTAAAATATGTCATTAAAAAGACTGTATTATACTACCGACATACAATCACAAGCCCTTGCGTTATGGTGATACAAGAATCACTATAACCTCATAGCAGGAGTTTTGATTCCCACAGCTGAGATGAGGAGCTGCCTGGGTGCATGCTCCTGATCTGCTGCAAATCAAAGTGAAACCAGTTTATTTAAGCTACCTTCAGAGAAATCCAGAGAGCTTCACAACTGCCCTTTTGTGAATGGCAGATCTGCAATGAGTACCACTAAAAAATTGACTACCTTATGGAAAACACAGGAACAGCCACTTGCATAGTCACAAGGGAAATCACTGCCACAGCCGATCTTAAGCTCTGAAATAAATATTGTTTTTGACCTGTAACATTCAACTTGTTTTGTTAAGAAAGAGGACTGGTTTTTTTATAACTTGTACTAAGAGAATTACTCAATGTAATTTGTCATAAACACCAAGATTTTAACAAGTGACTAAAAATCTAAACAAACTTGAATGGCAAGAGCTGCTTTTCTGAAAAGCTGGACATTTCTGATCTAAGATGGTCATTCCAAAAAGGGGAAAACATAAGTAATTGGTTATTTAGAGCCTTATTTGATGACAAAATGCTGACATTCAAGATAGTTGTGGGTTTTTATCAGATAGGGGAATAGTACAAGCAATAGCAAACTGTTAACTGATATTTAAAAGGAAATAAACTCTCCAGATTTACTAAGGAAAGGTGTTTACGTTAACTTCTTTAAAACATAAGAGGTGCTCTTACACATGCAGAAAAGAAGATAAATCAGTAGTGTACAGAGTGATTAGAGAGGATGTGTTAAATAAAGGTAGCTTATCTGCCTTGTTATAGTATTTCCAACACCTAGAAACCCCTCTGCTGTGAGACATGAGTTCCTTCCATCCCCAGGTCACTCTGTTGAGCAACTTACAATATTCATAAATGCTTCAGGATCCACAGCTCTCTTCATTCTCCTAGGTTCTTCTGAATAAGTAATTCCTTGAAGCAAGTATGTCACAGCAACAAACAGCCATACCTTCTCTCTGGATAAAACAGTATATTCATCTGTCAGTAGACCTGATCTTCATTTGTAATCCAGACAGGTTCAGTGATTTTCTGATGAGAGAAGTGCTCCATAATACTAGATGGAACTAGTCTGGTACTCCCTAGTTTTTAACTAAATAGAACAAAGCTTACTTTAAAAACCTCTCAGAGGGGGTTTGGCAGCAATCTGGGTTCTCTGCTAAGGTTTAGACTAGGACACTGCTCTGAATCAGGGAAAAAGTGTCAGTGAATCTAGGAAAGGAGCAAAGCTTTTGGAGAAATGGATTTTACTCGTTCTTCTGAGAAGCAAGTCATTTGCATTACCATGCCACACATCTGTTCTGTAGATTAATTAGAAATCATTTCTGGCTAACTCTGGAGAACACAGTTAGTGGGCAACTCGTAACTAAATAAATCATTGTCAAGATGAAGTGGAGACAGACAAGCTGTTGGATAGTTAACTGAATAAACAAAGACAATTTAAAATAAACATATAAAAATCATATAATTAAGAACTTAAGAACCTAAATAAAGCACATATTCATAGTTGACTAGCATAATTTATACAAAGCTGATCAGTGGCGAAATTTACCCATTTCATAGGATGAAGATGGAGAAAGGAAAGGAAAGCTTTGCTAAACGTAACGATAGGTAGAGACTGAGTGTAGGGACATCCAATTTTGTTCAGGTAATGAAGAACAAAAAAAACTGAGAGGAACCTAGCCTGCTTATCTACACACACAGCAGCTCCACATTCTGTGAATACCTTCATACTCCTAGCTCAAAGAAAGCGCAGAGTGCTTGAATTACCATTCCCTCTATGCCATGCAAACCCCTGGAGACCATGTCTAAACCTGTGTTGTCCCAGTGACAAAGGTCTAAGCTAGACTGAATTAGCTAACAAATCTACTGCATTTATGGTTTACCCAATCAACAAGATTTTGTAACTTTTTCCCCAAATAATATGAGTAGCTTATCTTTTCTTATCACAGAACAATTTATATTCTAAGTTTCTAACACTACATTCTGATATAATCCATATCTTGAAAATATTTGGCTCCTTTTGTGGTAAAAGGAACAGACATTTTATAAACTTCTTTTTACTGATCTTCAGTCTCCTTTCGCTTGGTTGAAAGTCACTGCTGTCTTATTCCCGCACTTGGCATTTTCCCATGCTTCTCCAGTTATTGCAAAGTTACCTAAATTCAGGCTACGTGAGTCAGGATACTCCTCTTTAGCTGAAATAAATATTTCAAGAAATAGACATCCTTTCCCCTATGTAAGTTACAAACAAAACAATATAACAAAGTGTATTTGTTCTCAAATAATAAAGCAACTCCTCAAGCAGCTCACATAAAGCTTTCACCAGTTTTGGGTCAGAGAGAAGTTAAAGCGTTACCAACCTTGTGCCAGAAATCAAGTATTTGGCTGAGAAACTGAGATGACAGAAGAATGGAAACTCAGTTCCTGGTTGTTTGGAAGCAGTGCTGGGTAAAGACAGCAGCAACACCATGGTCATGCGTTGTTTTTGTCCCAAGACATGCAGCACCTTGACAGCAAACATCTATTTCTTTCCACTCCTCATTCCTTCTGCTATCACTTCAGCTTTTCCCTGTGGTAACACCAGAGAGAGGCAACTTCTTTTATTCTCAAACCTCCTGTTCTTTGTCTCCTTCACCATCACAGCTATAACAAGGCTCTTTTTACTATCACAAATTGCAGGATTTTTAAGGAGAATACCAGTCTCTGTGGAGTGGCAGTGCAGGATTAGGAATTTTTAAAACAAATATGTTAATAGATAGGCCTTATCATACCTAATGAAACTGTCAATAAACCTGCAACGATTTTCTCTTCTATTAACAACCTGCCAATTCCAGCTTTTCTTGTTATGTGGAAAGGATGGAAGGAACTTTGACACTCTGATACTTCTATGGATGTTATTGCATCTATTTTTCTTTCATTCTTTTAATGTTACTATTCTGTAAGTCTACAATGTTGCAGGAGTAGATTCAGGAGATTTTCCTTTACCAGTGATGTATGACCTCTAAAATGCCACTAGAATAAAATGGATATTACCTAAATATATAGTTATGAAGCTAAAATGCTTTTCTACATGTACCCAGGAAACATTACCATAATGGTCACTTGTCTCAGTGGTCTCAAACATACTGATTGTTGTCCAATATTGCCAGCAGTAGCAATTAGGTAGGTTTGAATAGTTTGTTAGTTCTTCAGGATAGTGACCTTTGTGAGGGTCCTTTTTTAGTTTTTTTTGGTGGAGTACGAGAATAGTGCAGCCATGTTCCCTAGCTGGCATCCTAGCTATTACTGTAATACAAACTTTGCAGAAGTATGATTGCAGCTTTTTTTGAACTCTCCTCCTCTCCCTCCCCTTGCATATTCTGGTACAAAGCTGGTAGACTCTGCATTCTGTCTGTTTCAGCTTGATATTTTTGAATCTTGAATTTCTGTTTATATCATGGCTTGTATACTTTCTCCTTGAAATATTGGCTCTGGTTAGGACCAGATTTATTTAATGTATCCTCAGAAATTATTTTCTTTAATAGTTAGACCGGAAAGAAATATGAAAGAAAGACTCAGAAGACCTGTTCCTACAAGAGAAATATAAAGGTCCAAGTTCAGTTTCTGGCAGGAAATTAGGAGAAGAGATTATTTTCAATGAGCTGATTTAGAATGTGCTTCCAAATATTGAGTACTTGTGGGGTTGTTGTTGCTGGTTTTGTTTGGTTTTTGTTTGTTTGTTTGGGGTTTTTTGCTTGTTTGTTTTTTAATCTTCTGTTTATTCCCTTTCATATACTGTAATATCTTCATTTTCCTTCTAAGAACAGCAGGTTTTCTCCTTTTTAAACTCCTAGTGTCTTTCAAAGCACAACATGAATTCCACAAATGAACTGTTTAAATATGTACTTGCCTTCAAGTACTTCGTGCTAGACTAACTCATTAAAATGTGCTATTAACTCACTCTGAACATATCCAGCTTCATTGTATAGTGTAAAGCAATGCTTCATTGACAAGAGGAACTCAATAAAACAATATTGAGTAAAAAGGAGAACATCTAAATGGCGTAATACCATAAACAGCAAACTAGTGGATGAAGTCATCATTGCAGTTGTTGACAGCACTTGTTCCAGGCAAGTGTTTGAGATGAGTAGAAAGAACATGAACAAGGGTGAGTGTTAGACTGAATTTTTTAAAAAACAGACATACACATTCTTTTGTAAGGTGACAAGTTTCAGGTGAAGTTACTCGCACTATAAAGAGCTGTAGAATTCAGTGGAAATACTTAAAAGTTGAACTGTTGCCATCAGAAGTGTGGCTGCAGCTTCACAAATATGGACATATGCAAATTAACTTTAAACTAGTCAGTCTAGGTGCCCTTGTATAAATAGGTGCCTTTGTTTAAATTGTTGACTACACTCTTCATATATTAAATCTCACCTCCTTCCAGTGCCCTTTCTGGATAATAAAACCCAGCAATGCACAGGAGATAATCCCTAGCATTTCGGTGTTTTCTGCAAACTCTTTGCTCTCCCCATTATCTCTGGCTTCAGGAATTAGACCTGGCTCTGAAAGTGACTCAAGAATGGAAGGTATTTGCAAGCAGCTAAATATAACAGTTCTTCATGGATCAAATATGTCATTTTGGCTTCTTCATCCATCTAGTGTACATAGTTATCAGAAACATTTGCTATTTTGAGTATGTTGAGGATGGCCTTTACAGGAAGGTATGCTTTACTGAGAGACAGACTTGTTTTTCTGCAAGCTGCCAGCCAGGACTCTCCAAGGGAACACACAGCAGCAAAAACAGAAGGAACCCCTCCATGTATTCATATGGCTTTAAAAATAATTCAAGACATAACACTGTAAGCAGTTGTTGAGAGTGAGCAGAACACTGACAACTAAGAACAGGGTCTAACAGTACATTCTCCATGGCATCCCTGGGACACTACCTGGTTTCTGGCAGCGTAGGTGCAATGCCTGCCCTCAGCCACCTCACCCCATGCTATTGCCTTGGCTAGAGAACTGTTGGCTCCCAGCACAGCCATGTTTGGGGGCTTAAACATAGGCCCCTGTCCAGCAATGGCCCCTACACCTACAAACAGTGAAGGAAATCCCTCCAGTGGAGTTCACACACAAACAGACACAAGGGCAAAATCACAAAGGCCTAGTGAGAACAAGTGCTGGTTAGGTGAGAGATTCTCCTCAACTCCGTCAGGCCTGTAAAAATATTCCTGGTGCTCATCATCAAGGCAAATGGAATGGGCTTGCCTGGAGGATTTCCAGCAACAAGGCTGAGAAGCACAGTATTCTCAAGAGATGAGTGAGGTAGCTCTGAGTTGGCACTTAGTTACGTAGCTTTCGTATGACAAAGGTAAAGTAAGAAATGTCAAAAGGAAGGGCTCAGGAGGGACAGAGAGGGGTGCATGCCTGTCTCTTCTGCTCGTACTGCTGACACCTTGTCTGGGAATGTCAGGCAGTGCTGCCCTCCTGTCCAAGCCTCTTAGAGCCTCAGTCACTTGTAGAGTGGCAGCTCAGCCCTGGCCCCTCTGTTGACTTATCCAAAGGAAACACAACTTCTGAAAACAGGAATCATTTCCACAGTACTTTTTGGCTGATGCTGAAGTTTGTGAAATGTATGCAAAACAGGATTTCTTCATCTCTGAGAGTGGGTGAAGATGAAGTGGCTCTTGCAATTCATCAGCTTTGCATAACCGTTCAAATATTTTTTCCCCACAATCCACAGATAATTCTTTTTATCTTTCTGCTAATTTTGTAGTAATGTATACAGCAATAACTCATCACTCCCATATGAATCACCTGTAATTAGGAAAAAAAGGGAATTCACACATCTGCATACACATGCAAGGAAAGCTGAATTAAGTACAGTTCGTTGCTCTTGCACTTGTTGCTAAATGAGAGTCAGTCTTGTGAGTGTGAACTCAAATCCTCTGGCAGAAGAACTAGAACCTTACAAGCACCAAGCAGCAGTTACACTCAGGGTGCACCGGTCAGTGCTAGTCAACATGCACCAGTCAGTTCTGGTGAATGTGTACCATTAAGCACTGGTAAGCATGCACTAATGAACAGGTCTGGGTTGGGTCACATAATTTGCTCTGGTCAGTTTTGTGTTGGCATCCACAGGAGCTACTCAGCTAATTTTAAGAATGGGTTGGAGGGTCTGTGGGCAGAGTGGCTTGGGTTTTTCTTAAAGTAACGGGTTTACCATGAGACAGAAGGAGAATACTGGGGAACTAGAGGTGGCATCACAAAACCTTCATCCTCTGTTCAAACTGGGGTTTTTACATACCTGTAGCTGGATTGCGCTGGGGTTGAGTTAGCTGCAGCCCAGAGTGGGCAGTGAGCTGAGGTCAGGGCTGGGCCCTGAGGTGGCTGACAGCTGGGACTACTGGTTCTCTCTTCCATGAATACCTTTCTCCTTGCCTGCGTTCTACTGAAAAATCATCTTGAAATATGAATTCCATTACTAATTATCTCTGTCTTGGCTTGTTGAATTTTTTCACGCATAAAACCCAACTTCCCACTACTTTTGCTATGTTTAAAGCTTGGATAATCATAGCTCTGTCTTTCCAATTGTAAAGTACTTTTTTTTTCCTTTTACCTTAAAACAGTGTAAAAATTTATTTTGAAACAGTGAAGTTGTAGCTAACTCGTAGATCTGTTCCTTTTTCTTTAAAAAGCAAAGATACAGTTACCGATACAAATTGCTGGTCTGCTCTGAGCATCGACATCAATTTTCCCACATAAAATAAAATAAAATAACAAAAAAAATCAAATAAAAATAATTACAAAATGAAGACAATTACTTTGCACTTAGAATATATTTTTTTATCTTTTATAAGGAAAATAGAACAAAATAAGTGTTTTAACCTTAGCTATAGAAATGCACTTTAAATAGCAAAGCTGTGTATCAAATATAGTCTGTGTTTTCTATAAAAGTTTTCCCTTACAAAGACAAAATTCATCTGCTGATCCCAAAGTGAAACTTCTAAAAATCAAATGAAGAGTCTACACATTCTATTATACTTATGTCAACAATATTTCATTCTCTTGCTATGTGAAGGAAGTTTACTTCTAAAATGTTAGTGTGACCACATAGTTTCGCAACACTGCACAGAGAAAGGACAGATGAAACTTTCAAGCTCTGCTCTATTTGATGGTTGCACTGGACTGTCATAGGTTCCATTAAATAAGGGAATATTCTTTATTAAGCGAAATAATATCAGACAAGGGCATAATTCTTGCCATCACAAAAGAAATTAACGTCTTGCATGGTTGTGGTGTTCTCTTTGCTTTGGAAGCATTTTGTAAAGTGCCTTGATGCAGGAAGATCCCTTTGCAGAGCGGTCTTCTGGCTGTTTCGCTCCCCTGGAGCAGGTAGCAGTGGCCATCTGAAAACTGGTGAATGCCCGCAGTCTGTGTAGGACCATGGCATGTCTCTCAGCAGGAGTATCTTATGGCTCCAAGCTCTCTGCTAGTGGGGCTGTCAATCTGTAACAGAGGAGCTCCAATGTTTAGAGGAAAAACAGGTCTGAAAAGCCAGTAATTTGCATTTTACTTTAAAAAGCCAACAGGAAAACTGGTCATATAGTCACTGCCCAAAAAGTTGTGGTACAGTGATGCCCAGGCTGATTCTGATCTGAGCTGGTGGCATCCCTATAGAGCAACATAGAGAGGTGCCAGTTCAGACCTGGCTCCAGCAGAACCACCTTTTTTGGGTCCATACTCCTCACACTTGTGTGAGTCTGTACCCCTTGCACTGTACCTGCACCTCAGCTGGCACAGTTGGGCTGACATCCCCCTGCTGCCTTCCCTGGCACCGCTGTGGCACTGCTCAGCCAAATCGCTCTGCTCTTGTTGTATCCACAGTCTCAGCTGGGTCATCCACACATCTTCAAATAACTGATGTCTGGGTTTAACAAGTAGGACACTGAACAACTTATCACTGCTGTGAGATTCTGTCCAAGTCATTTTGACCTCCAGGGCTTTTGTTTTGTCCAGCTGGCACCTCCAGCTGTGAGGATTCTGTGCAGACTGTCCCTAATACTTGTCTGAACAGTGTCTAAAGGATATTTTAGTTCAAGCTGTGTTCATGTTAATCTAAATGAATACCCAGACAAGTACATGAAAACCATGGCTGAAATCCATAGTTTGATGCCCTAAGGCAGTGGTGTCAAATTAATTTTCACTGGGGTCTTGTGGTTGCCTTCAAAAGGCCGAATGTGATTTTAGGAATGTATAAATGTAACTACTTCTACATTTATACAGTCCTAAAATCACATTCGGCCCTTTGAAGGCAACCACAAGGCTGATGTGGACCCCAGTGAAAATAAGTTTAATGCCCCTGCCCTAAGGGATGTCAATTTTTTTCACACGAGTCATAAAGACAGACATATCCTTCTTGCAAGTTGTATGACAGAGACTTAAGAGAATGGACTACTGGAGATAAAGAAGTCAGTGATGAGTTTTTGCTTTGAAAACCAAAAAGGATTATCTGGAAAAAAACAAAAAAACAACAACAAACCAACAACAGATTTTTAACGGGCAGGTAGATTCCTGGAGCTAGCAATGCTTTCAAAATTTTCATTCAATCCTATTAGAATTCTTCTGTGTTTAAAAAATCGTTCTCTGAGCACTTCATGTAGCAATATTGGTTTCCTGTCAGTTTGTACCTTACAGGTGATGTTGATTGCAAGCTCCAGTTAAATATTTCCAGTGACTGGGGTATGTCTCTTACTCTTCTGCTTCCTCTTCTGTTTTCCTAGTCATGTTTCAGTCTTTACTGGTCAGGACACTTTTAGTCTGTTTCTTGTACTTGGTCATCTTTTTCATGAAAAACACAAAGCCTTAATTATTTTGTAGATACTATGCTGCTATCAGTGAAAACTGACCAGAGGACTCAAAATTTTCCGGGGAACATACAGACAGACACATGGACAGCATAATCTCCTGAGTATTGTTCCCTTAGGAAGGCAGTTTAACCATCCTCCCTTGAGCCTTTGAATAAAATCACTGTATGGTTTGGATTTCTCTTGACTTCATGTCTTGAAAAGAGATTGTGTCATTGCAAAACAAAATTATTTTTTATAGTAGTATAATTTTCAAGTTATATAGACAAATACAAATACTTTGCAAGATAGTATTTTGCATATTATTCTTCTGATATTATAGACCCTCTGATGCCACAGACTCACCCTTAGCCTTATGGGCAATGTGCAGCATAAAACTTGTACATGGTGCATATAATGTGTACCTGCCTTTTAAATTGCATGAAAAAGCATTTGTTTTCCACAGAAGACACCAGCTTAGGAAGCACCCTGTGCCATTGCTTTCTACACAACTGTGCATGGTTCAGTTTCAACAAGAAAGGAACTGAAATTAGACCTCTTTGGAGAAAGCCTCTTAAGGCTCACCTAAAAATGGACAGGAGGTCTCCCTGTCTCCAAGGTTTTTGGCACATACGTAGAAAGATACATTACCATTTTGTGTAGCATGAATTCACACTTGGAATGTTTGACACCTTGGAGGTTCTTCTAGGTTGTCCAGAAGTGAACAATGGCACCATGTCATGCCCTTGTCACACCTTATGTCCTAGTGAGGGGCATTGAGGAGGACCATTGTGAAGATCCGTGAAAGGAGCCAGCCTTCCCACTGCAGGACTGCCTAGCTCAGCAGATCTCCCACCTGATGCCTTCCCCACACGTGATGACTTTCCCACGTGTGATGCCTTCCCCACGCTGTTTGCTGCCACCAGCACCAGGGAGGGAGAGCAGCATCAGGGGCGGGTCAACTCTGAGGTGGCTTCTGTGACCACTGGTCTGTAATTTTCATTTGGGACTCCAGAGAATTACAGCCTTGGAGTTTATTTATTAGAAATTTAAATCAAAGCCAGAGCTAGATAATTGCTCACTGCAAACCAACTTTTCTATGTGGTACACCAGCTGTAAACTACTAGTGGGTGAAATAATAAATACAGGGTGTATATGCATACAGAGTGTGCACATGCAGCCCTCTACTCACAATGGCTGTTTTCCCCTTAGATGATAACCCACCTCAGAGGAAATTGTGGGGAGATTTTTTTTGCAGAATCACAGAATTTCAGCCACTAATCTGTCTGCCTTTTTTTTTNTTTTTTTTTTTTTTTTTTTTTCAATATATCTTTGGTCCCTGCTACCTATGAGACATTGGACAAAGAAAAGGTGTGTAGCAAGATAAGGGGCTACTCAACATGCCAGTAATCAATCCCTGGATCCATCAACAAGAAGCAACCAAGCGCGGGGTTTAGTGCCATTTGAGATGTCCTTGGGCATCCTTCCTGCCTCTGGGATTTGTCCTAGGCTTTGTGTGTATTTATTTTGGATGAACCAGTTTCTTGCCGGATCATGTCTGGAGAGTGTGAAGTATTTTATCTTTATCTGTTAAAGATCGCTTTATTTACAAAAATATTAGTAAATAATGAAGACTGGATTTGCAGGTACCCTCCACTTGGTTTATGCAAAGCAGCAGCCAGATTTTCAGGTGTAGAAGCAGCTTTTCATCTGTGATGACTGATGTGCACAAGCTGGTTAAACTTGTGAACATCTGTTGTCTGCAAAATGTTCACTTTCAGTAGATGAACATTATAGAAAAAAAAAAGATGAATAAAAAATGGGAGGTAGTTTAAAAGAGGAATGGTAAACAGTTGTCTCTTTCACAGGCAATGCACACTAGCCAGCTCTCTGCTTACAAAGCCATGAATGAGCTCTCCAGAATGACTAGGAACTCTAGTTTTCGAGATTGTTCTCAATGACTGAGGCATCTCTTTGAACAGGAGCTGAGTGTCTGATATTCTCACATGACTCCAGAAGTAGCAAGTTAAATGGAAATGCCAACCAAACTTTCAATAAAACCTTTATAACACCATTATAATTTAAATTATGGCTTTTCATAGCTACTGCAAGCATGGTGTTAGTATGAGCATATAGGATTTGATATTATCTTTGGACTTCAGAATACTTGATAAGTGTTTTTGTAGTTTTTTATCCAGTTCTTCGATACTGCGCAGGTTAGAGTGGTGGTGAGTTTTGTTTGTTTGTTTGTTTTCCCCTTTACTGATATATTTGGGTTTGGTATTAACTCTGGTGGTGAAGCTACTTTATGCCCAGACTTTTCTAATAATGGCATGTTGTCTTACGTGCAACAGGTCATCGTGCTTGCACAGATCTGTACAACACATGGAGTGTGTATGTAACTGAAAAGCCCAAACTGCAGAGGTTCACTCTGTTAGTGTGCTAATCCCAGACGGTTTGCTGCCTTTGAAACATCAAATGCACTGTGTGTCAGCTAGCCAGCATGCACACATGCATTTCTATCTGGGAAATCATAGTCTAGAAATAGTGTAACTGCACCTAATTGGAGACAATAATCCAGATATTTCCTGTCAGAGCAATGTGGTTTTACCAGAGTGACACAGAATGAAACAGCAGGTTCTTACTATGCAATGCACATTTGTCTTGTTTATTAGTAATAGATAGAAGAGGTCATTTAGGATGAACCTGGTTTGCTAAACACAATAGTAGCATGAAGAGGTGTGGTATCTCCTGTATGAGCTGAGGTAAAGCTGGTTAGCTGCAATCGCGGTGCTACAAGAACGTGCCATTCCCATACACACCCTGGCGTGCCATGTCTCTGAGTCCCATCCAGTCATCTCCATCTGCACTGCCTGGTGGTGCATTTTGTCCTGCTGTTCCTCCCATGAAACCAGAAAGCTATGCTGCAAGAAACATTATATTGCACAATGTGTTCAAAACATCTCAGCTGATAGAAAAGCTATACAGGGTAATTAATTATCATATATCCACATTTGCTTATGTTTGCTATATGTTTGCTTTTATCAGTCTGTCTTCTGGTCTTTAAAGGGGTAGGAATCATTCCTATATAATATATGTGACAATTTCAGTTCCAAATTCAACCATATGTTGCCGTACTTCTGCTCAGGATGAATGAAACAAATCTTCATTTACCCTCTCCTTGTTCATGAGGTGAGGCCAGCTCCTAACCTAGTCGGTCTCCTGGCACTTTTCCAGTCTTCCGTACTTCAGCCTTCTTAGCAGTCCTGTCGATGTCCTCTACTGCTGGTTTCTTACATGTCCCTTGGCCCTCATGTTTTCTTTTTCATTTCAGTATCTTGTCATGTTTCCTTACCTACCTGTCCTTTTTCATCTTTTCAGTCTTTCATAAATTCCTCCTATTCCTCAGCTTTCCTGTGTGCTTTTTTCTATTCTGCCTTCATGATCCTCATACACCTTTTCTTGCCTCACAGCCATTTCTCTTTTATCCACCATATACCTCTACATCCTGTCAAACGTTCAGTCATATCGATACCCCAAGTGAAATCCCAATGCTTCTATTAATGGAATTTCTTCTACTAAATCAGACTACTCATCTGAAGAAGTAATGTTTTTCAATGTCATACAATCTGTCTCTTTCTTTGGACTATACAGCAGTTTCCACAGCCTTTTTTAGTTACTGGAGAGGATAAGAAGATGTGGGAAAAATGTACATTTGAGAAACTACCATAATTTTAAAATAGAATCACTAACTTACCTTTGGACTTCAGCCCTGGTCCATCAATGAACAGCCCTCACCAATTCCATTTTTCTGGTAGTGGCAACTTGAAATTGCACCTACTTCAGAATTACATTTGTATCAGCTGAAGCTATTCCTTTTCTTTCCTTTGTATTCCAGTGTAATCTAGTCTAGTCCTTTCCATCTACTCTATCCCCTGACCAATGTATCCTCCTGAAACTCAATATATTATTTCTTATGGAGAAGACTACAATGCAACATTTTGCCCTAGGTAATTTTCTGAATATCTGGCATGTATAGTAGATGTGATTTCTGAGATGTTGCCCATAAAACTATTTCCTGACTGGTTTTCATACTCATCCATTTGTGAGTGATTAATTCAAGGCAGAGTAAATGTATAGACTTATGAACTTACAGGTCTGTTAAAGTTTCTCATGACTATTTTGAATAAATTAGATTTTGAACATGATTAGATAGATCAAATGTAATTTAAACCACAGTATAATAAAACAGAAATTCTACTTGGCTTTAGTGCAACGACTTCTTAACTGCTATCCTGTGCAGGTATTGAGACGTATACAAACCTACTCAGCTTCATAAGAAAACTTTTCAAAGATGTCAGACTTTTTCCTAAAGGGACAGAACAAAGGCAAAACATTATTAATAAAAATATCTTTCATCTCAGTGACTACAGCGTTACAAAAACATTGAGACTGCCAAAAGAAATGAATATTTTCAGAAATATGATTTATCTTGTAATTTCTAATTACTGTTAGATGAAAACTCTGTAAAACTTGATTACAAGTTATTAATGATTTTCTACTTGTGAGTGGCTTTGATTGCATCCCATTCAACTTGTGATTTTCACTGCATTGCATGAGACACACACCCTTTTTTAGGAAGAAAACCAAAACATTTGAATGCCAGTAACATGGGAGTTAGTGTCTTGTAAAAAAGGTCTAAGCCATTCCCCAAGCTGATTTTCCTTACACTTTTTTGTTTTACCAACTTAGCTGCTTGTGGGGAAATAAGTCCAATGAGTACTTTTGTTAATAAAACTATTGAGTAACAAAACTAACCTTTTACTTGGTAGCTCCACTCAGTCCTGGGTGGCTCTATGAGCATCTCACAGGTGTCAGCCACATGAGTGGAAACCACAGAAAATGCAAGGGTGGGCAGGCAGTTGGAGCTGAACTCTGGGTATTGCTCTGCTGTCATTTACTCTAAGCAAGTACAAGAAAGGAGGGAGTCTGTCCAGAATGGCACGTAGGACACTGTTTCAGGCCAGAACCAGCACAGTAGGTCCAAAAACATTTCCATGGCAACACCAGTTCTGTATGGTTTGTTTTCCTTTGCCTCGTCTGGCAGTTTGCTTTGCATGATCTGTCACTGTAGCTTTTCTAAAAACAGAGTGTTCACTACTGATGGAGTAACTCATACATGTGGTGCTATTTCAGGAAAGAGCTATGCTATAATTAATGGATATGGGGCATTTTTAATTGCAGCTGCAGGACACAAAGCAAAAAATATTTTTCTATGTTGTGCCAGCTTTTCCATGTTTCCATGGAAAACAGTGTCACACAGTAACAGCTACATTATGGATCATATCAGGACATGAAAACTAACAATAATTTGTATTTATAGCTATCTGATAAATGCATTAGCAGAGGGATTATGTTGTGCTTTCATTTTGAATTTTGATTTAGAAGGAATAAGCTTGAATGGGGGAGTGTTTGTGACTGTGATTAATAGTGGGCAGTGAAGAAATCATAAAACAAGTTAGCATTGGGTTGAGAAAATAATTATAGCATAAGTGCGATAGTTCAGTACTGGATAAGAGCCAGGAGAAGTAAAGACAACAGCAGAGCCTTCTCCATTTCCAAACCAGTCAGCATGAATTTATTTGCAATTTCCTTCTTATGGCACTTCCACATGAGAGATGTTGACAGTAAGATTGTCATATTTTTACACTGTGACCACATGCAGTCCCAATGTGAAACACATGTCTATTTCTGGAGAAGACACTTTGTTTTCTGTTTATGCAACTGATTAATTCTTTTGAGCCTGCACACTCTTGCATGAGAAACAGGTGCTGAGAGGGAATAATAATTAATTTAAGAGGAATAAGATGGAGTTAATTGTCATGACTGAGCCTGAGTTTTTAAGGGGAATATGCAGCTAGAAGCGTAATTCTCATCCCAAGCCCTTCCCCTCGAGAACCTCACAGATCAAGCTTTCCTGCTATGCTGCTACAAATGCATGCGCCCAGGGAAGAGATTCATGTTGCCTGGCCCATCTGACTTCACCCACCCGATTTGGGAGCATGGAGGGGATCAAAGTGCTATAATACATCTGCGCCTTCTTTGGTGGATTCAGTCTTTCTGAGCACATGAGATGCGGACATAGCTTTGCAGTGTGACATAAAATGGAATGTGGCCCCTTCCTCTCATCAGGTTTGGAGGCAGGCTTGCTCACATTCTGGAGACTGTCCCCTCAATATATACAGCTGTGAAAGAGGTAACCGAGAGTCCCAACAAAGATTTTCCACCTTGAAATGGAGAAAAGTAGTGCTACTCTATCAAATTCAAAAGTAATGTCACTATATTAAATTCTCTCTGAGAATTCTCCTTGAGTGGGGCTGAGAGAGTAACCAATGTAGAAGAGCTGCTTCAGCTCTGTTTTGTGTACAGTAAAACTCTTTTTGTGTACTTCTCTTTTCTTGTGCTATTGAAGGAAGTAATACAGTCTAGCACAAAACATTACTGAAAAAAACAAACTTGAATGTTATGGTTTAAAATTTGCAGCACATCAGCAGGCATCAAGAGGTGGAAGGTGAGGTTTGCCCAAAAAACCCAGAAAAACTTAACAAGTTACTTCAGCCTTCCAAATAGTGTCCTTTCACCAGGCTTGTCACCTGAGGCTGCCATCTTCTTTCCCTCTAGGCACAATTTGGTAGGTATTACCTCCCTCTGCAGTGTTGAAAGCCTCACCCCAAGCAGCAGCTGCAAGTGTAGCTCTGCAGGGAGGGCAGGTGCAGATGCAGTGGGTGATGGGAGCTGGGAGCAGGTGGCGGCAGGGACCCAGGGGCTGAGAAGTGAGGTTGGGCACCTGGGTGAGTACCAAACCCAGCCCCTCTTACAGAGGAGTTTTGGAGAGGGAGGTAGTGGAAGAAATTAGGACAGGGAGAAACTGTGCAATCATGTCAAAGTATGCAAGATTTTATTTTTTTTAGCATGGATTGATCAGGATGATATTTCTTTTAAACAACTCTTATGAATGAGGACAGCTCTGGGGTGGAAGACATTGGGAGGAGGGAGAGGCTGGGCAGAAGGAAGAGATGAGAGTGAGATGGAGATTAGTGTTAAGATGCTGTTCATAACTTCCTCCTGTGCCATATGAAGTGCCCTTTAGTTAGGTACAGGCTGGGGTGGGGAGCAGCTGCCAGGAAATATTATGCTTCCTTTATTTTTCTCTTGTTCTTTTTTTTTCTTTTTTCCTGTCTGAAATTTGATTCCCTCTTTAGTTTGTGATCTAAAGACCTGGGTTGGAAAATCAGGTTCCTGATGTTTTACATAAAGCCTCAAAATAGGATTCAATAAAGTCACATGCTGAGTGTGTACCTAAAGGTTACTTAATCATTCACTAAGATACAACCAACATGCAGTCATTTTACCAGTTGTGCAGCTGACATACAGTGGCTGGAAGCCAGATTCCTACTTTTGCCCACACCATGTCAAGCAGATAAGGTAGCTGACAGTTATGGCATTTCTGGCCCAGCGCATGGGAGAATCTCCTGAATGGGACAGGAGAAGGTGCAAGGCTGAGGAGTGGTAGGATTCCAGGTGTGTGAGCACACAGTGTTTGTAATCGAGTGGAAGCAAATCCTCTCCTACATGTGGATATGACTCAATACTGAATTAGGAGCTGCCCATGCCACTGAGGCCAATATCAGTGTTTGCTGCTGCCAGTGTTGCATATTCAGGTGCAAGCTGGGCATTTCTGATTTTGAGTGCTGACACTGCAGAAACTGAACATTTTTCTCTCCAAATATACCTTAGTTTCCTAACACTGCTGTTATATGGGTAAAACATTCATATCCATGTTTCGAACAGGGAGCAGTGCTCTGAGAAACCAAGGCCTGGAGCCCCTGGGGGGAGCTAGGGAGTTTGGAGGGTGACAGTCTAAGTGCCTGGTGAGGTGGGAGCACTGTGGTGGGGCAGGTAACATACCTGCCCTCGGGGCTGTGCAACAGCTACTCCTGCTAGTGGGCACTGCAGCCAGAGAGGAATTGTAACTGAAGCCTGCACAGAAATCTATAAAACTGAAAATGGAGTAATCGTTTGCAACATACTAATTCCCTAAGCTTTGATGGTGGCTGTCAAGTGGTGTTGTAGAGTGTTTCCACTGCACATGTACATGCAAAGCAGGCAAATTTTTCCTCATGCAGGGAAATATGAGCAAACTTTGAAGAAAACAATTTCTACCAGGATTACCTCACAGAGCTTCACCTTACACATGTATTTATTTTGGATGTATTTCTTTTTTCTTTTCTTGAATCCACAGGAGTTTATGGCTTTATACATTCAGCTGTATCTCAGTGGCTCAGTCTCAATGTATTAGCTGTATCATGAATTAACTCTAATGCAGGAAAAATTATATAGCAGTGTTCATGTGGTGCTGTGTGGACTTATAGTCCAGGCAGCTGAAATTCATGTATCATTGCATTGCACAGTTAATATTGTCTAGGTTCTCCCTCTTCTTATTTTCCTGCAAATACCCTGCATATGTGAGAGATTTCATATACAGGCCCTCCAACAGCTCTCTGCAGTGTCTCTGGTGCTTTCCATAGCCCCTGGGATGCCCTTCACAGCTAGATGTAGGGAGAGGAGCCAGCACAGAAGTGCACACTTGAGCAAATAATCTCTGGGCTCTCTGCAAATCATATCACACCCCCTGAGGCTGAACATTTCCTTTGCTCTGGGATTTTAAAGAAAGCCCAAGGCTGCATCTCTTTAAGCAGCTAAGCTGTCTCTGAAAGAGATGCTTTTATCCCACATCCCCTTCATTTTGTAGCTGTCCTTCCATTAATTTATTTGGCTCATTACCCCAGAAGATAGCCACCTGTTTTCTTTTTCCTAATTATTTTTCCTCTGAGCTAACAAGCTTTGTCAGCTGGTTGATCTGGCAGATAGCACCAGGGGTGTGATGAGTGGTGAGGAGCAGAGTAGGGGAGGTATGAACAGATACCTTGGCAGGGGTGACCCCAGGAGCAGCTCAGCCCCCATGGTGAGAGAACACCTATCTGCTGTGGTTTGGGGCACAACTTGGCTGCCTCTGGAGCATCCTGTCCCCAGCTCTGTCATCCCAACACTTCCCTGGCACTGGTGCAGGGTCTTGGCAGACTCCAGGGTGAGCCACACATGGACATTATCTTAACAGACAATTTAATACCACAGAAAAGATGAGCAGCTTTTTTCCAGCCTTCATCTCCTGACCCAGCTAGCTGTGGGGCTGGAGAAGATCTGGGCCAACACAAGGGAGCAGGCAAAGAAGGCAACTGGGTCCAACGCTGTCTCCAAGAGGGCTGAACACCCACCTCACCTGCAGCTTCCTCAGTCTTGCTTCCTAAGGTAAACCTACAACAGGCTATCAAAAGAGGAACCTAAAAAGTGAAATACCTAATTTTGCGGACTCTCGTGATTACAGCCTCATTTTATGCTTTTCACAGAGCAATGAAATTTGCTCCCCATGTGCTCCAAGATGTCACACTTGCTCTCACTGCATTGCTTCTCCTTTTGCCAGCTGGCTCTGCTGCCCCACCAATACAAACCGTGGGGCTGATTGAGTAAGGGCTGAAGGATAACGTTTGTCAAAAGCAGCTGTTCCCATCCAGGCTGCCCTGAAGTTTTGCTCAGGGCTGGAGGGGTGGCTGCAGAAAAGCGGTCTTTCATCAGCAGATCGCTTGATCTATTTGGAGCAGTGCCTCTTCAACAAACCTTATCTCTGTGTGTGTAATTAGTTATGCAATGTTCAAAGAAGAGCATTGGATGATACAGAAAGCCAAGCTTGCTAATGAGAGCAGTTTTAATAGCAGAGCAGATATGTGATTGAGCTGGGAGTGAGCTCTGAGCACAGACTTTTGGGTCAGAGTTGACAAGGGCGGGTTGAGACCTTTTTTGTTGCTGATATGCAGTTTGGACACCAACTTGAGAAGAAAACAGCTTTATTTTTGTTTCGTAATGTGATGAATACGCTAGCTTGAGGGTGGAGCTGTGGATGGATCCTGGGCTTGCTGCTATCAGTCATGCAGTGTTAGGCTATAGATGGGCACAATTTTCTGCGCAAGATGTCCCTAAAGGCAGATGTGTACGTGACTGTTTCTCAGCATGCAATTATGGGGTGGAGGGTTAATTTGTGCAGCCAGAAGGAGAAGGTCTCTAATATGTGTATTGTGTTTAGAGCAGATTGATACCAGCTATCATTTTAAATGTTGGTGATGCAACAAAAAGCTTTTTGTTCATGTCTGGTTGTAGGAATGATGTGTGTGTGCAACAATTCATAAGTTGCTCTTGTGGAGAGAGTTTCATTATGAAATACGGGCAATGAAATATTGTGGGTGCCTTCTTCCTTCTTCTTGTGCCTTCTTCCCCACCCATCTTCCAAATTAGGAGTCACTTTGAAAGAGTTAATTAAAAAGTTGCATTAGGTTCTTATCTCAGTTGCTTTCCGATATTTGAACACTTACACTTCATGTTTTTGCACTTCAAACTACATTGTTTTACTAAATGAACTTGTTGATTGTGACTCAGAGAGCCGAGATTTTGAAAAGAAGAAATAATGTATTTCCAAGGAAAACAGTCAGCCCCACTGTCTTCTACCTTATAAATAGTCTAAGCAAGGTCTCAAGGATCATCTCTCCTTATCAGCATCTCACCCCAATGCTTTGTGTCTGGGCTCAGAGCAGTTACAACTCTTCATCCCAGCAGCGGTGACAGCATGGCCTCATGGCCCATGTCTGAAAAAAAACGATCACCTGAGTGCTTTCCCATGGGCAGCAGAAGAGTCGCTTGATGCTGATGAGACAGGTCTTGGTGATGGTATCTGCAGGCACAGATGGCATTTGCCATCTGGAAGCAGAAAGTCTTAGTCCTCAGGTGGGTGAGAGCCAAGGGGATGAGTCAGGTAGAAGAAAAATGCCTTATTATAGGTCAATGGCCCTCAAAGGGCAGAATATATGGTAGGATTAAGCCAGAGGTGAAGGGTTCAGGGAAGAGCTGTCACGGAAGGGACTGATGGGACAACATTGTAACTTTAGCATTGCCTTTGCCCTCTGGGGCCCGTGATTAACACACCCAGGGAGTTACACAAGGTCTTCTGTGCCGATATGGTGCTGAACCTCATGACCTGAGCTGCTATATCATCCCAAAGCTCTTCTAACTCAAGAGGGTTGTCCAGGCAGGGGACATCAGGAAGCCCCAGGCTCCTCCCTGCTCCTGCATAGGTGTCCCCAAGGTCAGAGGTGATTTCCCTGCTGGGCTTGAAACATGTCTCAGGAGAGGGCACTCACCAGGCGCTAGCGCCAGGGGTGCGCTTGGTCTCAGCACACCTCCAAAATGACATTTTGGATGCCCTGGGACTGCTGCTGGCAGTGCAGATGCTGAGAGGGAGCCTGCAGGCTGAAGTGCCCTGTGCTAGATGTGTGTGTCCCAGCTGTGAGCACTTCCATGCACAGCAAGGGCAGGAGGGAGACAACTGCCTGCAGCAAAGGCTGCTCAGGGTGGATGGTGGTCCCCACCTCCTCCTGCCTTTAGCTTCCTCCTGGGAGGCACATACTGCAGCTGTGATGTTAGGCAGGAGCAGCCACAGTGATGTGTTGTGCCATAACAGGGGGATGACCCACAGTGAGGCCATGGCTCAAAAACCACCTGTCCCCTGGACACAGCACTGCAGGAGCTGGGGGCTGCCATTGTCCCTGTCACAAGGTGTGGGACCAAGTAATGTGGGTAGCCCCTTGAAATGGAGATGACACAGTTGTCACCCTGGAGGCAGGGAGGGCAAGGAGGGGCACCTCCTGGGCTGCTAAAATGGCAGGGAGGGATGCCAGTGGCAGGGGTAGCAAGTCTGCCTTGTCCTTGTTCCTGCTGAGGGCTCAAAAGAGGCCAGTGGAGCTGAGAGGTGTGAGGATGACAGGGGCATCGGGTGGGGTGAGGATGGGCGTTGTGTCCGACGTGGTCTCTTCAGCCTCGCTCTCCACGTCCTCCAAGCTCTCGCTGACAGAGGGGATGATCTGAACCACCTTCTCCTGGAAGTGCACTTGCTTGCGTGGGGTTGGTGGAGCCACTGGTTGGGCAGGAGCTGCTGGGGCTGGGCTCCTGTCCTTGCTGCCCTTCAGGATGCTCTTCATGTGGCCCAGCAGTGAGCAATGCTGCTCCCTCTGGGCCCCATGGAAAGTGTAGGTTTGCTCAGTGTCACCAGTGATGGTTGGGGCTGCCATGGTGGCTGAAGGGTCCACATACTGGCCCACCTGGGGATGTGTTTCTTTGTGCCCCGGGCTCTTCCTCCTCTTGCTCAGCAAGAAGTAGGCCAGGGCAGTGAGCACCAGCATGGACCCTGAGGAGAAGGCCATGTTAGCTGAGGGTTGGGGCAAAGTGAAGAGCTCACCAAGCAGTGCTTAGTCCAGCTAGCTCAGTATTCCCCTCAACCAACCCACACCCCACATATCTGCACACTCTCTAACCCCTGACAGACCATGCTCCACTTCCATCTGTGCTACCCCCCACCCCAGCATGGGCTTCTCACCAGGGATGGTGACATGCCAGACAAGGACAGGATGCAGGAAACAAGCCACTGAGAGCAGCGTGTACCCCAGGAATTTCTGGAAGCTCCCTGGGCGTCTAGCTTGTTTCCAGCAGGTCTGTGCCAGGGAGTCAGGCTCATATCTATGGAGAGAAACAGAGGTCGTTGTGGGATGGGGCACCAAGCACGTATCAAGAAGATTTGGACTTAACAATAACCTGTCTAAAGGTTCAGATCCTCACTCTGGCTTGCCAGGAAACCACTGAGTTGGTCAGAGAAAGTAAGCAAAGCCTGAGCCCCTGGGGTATAGAGGCCAGGGGTTGCATCTGCCAGAGGTCAGCATCTCAGGCCACCTCTCTGTAGTGTGTTTACCCACTTGGCAACTAGTTGAGTACCTATTAGCTTGAGTAAGGCATTGCCTCTAAGCTATCAGGGCTTTTGAGTTTATGCTAAAAGATGGCGGAAGTGTTCAGCCTCTGAGAAGTACATAAGGATTTTCTACATTCTAACTTAAACTTCAGTGCCATCTCTGCAAAGGTTTGTAGGGCTTCATACTGTGTGTTGAGCAGATGCTGTAGACCAGGGTATGTCATGCTGGTGATCAGCGAATTACGGCACAAGCCTGGGTTAAAACACAGGTTTAACTGGCAGTGGATGTGGCTCCACTTACCTCCCCCCTGCCTGAATGTACTCACCATGGCAATAGGGGCAGGACCTTTGATTGGTCGCTTGCAGCTCACCTAGGTCTGGTGTGGCCTGTAAGGGGCAAATTGCCTTAGGGAGGTCCCACCAAGGCTAGCGAAGTCTGGACAAGGTCTACTCACGTGAAGCACATCTCCAGGAACAAACTGATAAAGAAGAAGCCTTCACAGATGGTAACTGCAGCCCCTGAAAAACTGAAAGGTCGAGCTGTCAGGGAACAGGGCTGAACCTGAATATACTCTCCAGGTATAGAAGGGGCATAGAGGGCCAGGATTTACTACACAGTTCACAACAGATTTTGTGTGCCAGGGTCTGAACACTCTCTGCTCAGCTGGTTGGTGGAGGACAGCTCAAAGCCCTTCTGCACCCCTGGGTAAATTTGCAGCCAGTGTCACCTCTGGCCTGCCTGAGTCTGCAGTAGCATGGGTGATGCAGTAGCATCATTTTCTTTAACAGAAATAGCTTATTTATATGAAACTCAGAGACGGAGATCTGAATTCCCCAAGTACTTGGACGCCGCTCATTACCGCTGTTGCAGTCTAGTCTGGTGCTACATATGGTGGAGGAATCAAACTTGTCACCCCCACCGGTTCTGATTCCAAGAGCAAATATACTCACAGCAGATAGAAAGCCAGGCTTTTGAACTGTCCTCGCTGCAGAGTTTCTACGCCCACACCAATCAGCACTAGAAAGAGAAGGCAGGAAAAACGCTGACTGCAGGGTTGGTTTCTGTCTATCTGGTGCCCTAGCTCGCAGGATTGATGCCCCGATTTCCCCAGGGTCTGGTGAGGCTACTCTTTCCCGCGTTGTGCAGCATGTTAGGACTTCCAGCACCAGCGATTCATGCTGACACAACATCGCAGAAGGGTCAGAGTTGAATGCTGGCCTTGACATAAAGTCCAGAAACCCATCCCAGCTGCATCCCTTTCATGGCAGCTTTGCCACTGCATGGGCTGGTGAGAGGTGTTCTAGGGATACCAGCTGGTCTTGGACAGCTGGGGGAGGTGAGCAGTGGTGTCCTGCATCCCTTCCACCCCTCGCCATGCTGCCTCACCATGGTTGCCACAGGAACTTCCCTCACACTGCCCTTTCTACCTCTGCCCCTTCCTGATCTGGGGACCTCTCTGCCCAGGTCCCCCCAGTGCCTGCAGCTCCTCTCCCCTGCCCTCCCTTCTTGCCCAGGCCAGCTGCACCAAACTGTCTGCGGGGCACCAGCAGGACCAGGGAGCCATGCCAGCTGCCTTCACAAAGGGCCGTAGCCATGACATCAAGATCCTTTGCTAGCCAAACAGAAAAACATATACTGGGGGCAGGCAGATTAAATGCAAGGAATGAACATCCCCTCAGTGCCCCGTCCAGCACAGCACACTGGGGAGCCAGTTTAAGAGGGATTAAGAGTATTAGCAAGGTTAAATCTTCCATGAACTGGCTGTTTGGGGCCAATAGCTCCAGGGGATGGAAAATTTCCTTCAACATTCTTCAGTTCTCCACAAGACTATTTCCAAAATGGTGCAAAAACGAAGTGCCTCACACCAGCTGCAGCAAGCTGGTTTTCCACAACCAGCCGGTCACAGTGCACAAGTACCAGTGGCATGGGGCTGAGAGGAGTCTGGGACTCACAGTCAGGGCATCACTCTACGCAGTCACTGCACTCCTGTCTGCACTTGAAGTCTCCACATCTCTGTGAGCGATCCCTGCCCACCCACTGATGCTCAGGAAGTTCACTGCAGGTCCTGCTTAATGCATACTAGCCAAGGCTTGAGGTTCCGCTTGGCTTCATCTACCTGAGCTGTGGTTTGCCCCAGCTGGAGAAAGGCACCATGTTCCCAAACAGAGATGCAGACCAGTGTCCATCAAGCCTGCAACACGGGTCAATGCTGAGAGTCAGTGCCTGAGCATACAACTCTCCTGTCCTGGCTGAGCAAAGCCCCGCTGCGGTGCTGTGTCTTGCTTAGGTTCCCCCTGTGTCACCTGCAGCTGCTGGTCCCTGTCAGTCAGGAGAACATATGGGGCCCACATGCTGATTTCCTCCATGGAGGCTGCCTCTCTAGCCCTGAGCAGAGGTGCAGGGAAATCAGTCTCATCAGAGGGCTGTGGAGCTGTGTGAACTGTGTAATCTTAGATGCAAAGTATTGTCTTTTCCTATCTTGTGACTGAGAACCCTTCTTTATAATCTCCCCTACAGACGTGGAGTTCATTCATTCATACATTCATTCATTCATTCATTCACTCGCTGTGGATGAATGCAGAATTCAACAGCTCGAATGTTACGCTCATTTCTCTGCTCTGGATGGGAGGTTTCCTCATTTTGCACAGCTTCTGCTTTATCCACAAAGCTGTTTTGATGAAGAATCTGCAAGAATCAAAGGACTGTTTCCGAGGTGTTTGTTTGGACTAGTTGCTGCCTTGATTTGGATCTTATCCAAACCATGTGCCCAAAGGCACATGATTAGGAATTAAATGGTTGAAAGCATGAGAATTAAGAAATAAGTAAGGACTATTTCCTAAAAACAGAAATCACAAGGCCTAAAATCTCTGAGCTATAGAGATGCCCCCAACACTGCAGCAAATTATGGGGCTGTTTGATGTCTGTCGATGGCAGGGCTGTCTGATTTTATACATCCAAGAAACCCTGTAGCCCCACCATTGCAGCCAGCCATTGCACTCCAAGATCCTGGGGAAAGGGAAGGTTTATATTATGTGGGTAACCTGTGTTTGCAATCACCTTATGGTGCTGGCCAGCCCTTCTCAGAGTCAATTAGTGAGGCTGACGCACTCTCCTCTCCCTTTCATACTGTTTTTTGGTTGGTTTTTTTGGTTTGGTTTGGTTGTTTTTTTTTTCCAAACAAAACCCGTGGGATTCTCTTCTGCATGGTTTCCATTTCATGAAAAAACCTCACACACCTCATCAGGCACTAAACACTGCATCAAGCTGGTTTCTTACTCCATTGAGACACATAGAGGAATAAAACATAGATACCTCCCATTCTCCACTGGCCTTCTGGGAAAGCCATGCAATACTGGGAATGCATCAGAGCTATGATAAAGCACAGAGATCAGTAGCGCAGCTGTTTACGCTCTGTGATGCTCAGCAGAGAGAAAACTGTGCTGCTATTTCAAGAACTATAGAAAGTGGTACAGATGATGCAAAATGATAGAAAGAAAACAAGCAGGAGAGAGATTATATTCCACTAAAACACTTCCAAATCTTAAGCTACATTCAATTTTGCTGTTATAGCTTTAGTTTTCCCATGGCAACAAGCTCGTGTTTTCTCCCAGGAAGGTCTCTATGAGTTTCCTTGGAGCTTGAAGGGAGTGTATGGCCAGCATGGGGCTCATGAAGCCCCAATGGGTATGGGGATGAAGAAAGGAAGATATTTTCATTTGCTGGTTAAAGCTGTGTCCCATCTCCTCTCAGTTGCAGTCTTATAATGATGTGCATGTATCTACTGGGAGTTTGTGTAAACTCAGAGACTCAAATCTCTGCTTGTTATCAGTCATTTAAAGCACATTCCAGAGGACAGCCTCCACTGTTGCAGCTGGGCTTTACGTGTCCTCGGGGACCTGTGCTCTCTTCAGCTGACCTGTGTGCTTTCTGCTTTGCCCCTGACTTGAGCGAACACTCTGTCATGGCTGTCTGCAGCTGATAAAGGAAAGGAGGAGGTAGGAGGGCCTTCTCTGCAGTGTCTGAATCTGAAATTCCCAGGTGTCTGACACAGGAACCACAGTCACCACTTCAAGTCACTTCTCACCGAGAACTTCTGGTTCACACCTCTAGCCTTTAGGCAAATCAGGCACTTAGATCTCTGCGTTACTGATGGGGAAACTAAGGCAGAGAGCACTGTCATCCTGTCCCATAACAGTGAGTCAGCAGCAGTGCTGGAGTGAACCCCTGAACATTAGCTGTTTCCCAAAGTCCCATCTGGAGATGCCTGATGTGATGGGTTATTCACCACACTTCTGGGTGAGATGCTGTGCCTGAGACACCTGGCTCAAAACACCTGCATTTCACCTGAAATCAAGCACTCAGATGTGTCACCAAAGCCAGAGGATGCTGCTCCTGGGCAGCCCCTGGCAGTGGGTGAGAGGATGCAACTAGCCAAGTGGGTGAATTTATGATGTTTGTACTGCAGCTATAACCTGACAGGTTGCTAGAGAGGCAGAGCAGCACTTTGGCAGCAGCTGTGTCACCATGGCTGGGACCTCTGCATCCTGCCTGGTACAGGACGACTCACTGTGCACAGCGCAAGTTGCTCCTTCATTTTCACGTCCCGCAGAGCAGCCTGGCAGTTTTGTGCAGCCATCAGTATTTTGCCTTTCAGTCTCATTCACATTTTGCCTGTTCCCACATCCGCTTTGCGGTAATATAATTTAGTTATATTTTCCATTTGTGCTTGTCCTCTGTTGTACTAAGTGCTGGTTCATCCTTTCTGATGTCTCGCTGTGCCTCCCACAGCATTTGGAAAGAGCCTGGCAGGGCACCCAGCACTCTGTACTCCATGGGTCCCAAAGCAAAAGTGATTAAGTTTCCGTGTCCCCTTTGCAGGATGGGGCAGTGACTGCACCTGGCCAAAGGCAGGGAGACAGCTCAGAGTTCCCGAAACCCACACAGAGCCTTTTAGCGCAAAAGAAAAAGAGAGCTCGCACTTACCTGCTGCGGTGGAGATGCCCAGCAGCCGACAAGTGTACTCCAGGGCACTCCAAAGCGCCTTGTGCTGCATGGTGAAGAGATGAAGACTGTGGTGCCGATGAGGCAGAAGCTCCCTCTTCAAAGCTCCTGTCTAATACGTAGCACAGCAGCTCCCAGCCACAGGCAGAGCCTCCTGCGCCCAGGACCAAGTGACCTTCCTGAAGAAAAGATAAGTGCCTGCAGGACTGGTCACCTCCACCGGGGCCTCCCAAGGGAGAGTGGTCGAAGAGCAAGCTGCCACCACAGGGAACCGGTCAGCACCGCTTCTCGCTGTTCCTGCAGGATCTGCGGGGACTCGGCCCTTTCCTGCTTGCTTGCCGCTTGTTCGTGTTGCTGGCCCAGGGGTGATTAATGATTGGTAAGGGGGGGTGCGGCTCTGGCAGCATTTGTACCCGGGGTACACGGCCTTTCCTGCTCCCGAGGAGGAGGAGGCTCTGGAAGCCCAAGCTGATTAAATGCATGTGAAGTCATTAGTGCTGTGCAGCTCCCGGCAGGTTAACCATTTGTGAGGATGGCGATGTTTCTTCTTGGCAAGACCACAGCACATTTCTGGCAGGTGGCAGGACTCCCAGGGCACCCCAGCCCTGCTGCGCCTTGCAGCTGAGCTCCCACCATGGCTGCTGCTCCCCGTGCAGGTTTTGCCAGGCTCTGACTAGTACAGCTTGGGCAGTGTCTGAGCAGATGTGTGACCACAGGAGCAAAGACATCAGATCTGTTCCCAAGGGTACTACAGACCCAGGCCAACCATAGCAGGGGAGATGTGTATTTCTCCTCTTGGGAATGTCAGCTTTTCTGTTGTAGTGACCAGAGACATTTGAACAATACTGGGGTCACACAAGTGTCCTGACACGGGCCATGGGGTGCATACATACTCTGATCTCTTTGTATTGGATTTGATAGACAGCTTGAAGGTCCTTGGCTTGTCTCTCAGGACACAGCACAGCTGGTGAGGAGCAGGCCTAGACATGTCTGAAGGGCAAGATGGGACAGTGCTGGCCTGCCCCTCATTCCCACATGCCTCTACTCATGGACACCGTGCATCTCACTGGGAGTCACCAGTGTGATCCCCACCTGCTCCGCTCAGAGAAGAGGGGGTGTCAGCAACAACATCTGGCCCTTGCAGTCCCAGCAGGAGGAGCGTGTGAGCAACAGCTCAGTCCCAGCAGGCAGCAGGGACGTCTGATGTCTGCGGGGCTGTGGGCTTACAGGTCAGTGAGCTGACCTTGTGCTCTGGGCAGCGTCAGGAGGGGCACTGCAGCCCACGCCCCTCGCTGCGCTTGCTGTGCCATTGGCAGTGGGGCAGGCAAGGGTCTGGGTGAATCACACTCAGCTCATGCACAGGCAGCCCTGCAGGGAGGCAGCAACTGGCCAAACCTGTCTCCTGTGATCCCTTCTCAATTGCCTGAGACCACAAAGCTGAACCTGGCCAGCATGTGTTGTACTGACATGTCCCAGGGTAGAGCTGACTTGGTCCAAGGGCACAGTGGCAGTTTTTCTACCACAGGCCCTAGGTCTGTATTTCAGGCTGGGATTTTCCCAAAACAGCCAAATACCTGAGCTCATGAAACAAGTCCCTAATTCCTGTAAATAGCTTCAGAGAGTGTTTTTTATGACACGAGGTGGTGGGTGGCAGGGATTTCGCAGCACACAATGCTGACAGGGTTTGGGGCAGAACGTGTTTTCCATGTGAACACTTCCCACCAGAGGAGGGCTTCCAGAGTATCCTGAGGGGCAGCGCTGAATGATGCAGACTCAAAATATGTCTTTCCCTTTCAGCACTGCTTCTGCATTTGGGTGTTGCTGTTTCCTCTTGTCCTCCCACACCACTATGGGTGTTTGAAGGAACTGACAATTCAGTGGTGTGTCAAAACTTCCTTTTCAAGAGAGACAAAGAGGGAAATAGAGCCAGTGGGGAAGGTCACACAAAGCCTGGGGAAGAGCCCAGATGGGGCAGCCCACAGCCCTGCCCCCTGTGGCTGGGCACGGCTGGGGTGAACCCCCTGCCCTTTCTGCACATTGCTGCAGGCTCCAGGAGCACCCTCTGCTTCCAGAGTTCACCAAAACAGCTTAAGAGCTCTGCAGTTTTGCAACAGCCTGGGTGCCTTTTTTCCTTACTGTCTTTTTTTTTTTCCTAACATTGATGTTTTGAATCTCAAGCATTTCTTTACAAACGTGAAAGCTAGAAAACTACTTAAAAACCAAGAGGATGAAAGGAAGATATAAGAGTCTTTCAGAACCACTTAAAACCACGAGCTTAGGCTTGAAGAAAAGCAGCAAACACCACAGTGCAATCCTGAGCACTGTCAGCACCCACCCAACCCCTCTTAGTGCAGCAAGCTGCTGCCACCTCCCATGGTGGGCAGTGCAGCATGCGGGGCCGTTACCCTGGAGCTCCTTTGAACTGCACTGAGCCATCACCCAGAAACTAAGTGACTCTGTCTAAGGGCCCTTGACAGCAATGTTTCCTTTCTGGAAAGCAACAAGCCCCAGGGTTTAAAATAAATGTAAACGTATGGGTTGTGGTGATGGAAGAACAGAATCCATTTGGGAAAGGCGGATTAATATGTTAGTACGTTAAACCTCCAGTCTCTCTCCCATGTTTCCTTAGCTATTGCTCAACTTCCACCCTCTGAGTGGGCCTACATCAGCCTTCCTGAGGGTCCTCATCCCCACCTGGGGAGAGCCTTAGGCTGGGGTAGTGTAAGGTCCTCTCCACTCACTATTCACGGGTGCACTAGTGATTCTCTCACTCCACTGTCCAGAAGGGGAGCACGGACTGAGCAGCACAGGTATCCTCAGACTTGCTTTGTACCAACACTTCTTTAGCAGCTCCTTCCTTCTATTTAGGAATTGTTTGGCTAGTGCTCCTACAAAACAACCACACACAACTTGATTTTTCTTGATAGAGGGGTCCCTTCCCCTTCTGCTTCTGTTCAGGTGGAAAGATGATACTGTGAGCCATTTGAGTGTGTTTTGGTGAGGTTCTCTGGAGTAAGTTTACGCACTTGGAAGGGGAATGAGAAATTATGACCTTAGGGGGGTTTAATCGCCTGTAACCAACACTGCGAAACCTATGCACCAGCACAGCCTGTTCTGGGACACATAATGGCAGTGGTCCTCACTGCACATTAACCCCCTCCCTTGCACAGAGGCTTGCCATTTACACTTTGGCTGCCAGCCAGCATCACATTTGCAGGCTGCTTCCACTGATATATGGTTTGATGTGAGAGGATTTTATTGCAGTGTTAAGGTTTCATGGTGAGGTTAGTACTTGTCTTCATCCCTCTCTCCTCATGCTTTACCTGAATCATTTTGCTGTGGCATGGCCACCATGGCCAATCTGTGAACAAGGCCGCAGTGCACCGTCTATGCTGTATGTTAACCTTTGAAAGGGTGCGGGGGTGCAGCACGCACCTCGTGCCTTGCCTCTGCAAAATGGTGATGCTGCAAGAGCGCTGTGGTGAGTGGAGATTCCCATCACAGGGCATCGGGCACCACAAGCCATGCTCTGGAAGAAACCTATGGGAACCTGCTGGACTTACTCAGCTATTCTCAGTCCCTGCCCATCACGTAAAAACAGTTCCCAAACTGCCTTGCACAATGCTGTAGAAATTTATTTCTGCTTTTCCCCCACTCCTTTCTCAAAGCCCTCAGCTATAACCACCATGTCAAGCTGCCTTGCTTGGCAACCTTGGTCCCATCTCTAAGCAGTTGCAGCAGAGGTGGGATCTCCTTCCACTAATGTGTCCATCTGAGACTGACACCAACGCTCTCCCTTAGCTGCTGAAGGGCAGGCAGCTGCTCAGAACCTTTGCAGTGGTGCTATGTGCTGCTTCCCAGTACCCCGCTTCCACCAGATCACCTCTCATGGAAACAGATTTTCACAATAGCTGGCTGACGGTAGATGGACCCAGTTGATTGGAAGCACTAGTGAATTGCAGCTGTGGGTTCACTGGGTACAAACATGTCCTTACAGGCAGCGGGAGTTTTGCTCTGCTTTGTACCACCAGTGGTCCACAGCTTTCCAAACCAGTCTGAATGAACTGAGAGCATCGTGAGGTGAACTTGGCAAACATCCCTTCTATTCTGGGGCAGGGAAAAGACATGATACTAGGGCACCACATAAACAGCAGAGCTGGAGAGAAAACCCTAAGCATGCCCCCTCTTCCTTTGCTGTAACCACTAAATTGTGCCCTTTGGAGTCTTCCCACCAGGGTTAGGGCTGCAAGTCATGCTGGGGCTGCCCGGCAGGGGACAGCAGGGTGCCTCGGCTGCACCACCAGCTCGGCTGCTCCTGCGAAAGGCAGGCTGTAGCCATCCCTCTGCAAGGCGGTGATGAAAGAGCACCACAAAGTGTTACTGTCTGAACAAGAAGAGCATGATAGACACCACATAGATCTGAAGGGGGCTGGGAAGAGCCCAGAGCCACAGTGAGCATGAATCAATAACTGGACTGTTTTGCATTATGCTATGTGATCAAAGGTTTTCTGATGTGCTGACGAACACTCTCCTACTCCTCTGGGAGTTTCCCATTCGGCCAAGCATGGGGTCAAGGCTTGGAAGTGTTCTGCCCTGGTTGTGCCCCAGCAGGATAGCCAGCCCCAGGGGCCTCTGGTGGCACAGCCCCAGTGTCAGATGCCGAGCCAGAAGAGAGGGTGTGCTGGTGGGGCTGGTGAAGAGCCTTCGTGCTCACACCCTCTGCTGGGGACCTTCTCACTGCTGGCGTGGATGGAGAGACACTGCATTTCCCATGGAGCCATTTGCACAGGCCTTGTGCCAGGCAATGGCCAGGGGTGACCTCTCCTCCAGGTGTCCAGTGTTAGTAAAGCTCATCATACTGCAGTGTGGGATGGTGTGGAAGTGCTGCCAGGAGAAGGGGACAGAGGTTGGTGCGTCTGCCCACACATGCAGGAACCCCCCACCATGAAGCAGTCAGCCTGCCACAGGACTTGGAGAGGCTTATCATGCTGAAGCTGGCATCAGTGATTCTGGATGGACTGCCACAATAAAAATAGATCCATCTCCGTTTTTCTGCATAGTCTGCATGTCTGGGCAGAAGTCTAAAATGCTCCCAGAGTATATCGAGTTTGATGTGACAAAGCACTCCTATCAGGTGGGTGCTGTTTAAAAAGCAGCTAGAAGCGACTGGTAAGGCAGACACAGGCAGGCAGTGCGGATGAAAAAGCCTATGCTTAGGATCACTTACTGCTATACAGACGTAGCTTGTGATCTGGATGTGAAGGCCATGGATTTCAGCCCCATCAGAGGGTGTCATTCATGTGAGCATATATCCACTTTTCCTGCTGGCACTAAGAAATTCCTCAGCCCACAGGAAGTCCCACAGGACCGGAATGGTCAAACAGAGAGGGGAATAAGGGTCTTGGAAGACCCATCTCCACCTTTAATAATAACATTTTGTTTGTAACAGTGGCTGTAGTAAGAGAAGTCCAGCTCCATGCCACAGGTCAAAAGAAAGCCCAGAGCCCACAGGGTACCAAAGACAACTAAACAGGAGCAGGTGCAGAGGCAGAAAAATGACTCGTGAGATACTCCAGAGCAGCCTCACCCTATTTGTATGTAGCTGAAGAAGGGATGAAATCAATCACAAGTATTCTTTCTGAATCAACACTTCAGCTGCTGTTGGGACCCCTGAATAAAGATTGTAGGCTGCTCCCAAGGCCAGCCAATTCTTTCCTCAGTAGCTGCCAGTGAATACAGGCTCTGGGCTGTCACACAAGGAGGTGTTTGAAATGCTGGCCAAGCTGTCTAAGGCTCTCTCTACTCTTCCAACTTCTCCATCCCTTCAGCCTCCCTGCTACAAAAACGTTGTTAACATGAGCTGTCACCCTGGCAGACAGCAACTCACAGCAGCAGTGTAGGAGCCACGTGCAGGGGTGAGATGGCCTTCACAAGGGGTTGCTTTCCCTAGAGAAGTGTGACATGTTACAGTGTACTGTATATGCAGGCTGACTTTTGTCATTGAGACCTGACAATATGGTCAACACGAGAACTGTGTCAACATAAATGCTCTTAGTTTTTCTGTTGCACTGACTCATTTTCAAGTTGAATGGGGAAACTGAGGCAGGGTGAGGTCTTGATCCAGACACTATTACACAGCATGCCAGTGGCACAGCTCACTCAAGAATGATGAATCTTGCCTGCCTGTCAGTGAATCTGTACATCCCTTATGAAATCCAAGGGCAGTTCTCAATCAAAGAAAAGCTACTTGGCTGAAGCGAAACCCGAATGGACATGATTCATTCACAGGACCCAGAATAAAGGCTAAAAGTTGTCCTAGGCTGATGAAGAGTGAGGTCTACCTCTGTGCAGAAAGGATCTGTAACAAGGCTGAAATGCCACCTTAACACCACAGAATAAGGCTGATGTTTTACTTATTCCTGTACAGAGAAGAGTTGCCACCACAGGAGGAAATGCAGTACTGTAAAAGGAGGTCACGAAGAGATCAAATATTCATGTGCAGGCTCTTGGTCTGGAGTGTATTTCATAAGGATGGATGGAGGAGGAGAATTTTATCAGCCAGCAGGAGGAGGGAGTGCTAGTAACTCTTAGTATAAACAAGCTCTGTGCATGAGGTTCAGCCCACAGACATTTAGCCATTCATCAAAACCATTTGACTTTTTGCCCTCTTTTCTGGCAAGGGGGACTGGTAACTTCTCCCTGCGTGGGAGCAAACAAGGTGTGCACAGCAATGATTGATTCATCTGGTGATTGAGATATACATCAAAGAACCTGCTTGCTGCGTTTTGAGGCCCAGTGAGCAATTTATAGAAGGGTTTATGTATATAAATAACCAGAGAGATTTATGTGAAGCAACACAAAACACATGGTTTTGGCTGCAGAGATGTAGAAATATTCAAGTACTTGCAAGCTGTGTAGCAGAGGTAATTTACAAAAAAGTTCCTGTTCAGTAGAATTTATTCTGGGTGTTCTTTTTACTTTGCACTGCCTCCGAAAGGCTGCAAAGCAAACAAACACAGCAGGATCCATCACCTCTTTTACTAAGTTGTCTTAAATGATTTCATGTGTATAGGTTTAAAACCAGAAAGTTTATCACATCACCCCTAGCTGGGGCTGGGAATAAGAAGCTGAGAACAAGGAGAAGCAACAGCAAAGGAGACAGACCTCCTGGACATGGATGGGGTCAGATAAGTTTAGATGAGTCCCAGGAGGAACCCTGAAGGCCAGCTACAGAGAGTTGGGGACAGAGCCCCCAGCCCAGACACTTGATCAGAAAAGGGGAAGCTTTCTCTGCAAACACTGTGATCCTGTCACAGCTGGTGTGATTTGGAAGGAGAGGAATAGGCTGTCCTGCTCTCAGCTGGAAAGCTGGGGTGTGAACTTGAGTTTGTCCAGAACATCAGATCTGCAGATGTAAAACTGTGGGTCTGGGCAGAAGTTTCGGGACATGTATTATATTTTTCTGTCTTGTGCATCCCTGACGATTCTGGGTACCGCTGTCTGTGTTGTACCTTGCTTTGCACTGAGGTCAAGTTGCTGAAACTGGCATGGGCTCTTCTATGCCTGCTGGAAAGTAAGAGCCGGCTCAGTGCTGTGTTAGTGTGACAGTGAGCCAGAGCCTGTGTGTGCTCTCACTGCTGTCCCACCCTGCAAGCTCACCCTCTTAGGTGGCTCTGTGTTCTGGACCACCTTCTTCCTGCCCCTTTGCATCCGTGGGGAGGCACAGAGCACTGTATCAGAGTTGGCAGCTTGATGAAGAGCTCTTCTACAGAAAAGCCTCACCATGGGGCAGGGAGGAAAGTCTCCCTTCTAACCTAGCAGAGGTGTGCATCAGTGAGAGCTCGCAGTTCTCACAACCAGTCCCATCACACTATATGCAGCCTCCGGCCCATCTGCTCACCTGACAAAGGATCAGATCTCCCACAACCACCATGGGACATTGGGACATTGCACAGGAGATGGTCAGGCAACTGTCTGACAGTCTTCTGTACTGTCCCCCTGACCTATTTTTCCAGTCTGAGCTGCTTCTCTTTCAGGAAGGAACAAGGGAGTCAAATAAATACCACTCACCCATAAAAATCCCTCTCTACATGTCTTCCTGTCCCCTGACCCTCTTTCCTACAGGTTTCCATCTCCTGGTGCTGGAGGCAGATCTTAGCACTGCCAGTAACTGACATTTTCCACCCCAGGTACAGAAAATGATCAATTGTTTTAAGCGAAGTTGCGACTGCTCCTAAATCTTAGGCTCCCTTTCTCTGTGCAGGAGTGCAGGGCTTGGGATTTGCTTGGCAAATCAGTCTTCCATCCATGGGAAAGAGCACCTGCCCTCATATGTGTTCACCACGTGGGCCATTTTGTTTACATAGCTGGGTCTACACATTTACTTTTAGCGTGTTTGAGAGGCCACCACAGACTTCATAAGCTAAAAAAGAGGATTGAAGAAGATACATGAAGGTTAGGGAGGGGGGATATGAGTGAAAACTGATGACTGCAGGTAACTCCAGTGCTTGCTTGGCTGTGTGGCCATAAATGCCGGTGTCTCCCGCTGCGAGCAAAAGGGCCAGAAGTTGAGGTCACCTTTGGATGTGAACACAGGTCAGATTCAGGCCCTTCTTTAAACATTCTCTCAGGAGAAGCTGCACTTGAATATGACTTGTCTTTGCCCAGCCCACAGATTGCAGAAAGAACTCAGTTTCGTCCACCCTTTTTTATAGACTATAAGATGTCTACATGTATCTCTGTAGAGATATGATACGGTCTTATACTATTTTTATCATTTTTTAGTTGTCATGTAAGTCTGACTAGAGTCAGTCCTGAGGTTTCTAGATGCAGTCCTTTAAGTCAGGTCTCTCTTCATGTGAGCTCCTGGGAGTTTTGCCACTGTTTCCTCAGTGCAGACCCCCCTAGAAGGAGAACCTATGCAATGACAGCTGGGAGCTGATGATGCATTCCTCTTCCTCCCACCCTCCTCGTGTCTGGTGAGCATTTATCTTCTTTTTTTTTTTTTTTTTTTACTAGACACACGCTGTGGGGCAGCATTTGATTTTCAATAAGTGGTACATAATACATACTAAAAATGCAGGACTGTTGCTCAGTTTTTGTGGGCAGTGTGCAGCTGCTGGGTTATCCTTTCCCTGTGCCAGTCCTCAGACACCTGTTGGGGGCAGCAGGGCAAAGATCTGGTCTGCTTGTGGACAACAGGTTTGAGTTTGAGGAATGGCTTCCTCAAACAAACAACAACAAACAAAAGTTTTTTCTACCAAATAAGAAGTAACTTGTTTCAGGTTTGCCTCTGTGTTCTTCATAGGAAATGTTTGTGTCAAGTTGGTCAAAGCAAACATTGCAAATAGCATTCATTATTCAGAAATTGAGCAGGGAACAATTTGATGAAATATAACAAGGGAAAGTGTAGGGTCCTGCATCTGGGCAGGAACAACCCCAGGTTCCAGTATAGGTTGGGGAATGACCTGTTAGAAAGCAGTGTAGGGGAAAGGGACCTGGGGGTCCTGGTGGACAGCAGGATGACCATGAGCCAGCACTGTGCTCATGCGGCCAAGAAGGCCAATGGCATCCTGGGGTGTATTAGAAGGGGGGTGGTTAGTAGATCGAGAGAGGTCCTCCTTCCCCTCTACTCTGCCCTGGTGAGACCACATCTGGAATATTGTGTCCAGTTCTGGGCCCCTCAGTTCAAGAAGGACAGGGAACTGCTGGAGAGAGTCCAGCGTAGGGCAACTAAGATGATTAAGGGAGTGGAGCATCTCCCTTACGAGGAAAGGCTGAGGGAGCTGGGTCTCTTTAGTTTGGAGAAGAGGAGACTGAGGGGTGACCTTATTAGTGTTTATAAATATGTAAAGGGTGAGTGTCACGAGGATGGAGCCAGGCTCTTCTCGGTGGCAAACAATGATAGGACAAGGGGTAATGGGTTCAAGCTGGAACACAAGAGGTTCCGCTTAAATTTGAGAAGAAACTTCTTCTCAGTGAGGGTGACGGAACACTGGAACAGGCTGCCCAGAGAGGTCGTGGAGTCTCCTTCTCTGGAGACATTCAAAACCCGCCTGGACGCCTTCCTGTGTAACCTCACCTAGGTGTCCTGCTTCGGCAGGGGGATTGGACTAGATGATCTTTTGAGGTCCCTTCCAATCCCTAACATTCTGTGATTCTGTGATTCTGTGAAATTCTCAGCTAAGATTGGGTGGAAGGTGGACAGGCTGCAGCAGAGGATCTTTTCCAGTGAACGTGGTAATGCTGGGCTTGTGCTGCAGCTCACAGTATATTTTCAAGTCAAAATTGCAAGAAAAAACAGACTAAAACCTCTAAAGTTGCATGAAATTTTCTTACCTCTTTCTCCAACTCTACCTTGTTCTTTTCTAGTTACATACAGCCTTTTCCAAAAGGAATTAATTAAAAAAAAAGGTCAGATGCATGACTTCCAACTTGTGGATTGTTAACAAGCTCTTTTTTTGGACTGTCTCCTTTCTGATGCTGACTATTTGGGGGACTCATGAACCAGCTAGCACTGCCTTGTTTCTGCATGGCAATTGCTTACAAAGGAAAATCATTCTTATTAATTTAAAGCACAAAGTTATAACTCGTTTTGAGGTACAAACCCTTTGCCAAATTGCTCCCCATAACTGGAAAGCAATGTTTCAGGCATACTGTTATGCAAATAGACCATGTGCCTGAACATGACATATTTGCATTTGATCGTGAACTTCATTCACTTCATATCGTGCACTGCAGCAGCTTGCCCAAGCACAACTTGCCATTGCACCCTCCAGAAATGTTCTCAGTATGTTTTGGGGATTACCTCAGCTCTTAAAGCTGTGATCTGGGTCTACAAAAAGATACTGTCACCCATCTACTGGCTGGCATCCATGTGTTTGTTTCTTCCTCAGCCTTTTTCCTGCTTCCCAGGCTGCACCTGTGGGAATGGTGGTTGGGGTTTTAGGAGCCAAGATCAGGTTCACCTGGGAGAGACAGGGAGGAGGTCACCTCTCAGGTGAAGGGTGGGCTTGGCTGGTCGTGGTGTCTTATGGGAATACAGCAAGATACTTAAATATCAAAGGCAGCAGCTAAGTGGGTTTTGATGGGTGATGCTGGTCCCTGGGGAGGAGGAGGCAGCTCTAAGCTGGGCACAGCCACTATGGTTGGGAAGTGGGCTTTGATGTTTCAGGGAATGAGCCCTGCCCCTCTTTTGTGGCTGTCACTTGATGTATGGGTTTGGAGGTATGGGGGTGTGTGTTCAGAGCAACTGTGCTGTCTCCTCCTGGGTGGTTGCCTCTTTCTTGCTCTCAGAATCTTCAACCAAACTGAATACCTCATGGAGATATATATATGTATTTTTATTTTTTTTTTACTTCACCACCAAACCAGCACCTTGCAAGCAGGACCTGCCTGGCAGTAGGAGCTGGAGACACCTGGTGACAAGCTGGCTCTGAAGGTGAGTGTCCCTTCCAAAAATGTGCACTATCCTGTGGGTCTGAGCTGCACTGCTGAGCACTGGGTGGAGTGGGCAGGAGCTTGTGCTCTGCCTGGCTCTGCTGGAAATCTGAGGACTTAGTAGCTGAGCAGGCTGCAATGAGCAAGTGACTTTGGTGCAGTCTAGGACCAGGAGATAGCCTCGGCTGTAGCAAACTCAACCTTGCTGCTGCAGCATGTGCACTCTAGGCCTGCAGCCCTGCTTGGTGGTGTTTTCCAAGTGCTAGTGAGGTGCTTTGAGTGAGACATGAGTGTTTTGGCGCTCAGGTGTAAGCCTTGATTAAAGGCAGAACAGAGGCCTTGGGTTTATGTGCCTCAGTTGAGTGACTGCTGGGACTGAGGTCTGGTGCAAAGGTAGGGCAGAAAATAAATTATCAGATAGTATTAATTAATAAGCTAGGTGGTGTGTGATGTCACGAGTTTTGGTGCTGTCACTAGCTTAGCATCACAGCTGCTGGTTAGCTGGGCAGAGGGGACCAGTCCCATTTTGCTGCTGTTTAAAGCTTCATGTCTGGTTCTGCTTCTAAAGCGGAATAAAAACAAGTTAATCATGTGTGGAGGGAGTGGAGTGGATCTGTTCCTGCCAGCATCTCTGGTGGCACACAGCCTCCTGCAGTTCTAATGACATTTCTCCTGAAAGGTCTGCTAGTGGTAGTTTGTGTGCATAAATATCTTTGGTCCCAGCTGAAAGGTTTTTTTCTTACCATAAACAGATTTAGTAGAAATGCTGGGTTCAGCGCAACTCATTCCTTCCTTCAGCAATTACAGCAGAGTAAACTCTACTTCTGTAAGTTTGAAGTATGTAACTCTCCTCCCAGCCCCAGGGTTTGTTTTCCTGACCACCCTGCAGCAATGGGGGCTCTACCAGTGGTATTGGGCTCCTTGGAGGAGACGGTGCTGCTCAACCAAGTGATGGTGTGAACTGTGTTAAATTCCTGCTCAGCAGTCTCGTCCACAGTAGACTTTGTGTAGCTGCTGATGGAGGCAGTTCGTGAGTGTAGATACTGGGAGTAGTGAGGGCAACGTGCTGCTTACCTGCCATGGCTGGGATTGCTCCCTGCACAAATAAACAGGGCTTGTGGACCACCCATTAGCCAGCAGCCTGTTTCCATTAGCTGAATGTCAGCAACCCCCTCCCCTTGAGGAAGTAAATTGCCTTAGTGCCTTCTGATGAGAAGAGCTTTAATTATGAAGAGAATTTAAAAGTACCTTTTTTTCTCCTAAAAAAACTTTGTTGGCTGTGCAAGATTCCCTGGCCTGTTTTGTGCTTTGCTGGCAAAAAAGCAGGGGTAATGAGCAGGATTTTGAGGTTCAAGGAGGCTCTGCATCTGACTACCAGCTTGCCTGGAGCTGGTGCAAGCAGCAGTATTTCCAGGAAGCTAATTGCTGGGTGTCTGGGCTCTTAATGCCACAGGGCTCTTAATGCCACAGGGCTCTGGTGAGAAAAGGTGCTGAAACCCTCCCTCTCTGCAGATGTGTCCCCCTGGTCACTCTGCCCTCCTAGAAATGGGGACTTCCCTTCCACACTGGGGTCTCCTGAGCCCTGAAAGGAGCTGGAGCTTAGCTTGCCTTTCTGGGTCTCTCAGGGCTGTCAGGAGATACAAATTTCACATACCGGTTCAGTGGCTTAACACCTTTATGTGATAGCCATGGCAGCATTTTGAGTTAATGGATATGAAATTTCCTGTAGTGAGGACTGCAGAATTATGAATTTCCTGTAGCCTATGGTAAAATTTGTTTCAACTCTGGCACAAAATTCAAAGGAAATTTTAATCTTTTTCAGGAAGGCAGAAAAGGCATATCTTAGGAGGAGGTTAAATTCTCTTTTATTTAATCCACGTTCTCTTAATCTCTCGTATTTCCATTTGTAACTGAAGTTATTCTTGCTTTAAATTCACATCTGCCTGAAAAACTTTCAGCTTTAACAAAGCAACATTTTATTACGAAAGAACGTTGCATTGTGCACCTCTAGTCAGAAGCCACCCAATTTTACCCTCCAGAGCAAGTAAAGTGAACTGCGGAGAAATTATACCCTTTTTAAAGCAATGCCATTTGTGCTGGTGAGAGGGATTCTGGGGGATTAGCCTTCCCCTTGGTATGAGGAGAGACAGAAGTGGAGGCAAGATTTTGCTCTGGTGCTCTGTGACCTTGATAAATCAGGCACCATAAATCACTGCTGTTTCAGATCTAGGACTTAAAAATTTCACATCCCTTAATGGGTGGGAGGTGAAAATGCCCTATCATTTGATAGGATCCTCCTGTTTCTTACTTGTCTGTTAATTTAGAAGCTCCCAAAATAGCAACCAATAGTAGCTAGATTCATAATTCACAATTAAAACTACCAGTGTTCTGGCTCAACTGTTGGTTTGACCCCTATGCCTCTCCTTGAGCATCCGTTTCAAGGGCTGCTTGCCCTCTTCTTGGGGAGGGCCCTATGCCTTGTCCCATCAAGTTAGCAGAAGGTCATATAATAGTAATAAAAATATTATGGATCCCTCCCACATTCTTCACCCATGGCAAAATACTGCAACAGAGAACAATCAGACCTTTCTAGCTGGGCATCCAATAAATCTGGTGAGGTATTAGGCAGAACTGAAGCTCTACAGCTGTTGTGGTAGAGGGTGAGTGCAGACGGATGGCTCCAGAAAGGGAGTCCTTCCCTCCTCTGCTATTGTTTGGAAGCAAACCTGAACTTCAGGAATGACTTCAAAAAGTGTAAATGTTTCATTTGTTAAAAGGTATTGTTTGCTGTTTATTTCTCAGCTGTATTATATAGCAATGTAAACTTTGTGAAATTGAAATGAGTTTGCAGAAATTCTGTTCTGCTCAGTTCCTTTCTCAATAGTGGCTGTACTAGTTAAGAGATTTATTCTGCATGTAACCCACTCAATAGTAATCTCTCTCTTAAAGCCCTGTGCTGCTCCTTGCTTAAGTCCCATTGCTGCCAGATGAGCAGCTTCTAGCTTTGTCCCTTGGATCCCAGGAGCAGAGCTTAATTCAGCCTTTCTGTACAGAGGAACTGTAATGTCTCCTACAGGCTGTCCTACACAGCTCCAGCCCACTGAGTCCTCTCCATCTGGCTGCTCTCTCTTGGGCTCTGCTTGCAGCTGATGACTGAGTCCTGCTGCCTTGTCAGCCCAACAAGCAGCCAGGGCATATCTTCTCCCTGTGCTTCCTGAGATTGTCTCCTTGACCCATTTCTTACCCTTCATAAGCCCTTGGGGAAGGCCTGGAGGAATGTAGCTCTTCCTATACATTTGTTCTGATCTGCCTTGGGTGTGAGCTGCTGCCTGCTCATATCCTCAGGCTGGTCTATTTGGGGTGAGAGTAGTGCCACATGCCTGTGTCAGGGTGGTTGAAACTAGATGATCTCTAAGGTTCCTTCAAACCCAAACCATTTTATGAAAATAGCCTCAAAGCATATTAGGCTTTACTGTGAATGAGAGCCCTTGAAGGCTTTATTTACTGTTCTGCTTATCAGGGTTTTTTATAGAGAAAATTTATTTTTCTGTCAGCTGAGTTAAAATATATGTAGAAATGAGTTGCCCAAGATCACATAGGCATGAATAGTTGTGGGTTTTCTGCAGCCTGAACCTCACCTGTCTGTATTCTGAACTACAATCAGGCTTCCATCATCTTCCTGCTATCAAGTGTGTTTATTGTGCTGTATGGTTAAGTGGGCAGAAAATAAACTTTGTCCAGCCTCAGTGGACCCAGCTGTGTCATAGTCAAGAAATGCAGCCAGTAGCCAATATATCCTTGACTCTGACTTTTGCAATGATACTGCCTTTCAAGGTGAACATTGTTCTTTATAGGCTTGTTTTAAGTGTGTTTCTCCCAATAAAGTGTGGTCTTGGCTGTATTTCCAAATGATTTATCTATGGACAGCAAGTAGCTGGAAGATGAAAGATATCACAAGTGTCCACAGACAGAATTCACAATTTTCAGAAACTGTTGTATGCTCTTGTCATTGACTCTATTGCAAAGTTCATGGAAGCATTGCATGAACAAGGAGCAGGATGCCAGGCCTTCTCACTGTTGAGAAGCATCCTTCTGATGCTGGAGGTCAGAATCTATTCAAACTTTACCTTGAAGTGAATTAGTGTGTTGACAATGTGCTCCAGAGGTAGGGCCACACACAGTCACTAGGATTTTCTCAGGAGCTTATTTTGCTGCTCACACAGTTTTCAGCATGAAATTATGTATATGGATGAGGGCAGAATGAGAAATTACTACAGCTCCTCCCCCATGGGTCTTTTGGTTAAACTTCAGGTTTTGGGGTGAGGGTGTCAGCCACACCATCCTAGGAGGGAAGTGGTCTGATTTCCTACACCTTCAAGCTGGTGGGGGTGCTGTGCAGCCACGTTGGAGTGCAGTGTATGAATGGGGAGTCTCAGCCTCGTGAGGGACTCTGGGTCCAGGCTGTCACCTCTGGGGTGTGCGTGCTCACTGTCTCACAAGGATGCACTGGGGCCAGCTCCTGTCCTCGTGTCTCTCTCCAGAGGGAGCAGAGTGTGCAACTCCAGATCAGATGCCTTTTCTTTGAGGGTATCTGACAGCAAGATGCTGCCTGATGCAGAGTGAGGCTGCTCTCTGCAGGCATCCTGGCCAGCCTCAGCCTTGCAGACCTGAATAAAAGGCTAAGGCCCATCTGTAACCCTTGCTCAGGCAAAGGCTGGGCATGAGGAGACAATGGACTTCAAGGAAATAGCTTCCTTGAGGAAGCTCCTGCAGTGACAAAAAGCTAAAGCCTCTGGAAGAGAGCCAGACATCGATGAAAGGGAAAAAACCCTAATTTCCCCTTCTTGTGGGGCTTGTACTACAGGAAATGTGACCCTCTGGGAGAGATGTAAATTTAGGCATGTTAACTAACCTAATGCCCTACTTGTCTGGGAACTCCCCAAGAAATCCAGGATCTCCCCATTGAGCAGTTGGCTGGTTGTAATGGGAGCTGTTGAGATGGAGATAGGGTCTACTTCTTCCACACCTTTCCCACCAGTCTGTCCACAGTTCAGTAGGTGAGGGCCAGGAGCATTGTAGAATAACTGGCCAAGCTACTTCACTTGAATCCTTTAACTTTCTATGTAATGTGCTGATGTTTGTAACCTCCGGGGTGTTTCTTCTGCTATTGCTGGAAAGAGGTGTAAAATGGAGCCCTTCATGCACTGCTTCAGGTGTGGGAAACTGCCCTGAACAGAAGTCTGTGTGCCTGTTCATCCTCCCTCCTGGCAGTGCTGCACCTCATCCTCAGCCAAGATCTGCCTCAATTTGAATGAACTTGAGAGCACAAGACAGGTCTCTTGCTATCCTTGTGATTTTACTTGTGATCAGGTGGTTTGCTGCTGAAGCCAGAGTCTTGAGACCTGGCAGAGATTGTTGGGTTTGCTTTCCAATCCTGCCTTTGTGAGCAGGTGGGATGGCCCTCGGATGGTCTGTGCCTCAGTTTCCACGAAGGTGTATAAGGACTGTTGCTTCAAACTGCTGTGAGGCATTTTGGTGTAGTCATATGAGAAGAGAGGTTGGAATGAATCGGACTAAATGTCAAAACCTGTTATACTGTCACTCAGCAGCTGTGACCTCTATAACTGTTTCTACAGTGCAACACACATAATCACTTGGCAAAGACTTGCCAGTGAATGGAATCTGCTGGATGCACCACTGTGGAGAAACTACTTGAAGAGCCCATATTATTAACTCAGGATTTATTTGGTTATCTCAACAAAAGGTCTGTGTCTTTAGGAAGTGGTGTGTTGCCCTAGATATGCCAAGGAATGGATAGATTAAGAAAATGCATGGCATAGAAACCCAGAAGATGCTGGCTGCAGGGATAGCATTTAGCATGCATGCAAAGCACAACTTCCAAATGTCTTTTGTTGTGTTAATTGACTGTTAATCTAAGTGTTTTTTCTCACCATGCTTCTGAGGAGTGGCCTAGCCAGATGCGAAACACTGTTCTTTCTAGATGAAGAAGCAGCTGTGTGTGCTAGCTGGGTTTGCTTGGTTTTCAATCCTAGGGAAAGGGGAATCAGAGTGCTCAGCTGTTTCTAAAATATTGCTGGCGAAGAAAACAAACTAACAGACACAGCAGGGATCTTGAAGCAAACAAGTGTGGAGCTGAGATCTTTTTCCCCAGCAGAGCTCAGCACCTGTGTGCTTGCAGCCTGCAGGCAACGTGCCCTGCGGCAGAGGCTGTGCCCAAAACCAGCCCCCGGAACCACCTCCTGCCTTGGGCAGCGCCTGCTGGGGAGCGGGCCGGCCGGGCTGACAGCCCCCAGCAGCCCCGGGGCAGCGGCTGGAATGTAAAGGCAAAGAAGAGCTGAGTCCAGGCAAGCGGGCCTTGTGGTGTTTGAGATTTTTATTGTGTGTGCGGTTTGTTTGTTTGTTTGGTTGAGTTGGTTGTTTGCTTTTCATGTAAAGTGTACGCAGGTTAAACAAGAACCGATCCCACGCTGGTCTACGTTGCAGCACTGTGTCCTGTCCCTGCAACAAGTGGTGAAACATCAGACTGCTACTGATGGCAGAGGATGGGGCGGGGTGTGGGGGGGAAGTACATAATGCTCAGTTGTGAAGGCTCATTTCATTTCCTGCTGAAAAATTGCCAGTCTGCCTTCATAGCCACGTATCCCCTAAGGACCAGTAATGCCAGTTTATGCAGTTGCATGAGTCTCACTAGCTGCACCAGGCTGGAGCCCTCAGCACAATTGCTCTGTCACATTTAGCTGAGGGAGAGCAGAAGTGGGTGAGGTGATGTTACCCAGACCCCTGTTGTTTCAGGAATCACCCGTGGGCGCAGGCAGCTCCCTGTGCTTAAATGAAGCTCTTAGTAGCAGACTGATTTTTATCAAACACTTGGTGCCCTGGCAGCACTTCTGAAAGCCAAACTTGGAGTGAATGACAAAGTGTTTTTCCATTCATTGCAAAGAACATACTCCCAAACCGCTTTCCTTTTCGCTGCCCCACCATTCACTGTGCATGGAGGATTTGTTTATGTTAGGCTGTGAAAAAAAAAAAACAACAAACAACACAAAACCCAAACCACAACTACAAGTTATCTCTGAGCTGAGCAGATTAATCCAGAGGAAGATTTACTTGAGTGTAAGTCAAAGGCTTTGTTTTCTTGGGTAGTTCTTTGGTGTCTTGAGTCTAAATCCATCATGTTATTCCTGAAGCACTCCAATATTTCAAAAGAATTTGGAAGCTTTGTAGCTACAGCAGTTTGTAGCCAGACTGGAAGCACTGGGTGTATTGCTGTCTGTTTTGTGCTCTTGCAGCTTCTGCTCTGCTACCTTTAATTTATTTTATTAATATTGAAGAGCTCTGAAGCCCAGATGTGTGCTGTACAAATAAAAGCTACAACCCAAATCCATGCCATATACTCCTAGTTCTGTGTAAACAGATTCTGAGCTGAGCCTGTGTAACTGCATGTAATAGATACGCCTAGAGCTGTATGTAACCAGCCTCTCTTTGCCCAGAAGCAGAAAAATATTCCCATGGTTCCCTATACTTTTCTAGTTTCAGTACCAGGTAGATACCAGCATACCTGGTGTGCTATCCTGCAGTGTCTGCACTAGGCACTTCAGGAAGTTGTTGAGAGCAACAAACTCTCCTCTTGCTCAGCAGATTTGTTACCTGTGTAATGGGAATGGTGGTGAGCTGCTGCCTGCTCTGACACCTTGTGGGTCCCTCTGCAAGGAAGGCTTCAGAAGTGGGTGACACTTTCATTCCCAGCTTCTGCTTTTGCAGTATGAATATATGGGGGAATACAGGTTTCAATATATTGACAGCTGGAAATGGGTGATCCAAGCTGGCAGAGCTCTGGAGATTCAGCAGAACAACACTGTGGCTCTGGGCTATTTAGAAAGTTGGGCAGCGTCAGTTCTGGCTGTTGACAAGATACTTTACGGTTTGTATATAGCATCCTGGCTTCCTGGACTGATTCTTGTGTCCAGTGTGATCTGGAGGCATTTCTGTTGAGAAACAGAGTCCTGGCTCCTCTGTTGCATCCACAGGACAAGATGAAGACCTTTTCCCAGCAGCTGTGAGCACTTTTCAGTTGATCACATGTATGCAAGTCAAACGGTCGAAAAAGATGTAACAAAATAGCTGTCAGTTACTGATGCAGCTCTTCAGTCTGAGTGAAAGGGAAAGCAGAGCAGCCCTGAGGCTGAGCTCCACATCTGGCTGTCAGGCTGTAGGCAAGCAGAATGCAAAGGACTGGGAATTCAGGCTCTCAGCCAAAGGCACAGGGATCACAGGGAAGGATGGACAGCCAGGTGCAGGAGCAAGAGTAGTGTTTTCGTGGTGCAATCCCAGAAAAAGGGCAGAGAGCTTCAGAGATAAAGGGTTAATTAACAAGAGCTCTGGGTGATGTTTGGTATGTGTCTTGTCTTAAATGAAGCCTCTTCCTCTGGGATATAAACGCTGAGTTCAAATAGCAGTCAGACAAGAAGTTTTGTTTCCCATGTCACATCAAACTGGAAATGGCAAGATATCCAGACCAATTGGCTTCTTGCACTGTCAGGTGCAGCAGGCTGAGAATTGCCAGCCAATACTTTCCCTGGGCTGTTCCTTTAATTTCCTGAAGTTGCTGGTGTGTAAAGCTGCTGTCTTCATTATTTTTGCTCTGAGCCCCTATGGATCAGCTTATCTTCCTTTTGGCTTAGGCATCACCAAAGCAGAGCTCAAGTGACAAGCCTTTTTGTACAGCAACTTCGTAACAAGACAGCTTTCTCCTCCATGTTTTGTGCAGCTGCAGGCAGTCATGCACACTCCCATTTTTTTCATTCTTTATTCTGTCCATATTTCTCGTACAGGCACCATAACTGATAGCTGGATATAGTATTGTTCCTGCATTGCTGCTAGAGATTTGTCTTGGTTCTGATGCTGTAATAAGGTTACCGTTCTATGGTGATGTGAGACTCCAGAAATCAGCACTTGCCTTTACCTCACAAAACATACTACTGTTGTATTTCCAGTGCTAATAAAAGGTGTTTCCCACAAAAGTGACCTTGTGAGCTGTTCGTAAGATGCCTTTCTCTACTATGATGGGATTGCACATGGATTTAGTGTCTTCTAAAACCTTTATCAACAAAATGATGGATCTGCTGCTGCATTTGTCATATCAATTGCATATGAGTATATATGAGAGACAGACTGTTAGGCTATTCAAAACCTTTAGGCAATTCTCCCAGTGATTTCCTTTTCCATGGTAGAAGTCTGTCCTGGTGAAGTCAATGGCAATTCAGGTAACTAGTGTGAGCAAGATCAAACCAGTTAATTTCTGCTCGGAGATTAGAACTTCTTTGGCAACTTTCTGGAATGCCTAGACAACTAAGAAACCCAGAATCTGCTATGGAGGCACTGTCTACTCTGTTGAAGGTTTCTCGAAAGCAAGTTAGCTCTGGACAAGAGGTAGCTCTAAGATATTCATTTTTTTGATCAGCATTATTGAACAAGGTGAAAATGTTGCCCATGCCAGAAGGAGCAGATTAGTTTGATTCTACCTGTAATTTGCTGTCAGGTTCACTGGGGATGCGGACAGCTAGTGTGACCCTATGCCCATTGTGATTTCTCAGATATTCTCACTTAGGTAATAAGTTGCCCATTCTCTTGTTTAATTTTTCACAGTTTGTTCCTTTTCTACAATATCTAGGGGTGATGAGTTCAGAGCTGTGCATTCTGCTTTTCATGTTACCTTCCAGGTCCATTTTTATCTCTGCCAATATCTTGTTGGCATAGTTCTCTGTACCCGTGTGGGGGGGTTTGTTTGTTTTCTGGTGTTGTGTTTTTTTGTGGGGTTTTTTTGTTTTGTTTTGTTTTTTCAACCTGGCCCAGGGGAATCTTTTTTTAGTGGACATCAGATGAACACCGATTATTTCTGTGATGCAGAGCCTTTCCAAATAAGGCAGACTATTCCAGTCAATGTAAAATTCATTGCTCTCCTGACTGACTCAGCCTTTACTTCCACAGGTTGCATCCTGTATTTCTGGAGTAAGCTGCACAGAGATGCTTCTCCCTCTTACATGGCAGAGGCATTTTCAAAGGGGGCTGGGATGGAGACCTTGTTGCTGTCTCCAGTCCTTGTGATTAGCAGCATTCACGGACATGTGTGGACATTTGCAGACCTCATGTGAGTAGCCAGACAAGGTTTTCATTAGATCTGTAATTTGTTGTCATTTGCCTGCATATCTATATCTGGACAAAAGCAGGCACGTGGGATTTGCATGTATTCCAAATCCTTGGAAGAGTTTACTTCCAAGGTAAGATCTATTTGAAGAAAAAGAAGTTTCCTGTTATCTAATATTTCCTTGAATTCTGGTAAAGGCGGCATGCTTTATAAATTGCCCAAGTCACTTGTATAAACCCCAATAAAAAATTGCAGTGCTTGGATTGATTTGCCTTCAGTCCCAGTCCCAGCCACCAGCTGAATTTACCTGATCTCTGCTTTCCTTCTGGTTTTTCAGCTGGTCTCCTATCCAGCTTCTGGTTTTGGATACTTTTGTGTCACTTTCACTCACCTTTTGACTTTCGATGTTAAGCGCTATTCAACGCTTTTCAGCATATTGAATTTTCTAGGGAATTTTGAAGCTCAAACAGCTTATTCTGCCTTAAAATTCCCTTTCGAATGCTATGCTGTTTTTTGTCCCAGTTAGTGCTTCATCAAATTCCCTTCCAGATATTTTCTCAGACTTCATCCCCTAGGAGGTGCTCTGAGATTATTTCCCACTGTTGATGCTTCTCAAATACTTGTTTAAACTACATCAGGATGGTGTGTTAGTTTTCTTCTTTGCTATAATCTAAAATACGACAGCTGAGAAACTCTTGCTATGAAGGAGAATCTCTTTAGCTAGTTATTTTGTAATAAAAGCTTGGGAAGGAGGGAAAAAAAAAAAGCTTTCTGGAAAGTGTGGAAGTTGCAGCCTGAACCTGCTAAAACAAAGGACTATATAATGCATTGTTCAAACTGTAAATCCCAGCAAATATCCTTTCAGAATTTGCTCTGGGACTGATGCTTGGCAGCAAATCATGGCTGAAGACAGTGATATTTTTGGCCCTAGTTAGGATTTCCCTTCATTTTGTAGCCAAGTCCAAAACCATTCAGCTACACTGCTAGATATAGTGCTGAGCCTTTAATCTTATTGGACCACAGTTTGACTCTTAATTGAAATTGCACTATAACTACATCTTATGTCCAATGCACACTCGTCTGCCTCATAAAAGCAACACAACATATTGGAACAATCTGTTCTCAAGTGATACAGAGCAGGCTCTGAGCAACAACTGCCTCTCGTCTCTGCTGGTGGTGGTGGCGGCTCCTCCAAGACAGCACGGCTGTGGAAGGAGGTGTACACCTTGGTCAGCAAGGTTGTGGCTGGTTTTGAGAGAGTTGGCTCCTCCCTTTAGCTGACCATCCAAAACATTCCCATGAAGCAGAAGCAAAACCCCAAGGTCATTGGAAAAATTTTCCTTGAGATTTCACTGCAGAAAGAAGTTATATCTGTGGAAATCATGTGCTCCTTTGAGTTTGCTGTGACATTAGCACAGGTCTGTAGAGCAGTGTGTGTGGGTTCTGCTGGTACACCCTGACACTGGCTTCAGGACTGGTATCTTTGTCCTGACTGTATTTCAACCCTGTGATAGAAAAAGCTCCAGATCCCATCAGCTCCACTGCCACCTCCCTTGCAAAGGCATCCTGAAGGGCAGAAGGTGGCTGTTATATGTTTGGCTAAGTTCCTGATCTAGGCAATTAGAATACCAGGAGCATGAGGACACAGATGTGCTGTTTGGTTTAACTTGTTTACTTTTGTTTCCTGTAGTTCTGATGCTTTCCTGATTGGAAGAAAATGCAATTTACACCAAGAGGCTAAGCGAACTTTGTGCCAAGGAATATAGTGATATTTATATGGAGGCTCATTGCGTTTGCACTCTATACCTTAATGCTCTGCCTGGGAAAGGGGTTGTGGAAGGGTTTTGTAACGCTGGCTGCAGACCCTGTCAGCAGGGAGCAGAAGGGGTCTGGCTGATTTTGAAGGTCAGGTGTTGAGTAGGATACTGCTTTCCACTACCTAATAAGACTAAGATGTGTAAAAAACATCTTCTCTGTGCAGCTGAAATGATATCTGCAAAACAATAACACAGAAAACAAATGCTACATCAGCAAGCCAGTTCTGCAGTATTGTGCTGAAGTAATAATTATTTGGCATGTGATGCTTGGGAAAACTAAGGGCAATTATTCCTTCCTGAAGTCTGTCCAAACTACCTTTAATGGTCTTAAATAGTGGGAAATCTGTCACTTTCCTGAACCTCTTCTTGGTCTAGGAGTCATTTCTTCATCTTAGTCTCTGTTCACTTTCTTTTTGTCAGATTCATGCAGTTGTACCTGCTCTGGCTATTCTTTCTTTCACAGGTTCTTCCTCTTTGCTTCATACATGCATAGGAGAGCTGCATAGTCTACCTCTAGGAAAGTTGCCTGTCCCAGAAGAAATTTCCCAGTGTAGAAGATGTGTTATCCATCATTATAAAAATGCCTTATGGAGATGAAGTGAAGTGAGGAGTCTTGGGGACTTGCCTGAAAAGTTGGTTAATTGGTTGCATATGAGACTGGTTAATCACTGTCATCAACTTGTGTGTTGAGTGTACAAAAAGAGGGTCCTGTGCTGGCTTGAGGCTGTCTGGAGGGGACGTCCAGTGTTGCAGAGCAGTTGGGAGGATGCTGTTACAAGATCAGCATGGCTAAATGGTTAACACTGGTTAAATCCTAGGAACATAGCATAAAGACTGTGCAAATCATGTCCCAAAACACAAGCATACACAAGTCTGCCATAGGTGCTAATTTGGGAGGAATGTGAAGGCACTATGGTGACCCCTCTTCAATTGTGTGTCTAAAACCAGAGCCTTGATTTCTCAGCATGGCTGCTTTTGGCCTTTAGTTCTGTGCCTGGCTGGTTTATCTGTAAATTGGCGGCAATGCTGCCCTACCCTCACAGGAGGTTGTTAAATTCAGTGTTTGTGCGGACAGCAGGGCTCACGAGCCCATGCTGAGCCATGGTGGTGGAAGAAAATAGTAAGAAGCTGTTAAGTGCTACCCTTCTTGTGTGCTGTTGTCTGTGGAGCAATAGTCCACGTGTTTTAACACTGGCTACACTGGGAGGTTTTCTTTGCTGTTATAGTGGTTGTTTTGCATTTTCTTTTTCATTATAGCTCAAGTGGGGATGGTTGTATACATTCTGTGTGATGAAGCATATGAGAAGGATGCTGGGGAGATGGGAGACACATCTGATGCTCTCTGCATGCAGACTGCTCCAAGCATCTGTCCTTTTCAACGAGTTGTGATGGGTCAAGCTAGCTGGGTGAACATAGGGGCAAAGGGATCAAGAGTAAATCACTTCCTAAGAAATGGCAAGCCCAAAATGATGGATGTTATCTCTCTCCAGTGAACTTGTGGAGCCTGGTGGCACACTGCTGTTTTGTCTGTTCATGGAAATAATTTCCCTGAGAAACTATTACATTTAGCTGGTAATCAGCTTCCTCCAGCTCATGTCATGCCATCTGCAAATGGCCAAAGCCTGGCTATTAACAACTGGCTTCTCAGCTCAGCAGGAAGACTTTTGGCCCCTGATTTGCTAATCAGAGGACCGGACAGTCAGTGCTGCTGCTGTCTGGTCTTGCAGTGCGAAATATAGCATGCTTACAACTGGTCTTGGCTGCTTATGGCTCAGCTCAGGGCACTCCAGATCCCAGCAGCGTTCTACCCACCCTCCTGTCTATGAAGAGTGATCTGTGCACACCCATCAAGTGAAACAAGCTGTGGTTGGTTCCTCCCCTCTGCCCATCTGGGGACCATTTATGTTTGGGATTACCAAAGGAGCTTGGGGGACGCAGCATCCTGCCTCCACAGCTGGCTGGTCCTGAACTGTCCTGCATGCAGTTTGAAAGATCCAGGCAAATCTTCCAATCTAGAGGATTAACTTTTCTTGAATTTTCTTGTCTTTACAGAGAAGAGTGAGAGTTCAGAGTTTTCAGTAGTTCAGAAAAATGTCTATCAAAAAACTGCAGAATTACTTGCAAAGTTACACATCACTTTGCCCAGGAGTTCCCTGTGAGGGCAAACAAATAAAAATGTGAACTTTCTGAGGCAAGATATTTGTAAGCTGTGAATTCTCAAGGAAAGCAAGGATGCTTTTTCTGAATGTGAGTGGTTTGAATGTCTTGTCTGAGTAGTCACAAACTTCAGCTACAAAACAATTTGTCAGGAGACAAAGGCAGAAATGATTCACTTGGAGGGGGAGGTCTTAAAACAGTACTTCTGGTTGGAAAAAAAGAGTTAAAATTGTAACAGGATAGTGACTGCTCTTCCAGTGCAATCATTCCATAAAATAACTGAGAGGAAAGTATAATCCCCTTTGCCTTGTTCACTGCATGGGGCAGAGATGCCAAAGGCTGACCAACGTTTTTAGGGCAACAGGCACACAAAAGTCCCCCTCTTCTAAACTGATGGCACCCACAGACTGGTTTCCTTCAAGAACATCCAGGTGATGTTGAAGACGATAGGAACAGGGAAACAACACATGTTAAATCTTTCACTTGTTTGGATATAGAACTAGGCAGTTATTCCTCTATCAGAAATGTTGCAAGTGTTTCACTGACAGATTTCTTTAATTCAACTCCAGCTCAATGAAAAGAAACCTACTTAGTTGCAAAGCCTAATGTCTATTGTAGACTGCAAATTCATAAGGAAGATAAGGAATAAATCCCATTTACTCTTAGCTTGCATGTGCATTTTCAAAAAGAAGTGAATATTGTTAATTCTGTATCTTTGCAAAAACGAGTAAGCCACATAGAGCTGAGTTTTCCCTTCAAAATCATTATTTAAAACAAGCAAACCCACCACCATTGCTTTCCCTTTATTCTCCTTCTGAATTTTGAGCAAATTTGTCTGGGACAAGTTTTATAGGTTCTTACTCAACAAAATTGTTGGAAACATGGAAAACCACTTGATTCTCTGTAATGCAAACAGCACCCAGGCTGTGTTCAGTGTCTACAAGCATGTCCACAGCAGCACCATGGTCCCAGTTTGCATTGACACAAACTAGTCCCATCTTTCCTTTCTGGAGGGTCATTTCTGCTTGGCTGCACCTGTGCTGCTGGCTGGGGGAGGCACAGCAGGTGAGGAGATGGGGTAGGAGCTGCTCAGGTTCTTTCATATGTTTTATTAAGTAGCAAGACTAAAAACAGAAGCCAAGATTCTGATTTCCTTTTCTTAACGCTTACTCTGGACAAGAAGTCCTGCATGTTGAAGAAATAGGGCGAAAATAGCAAGACTTGGTAATGCCAAGGTAATTTCTTCTCAAATTTGGCTTATGTTTCAGATTTTTGAAGAACAGATTTTCAGTCTTCCCAAGAGAGTAATTCTAAACAAATAAATGTTTTTCCACTGGTGTTTAGAATCAGAATGGGCAGCCACAGAACTTGAAACTGGGGAAAAATAAATTAGTTGGTGTCTTTGCCAGTGGGGAAGTAGAAGAAAATAAACATCTGTTATGGAAATATCTTTTATTTGAAAGCTGTTGTCCAGTCCAGATTCTCAAAGACTATTAGCACCAGTATTGAGGACTTCTGGCTTATATCTTTGATTCATGTTTCAACTTGTTCACATGCATCTAAGCATTGAGAAATGGCCAGTTTCACAAAGCCTTTTATTCATAACTATGCAGGGTTCGTATTGCAGTTTTGTGTACAGATAATTACCTTGTGTATCTTGACATTATCGTTTTTCGTGTTTGTTAATAGTTGTTGTTGTTCGCCAAAATGTAGGGTCTTTCTGGAGCCTTTACTTTTCCTTCAGGCTGATTCAGCAAAGCACTGATTTTGAGCATAGGAGACCAGCTATTGATGCCAGGGGTCTGTCCTTAAGTTTAACTTTGAGTGGGTCTGTGTGTTTTACTGGATCATAGCCTAACTGGGAAGTGATCTCCAGCACAAGCAGTCCTGAATAATTAATATATCATTTAGAATTTAAAAAAAAAAAAAAGGAGGTGCAAATCAGTCCAGTTAGATGCAGCTCAGCAATACTGGTACCTGTGAGTGCTCTGAGATGAGGCATTTAGTTCCCTTGCCGGGTCAGCTCTGTGTGTGAGTGTTTGCTGGTTGTGCAGTCTGTCACAGATATGGATGTGAGAACTTCTCTCTAGACCTGGAGTCAGTCCCAGAAAGATTCACGAGGACAACAGAGAGGCATTAATCTCAGTGAACAGAGTCAGTCTGGCAAAACCAGATGAGGCTCCTGCTTATGTATTCTGTTCACTGTTCAGCCCAATGACACTCAACATGTTGAACCACAGCTTGTGATTCAAGCAAACGTGCATTGTAATAACTGCCACTTACCTTCAAAGTGCCTTATGAATGCTACTATCACACAAGGTCTTTGAGGTATACAGGAAGCTTGTTTTGGCAGACTGAATTTGTTTTTCTTTGCATGCTTCAGGACAGGCCTTGTTGCAATGAAGAGAATGCTACTTTGTGGTGTTTGCAATTGATTTTTTTTTTTTTTTTTTGCATTTGTTTCGTTTGGATAAAACTTCTTACCAAGACATTGTAGAAAATTCAGTGAGCTCATTGCTGCTAAGTCAAGGGTCCACAGTTTTAAGTGCAGTTTAAGATATGCATTTAATATCCCTTATTTTGTGTGAGGTAATATTCCTTTTCACATCAGTCGAAGTATAGGATGTTCCATCTTTAAATCTTGTTTTGAGGGTGCTCTCATTCTTCCCTTCTGGTGCCTAAAGGTGCCCTGGCATATAGCAGTAACAACTCAGCAAAGGAAGACACAGACAAGCCACCATTTGCTCAAGCGACAGATAGACATCCTCCCAACAGGAATGGCTTTTAATCAGTGAGCAAGAACTGACCACAAGCTCCTTTCGTTGCTTATTGACATGTTATCACTTCAGGAGCTCATTAATGAGCTGTGCGTGACAGGGCACTTAGAGCACTGATATAAGGCATGTGTCTCTGCCTGCCAGTTTCCCTGCAGAAGATGGTGCAGCGCCAGTGCTGTGTGGTGGAAGAGGTAGCTGGCACACCAGGGCAGGCTCTTTTGTGTTAGGGGTGGTCTCCAGAGCAAACTGTGGTGTCCCTAGCCAGAGCTCCCATCAGCTGATGCACAGGGAAAGTGAATCCTGTGTGACCAAAAAGGAGATAATAAATCTTTCTGCTCAAGAGGTGAACTGCAGTTTAGAAATAAATACAAGACCATCCTTCCTTACTATATGCACTTCATACTTTGCTAGTGAGCAACCCATTTACTTTAAAAGCAATAAGCATCTGTTCAAAGACCTCCCCTTCCCTGGTCTGTTGAATTTCCACCACTCCAGTCAATGTACTATACCTTCCTGCCTATAGGAGAGGAAAAAGACAGGAGATTGCTGGAATCTCTCCCCTTTTCCCATTGCTTCTTGCAAACGCAGTGTTGGACCTCGTCAATGGGGAGGAGGACAGTTTTGGGAGTACAGCAGCCCATCAGAAAATCCCATCAGAGTTTTCCACCAAATCTCATCAAGTTTCCCCACCAGCCTGTAGGAGGGTTTGATAGATGGTGATTCCTAGCTCACAGGTCATAATACTGGCAAATAGGAGTTTTGAAGTTAATCAGAGCATCTTGGTTTATGACCCAACCATGGAATTCAAATGCATGCAAAAATCATAAACGTGTCCCTTTGTTGCTGGCAGTGATTCCACAACTGCTTTAGAAATGTGTCTGCATACTTATCTACTGTATCTTGGATAAGACTTTCGTCTTATCACCTCGCCTTACATGGTGTGCAAACAGGAGAGCTGCGTGTTCAGGAAAGAACAGTTATTTTTGTCCTTCTAAGGACATGGGAGAAATTTAAGTGCATCTTTGTCTTGTGACTGAGCACTTAAGAAAGTGATTAGTCACTTAATTAGGAGCTTAATTTTCAATGAAAAAAATACATTCATGTGTATCTTACACTGGTTGTCTTGATAAAATGGTTTCACTTACTTTACCAACCTGAGTTCTTTGGACCATTGTTCATTGTATGTGGCAGTAGTAATCAAGTGTGCTAATAAAACACAATTAAGTTTTGAACTAAGAATTAAGTTTTGGCAGAGCTTTCTCCTCTGTGTTATGTAATAACATTTGAGTAGCATTCAATTTAAGCTCAAGTTAGTGCTCAGTGTGCTATAGGCTGATCAGATGTGTTCATCAACTGTCTAACACTCAGAAAACATCACTGCAAATGAAAGGAGTTTTACATAACACTGGATGCTAGTTAATTTAGAAACAGCCTGGCCACCAAATTCTCAGCCCTTCATCTATGTCTGCATACCTCTCTGAGCTGAGCTGTGTGTGGTATTGGAGGAGAAACTACTTCAGCAGGCCAGTCTGCACAATGACCATTAGTTATTGAAAACGGATGGACACGAGCTACTTCCAAATGTTGTGTGTCCTTTCTTCATAGCTAAGAGTTTAAGAATGGACTCCTTGTCCTGTCCAGGACTGTTATAGGAATCTCTCCTACTGACCAGCAGTCATTTCGTAGATCCAAATGTGGGATACTGACAGCCTTGCCTAGTACAGGTTTATTGGACTAGCCATATAACAGTACTCCGAAAATTCCTTTCAACAAGAACAACATTTTGAGGTTTAGATTATATTGCTGACAGAATATTCAGAACCCTTGGTCAGTTGGGAAATGAGTGAGGCTTTTTTTTAAAGGTGTTTTTTGTATTGGTTGCTCACAAATGAAATACACATGCAAGATGGCTTGAGCTATAAATCTGGCCTCAATCATTCCTAACATTTCAACATCATACTGTGCAAAACGGCCTCCACTTAAGTCATTTCCAAATGACTGAACCTCACATTTGTCTTCTGTTATTGTCATCAACCTCACCAGATGTCATAATCAAGGAAGAGCCACTAATGAGAAGCTGCTGGTAATTTTGGCATGTCTCAATCACTTCCATGTGAATATCTGGAACAGACTGTGCATCTACAACTGCCAAGGTGAATCAAAAACAAAACTAACAATGGGAGCATAGATGTTAGCTGTTATTTCCAACTGCTCCATATAATCAAAATAAATAGCCCTATCAGTGTATAGAAAGGCAATAACCTGGCTCCTGAACAAGGTAAACCTTTCCAGTCTTGTGGTTCTGTAATTACGCATTATAACTGGAGCTCGAGACACAGTTGTCTTTTGCACCAAACTGAGCATGCTAAGCAATGACTGTTCTATAACCCAACCTTAGTCTGTTATTTTAAGATATTATTCATACAAGTCAGGTACACCATTGGCTGATACAAATATCTTGCTGCTCCAGTAGATGTCTTTCCTTTTAAGATCATATATATCAAGATGGTGAAGAACCATCAGTTTAGATTGTTCTCTCACTGTAAATGATGCAGTCACTGGCTGTTTTTCCATCAACTCTTTCTCCTTATGCAGAGCAGGCATTTTCCAGATATTTGCATGGCTTAACATGCGTTTACAAATTTCCTTGTCCAGACACATTTTCTCACTGATTGAATCTGAGAAAGCCAATGGAGAGATAGGAAGAAAATGAATAAGAAATGAGTGCAACATATTTATCTTGATGTTTCCATCACAGCTGCTCTTGTAATAGACATGATATCTGAGAGCATTTTGGACACAATGAACTGTAACCTTCAGTGAATAAACCCATCCCTCATGTGAAGAGCTAAACTTGCTTGGACTAAGCACTGTCCTCAGCCACCCTCCAATGTGCAAGTTCCTTTTATGTGGATCTTGATCATGAAACAAGTCAAGAGCCAGGTGTGAACACCCAAATATGTTGGACAAAAATATAACTTCAGGGCCATTTGTGGCAGCCCCTTACGACTGCACAGAGAGGTGGCTGTAAAGTTGAAATCTCTTTGCGAACAGTCTGTTGAATCAGAAGCGAAGGTACCATCTGGTCCTTTTGTGCAACTTTTCCTTTTTGCTGTTTTGCAAGTTCTTGCATATGGGAAGATTTACATTGTTGATGGAAAGTGATTTTTTTGAGCGTGTGGCCAACACACATTTAGCTAAGAAATAGTTTTGTGTTTTTTTTTTTTCTTCTGTTTAACTTTGAAACAAAGGTAATGTATTAAAGTTGAGTAAAGTCACACAGTGATCAAAAATCATGCCGTGTTCCCCGTATGACTGGGCACAAAGGCTAAGCAGTCCATTGCTTACACTGGTAGACATGTGTTAAGAGCAGTTTGAGTATAACCTGATGCTCTGCTCTGTTGGGAAAAGTTACTTTGGGCTCTATTAAATGACAAGACGGGTAAATCTCCACAATCTGCCAGAAGGTTCGGAAAAAAATATTGAAAAATTATTCGCCAGTTCTAATTATTTAACTAACATGGTATGGATTGTTCAGTAGTGGAGAGGATGATGGGACGTGTGTTAGAGAAGGCTGGATTGAATCTAGACATTCAGGATGATTTTCTGTGACAGTTTGCTTCGTTATAAGAACCACATGAAAAAAGGCACATAAACTTCATCCTGTTCTGTTTTAAAATTTTCCCCAGAGCATAAGTCCTCCTTTAAAGGTTACCCTCTGATATGTAACACATCCGATGTTGTTTTACTAAGCTATGACTCTGTAATAAGTGTTTGAAATTTACAGCTTTGGTTAGTCATAGACTTGAGAAGTGTTTATTTTTTCTCAGTTGTTCTTGCTACATAATGAATGTAACTCACTGAGTACTCTCAGCCTCCAGCTCTGGACTCTGGCAGTCTTGTTATTTCCAAGAAATAGCACATCAGCTACAGTACACTGGTAATATGAGTCAGGTCCTTCTGCCTATTACAGAATAATAATTTGCAGACTGAGGAGAGACTAGAATTGAAGTCACACAAGGTCATTTCTGGCTGCATTGAAAATAAAGCTCATGTTTTAAAGACAACTTAATAAAATTGCAGCCACTTACCCATATTGGTTTACAGAGTCTGCCTGCCTATTTGGATGTGGTGGTTGCAAAATGGGGGGTTCCTTTTCCATAAGTAACTAATTTGTTTCGGTGAATTAAAATTCCCTATTTGGATACAGGTCTGTGACTGCTGGCGGTGATTGTGATTAGTACCATGTTTCAGGCAGCTTAGGGTTTCTTGCAGGCACAATGGGAGCTGCTGTGCATGAAAGATTCTAGATCTTCTTCAGGAGACTTTAGAAGCATTTGTTTGTCTTTTGAGAAATATTGAATATGCTTTGTGGGGAAAGGAAAAGCTGTCATTAGTGAAAGACATATGTCCAGTAAATTACTAATACAGCAATTAAATTCCAATTAAAACTATGCCTCTGTTCATCAGGACTGATTAGCAAGTGTTTACTGCAAAGTATTTGATTTATTTATTAACAGTACTTCCATCGTGTTCTAAACAATAGCGAGGTAGTATATATGTACAGTTTTGTTTAAAAAAAAAAAACCTCTCTGAGACCTTTTGCTGTGCAGAAAAACTAAGGCACTGAGCCCTTGCCTCCTTGTGAGCACCCACTCTCATGCATGGCAGCCATGGGCTGTGCTCCTTGTGTTCTTGCCCCTGGCAGTGGTTGGTAGCCCCAGGCAGTGGTTGGTGGCCAGTGAGGCAGCAGGGCTGTGCCATGCTGTGGGCTGCAGACCCAGCAGTGCTGCCTACAGACTTTCATAGCTTCTGCTCTCAAGAGCTGATTTTCATATTGCTGGTATCTTTGCCAACTTTTTGCTGTTTGAGCTGAAACTCTTCACTGGTGCCTGCTTCAGCCCAACGTATACATTTTACTTAACTGATAAAAATAATATGGCTTTTATTTTTATAGGTAGGTAGGGGAAGTTTGCATTTCTGCCTGTGTTCAAGGGTGGCAAGTCACTGGTTCGTTTTTACTGGCATTAGTTGGGAGGTATTTTATTTTCCTTTTTTGTTGTTTTTCCTTTGATATTCTTGGTCTGGGCTGGATTTTCTCATTGGTGAGTCAGCCTCTTTTCTGTCTGTCTCCCTATACCATTACTTTACAGGCTTCCTTTGCAGCCCCTGGAAGTTGGCAGGGCTGTCAAACAGTGTGGAGGGCTGAGGCAGAAGTGTTTGAATTCCCTGTCAGTACAAATTGCCCTTACTGGGAGAGATGGACTCAGGGGTTCTGCCTCCAATGTATCCACAACCCATGCACCCCATGCGTGAACATTTCTTGAAGGTGATGAGTGCTCCATTTCTCAGCTGCAACAACCGCTGATGGTGTGGACAAGGCCCTTGAGAGTGCTTTCAGCCTTTGCCATCAGGAGGTCCAGATTTGGTGCTCTGTGTCTTGCAAGTAGTGAAGATGGAAACACATCCTGCTCTTTTTTGAGTCCACAAAACACCGCAGGAGAACTCTACTGGACCTACTTAAGGTAGTAGTCACTGCACTTGTCAGAATGACACAAGAGGCACCAGATCTACTGTGGATGCCTTTACCTCCTGCTAAGCTGATATAAGGCATGATGCACAGGTGGGTCTTCTCCGTGGACTCTATCTGGTATCTCCCTCCACTGGCACCATGCATGTTTTCATTAATGTAAAGTAAACCTCAGTCTGTAGGCCCTTTTAGAAGTGAAGTGTGTAGGCTGTGAGCATGTGCTCCTGAAAATGCTGGAGAGGTTTCATGTATTTACTGTGTACCAGACTCTGCTCTGTACAGCCTCCAGACCTCATCTGCCTTCGTAGTGATGTCAGGCAGAAAAAAATGACCAGGGCATTTTCAATGCAGTGGTTCCACCACATTTCCTATAAGGGGCTTGAAACCACCTGCTTGGGGTTTGGTAGCAGCCTGAACTGACAATTATTGGCTCCACAGCCTATGGGATTTTTGGGCCTGAGTCATGGGATCTACTAGGAGTTCAGGGCTCTGGGACTATTCTCACAGGCTGTATTTCAGTGTAAATTATTTCCCTATGAAAGTATGACTTTTTTCAGGGCTTTACTGGATCAAAAAATGTGGCTCTTAGGAGGCAGAGGCCGCTTCAGGCTTGCTCTTTGGGTTAAAATACAAAGCCTTCCTGTTCCTCCAAAATCAGCTGGAGGTGCTGCAGAGAGGCTGTACTTTTCTTGCCCAGGAGCTAAATAGTATTTCTCTTCATTCAGCAGAATAGTGCATTAGGGACTTATATGCTGTTTTGCAAACAATTGCTTGGCATCAGAGCAAAGCCCAGTAACCCAACCAGCTCTCATTCATGACCAGCAAGCAAGCAGGAGGGTCAGGTTTGTTACATGAGGGATTCTGCTGAAGCTCAGGCTCCAATCCAGCATGGAGATGTCAAGAAAGAGTGAAGGCAACATAATCAGCTCTCAGTGTAAAAGTTACAGTCTGTTAGAGGAGGGAGCTCATAACATCCTGCCATGAGCGAAGTGAGACTGGAGCTGAAGTAAGGAGGAAATTGGAGGTGGAGGATTTTCTGGCTTTTGAGGTTTTACAAACCTTGCAAACTGTTTTACAGGTTCACAAAGCTAGCTGAGTCTGTGAGACATTTTTTTGTAATTTAAACCCTTTTCTTTCCAGGGCCATCCAGGTTAACAATAAAAATAATGTCAAGCAATGAATTAAAGCTGAATCTGTTCTGTAAAGAGTAGAATATCCCACTAGACTCAGCTGAGCCACAGAAAATGCATGCATTACCTTTACTCATTGGATGGTGTGTTGGCCTGCTCATGTTAGCTGTGTTTTGTTTTTAGTCTCATCCTTATTTTCAGTAACTTTCACTCTCTTCTGTGATTTTTTTTTTTTAACTCTGTTTTTCTACAGAAACAAAGGTTATTAAATTAATCCATTCATACATTCATGAGTTTCTTTTGACCTCTCCCTTCCAGTGTTTTTACTGTGGCAACTCGTTTTATCCAAATTTACCAGAAAGACACAGTTCTCAAAGGCAAATTTATTCCAATATGTCTTGTGAAAATAAGTGTCTGAAGAGAGGGGAAAGACCTTGTTAATGTTTTGAGCAAGGGGCAAAACTTTAGGGAGCTGAACTCATTAGGCATGATAAACTTACCGCCCACCAAAAAAACCCCAAACAAAACACCAAGGGGAGGGACAGGGCTCAGGATAAACACACCATGATGCAACTTCAGGAAAAGCTTGCAACTGCCATGAGACTGATAGTCCTTAGGAAACTGTATTGTTAGCTCCGGGTTTCTGCTTTGCTGAATGTCTCTGCAAAGCAGTATGTAACCTGTAACATCTGAGAACAAATCAAACTGACAATTCAAGCAGCAGTGAAACTAGATCAGTCTGTTTGTTATTCCATGGCTAGTCACAAGAGAAACATGGAGCTTGTTTCACAAATTGAAACATCCCAAATTGTCAGCAGGCTTGTGACCATTCTGCATTCTTGTTTTTTATTGGTAGTTACTGAAGCAAAAAAGGACCAGACCAAGTCTATTACTGCATTTCTGCTTGGCTTGAAATGTCGCTGTGGTCTGATTGTACTCCTAGAAATATCAGACTTGGCTTTGCATCGGAGGATGCTGGATCTGGAGGCAATGTTTTGTGAGTTGATCCCACCATTTGTGGGATAAACTCCTTCTGGAATTCACTACCTGCTCTGGACTCTGAAAGACAGGCATATGTGAGAGGAACAGTGATGTGAGTGTTTTGGAGCTAGCTTTGGATAATGTTGTTTTCATGTCCAAATTTTCACACAGTTCCTGTGATTTCAATGGTAAGTTTAGGAAAGAGAAGGAAAAAGTGAAAGATGTAAATATTTTAAAAAGAGGTGGGGGAGTGATTCCCTTTTTGCCAACATATCTGTCCTGCACAAAATGTCAGATATTCCATGGGTACGAGTGAGTATTCCTCCTTCCATCCCTAAAAAGCAGCTTTGCTTGCTGGTAGGGAAGTACAGCAGCTAGGCTACAGCAGAAGGGGGTGCATTTTCCTCAGCTTGTCTTGAAAGAGTTTTTCATCCTGAGTATTTCATCCCTTAAACTCTTGCATTCATGGCAAACTCACTCTCACGGTCGTACACCAATACTTTACTGGGTAAGTACTTTCATGACCAAAAACCAGGTGTCTAAATGTGTGTTTAGCGAAAGTAACTTCAGAGGTTTTCAATCACACCTTTTACTGCATTGGAGTCCAGCATCTGTCCCACTGGATTGGGGATCGCCTCTCATGTGCAGGTTTTCAGGAGAACGTGATTGCTCTGGGAAATGCACAGAGGTGCCATATATAGGTTCTGCCCTCCCATATTCTGCTATAAAGTGGTGCATACAGTCAGTCACTGAGGCTTTGTAACCAGGTGTCTGACCAGCTTGTAAAAATAGACTTGGATGCTTATGTAGCTGCCACTGTTGGAGGTGGTTGTCCAAAGCCATGGTGCTCTGCAGGGTGCTGCCAAGAGCAGGGCTCTGCCTGTGTTAATTTGCAGCCTAAACAGAAACATGCTTGAGAGAGGAAACATGAGTCCCTGACTCTCTTTGGCCTCGAACCAGTTCCCTAGTACATGGCTAGCTGAAAAATTCAGTGGAAAAACCATGTTGCAGTGTCAAGGCTGGTTTGTCTCATGTGAGTTAGAAATTAAGCCCTTTCCTTTCCAGAGTTGCTGTTTGCAGTGTTTTACAAGCTAAAAGTGTGAAGCCTACTGTTAAAACATTTTGTTTTGCAGTGTCCCTGGTCCTTGATACCCTCCAATCACCCATCAGCTAGTGTAGGGTCAGGTGCGCTCTGTCCTGGTGCCTTCAGAGTCATCTTTATGCCACCCATGGCCAAAACTCCTCCAGGCTGTGGTGTTTTCTAGCAACACGGCTTTTGCTTTCAGACAGAGGCTGAATCTAGCCCTGAAAACTGCAGCAGGTAAAATAGCCTGTTTTTTGGTGTAAGTTCTTTCCTGACTGGGCCTCCCAGACACTGGATAAAGGGGCATCTTCCATAGAGATCAGTTACCCATCTGGCTAGGGAAAGATGGTAGGTAGGCAGTGTTGCAAGCGTAGGTCGTAATATGTGCAGTTCCAGCCAAAACTGCAAAAAACAGCTGTCAGATGAGTAAAATCAGCAAGGGAAGGTTTTGCTGCTTTGTTGCTCAGGCCATTTTGGGGGAGGGAGGGAGGAGTGAAGTAGCTGGGCTTGATCTGTTGCAGGCTACCTACCTTCATTCCTTCTGCAGGGTGGGTGCTTCACAGCACAATTCCCTTATGCTCTCTTATCAGCAATGGGAAGGTGTTTTATTACTGGGTTGCTGCTGGCTGCTCACCAAGCACCTCTAAGACAGGAATCGTCACTCAAGCTAAATTAGAGAGTGCTTGAGTACGTACAGGGGAAGGAAAAACAAACTGTCAGGAACTGAATCCAGAACTCCTGATGTTCAGAGCTGCCTGGATGACACCAGCCTTTTCCCTCCTCCCCTGATCAAGTGCTCCTCTTGCAAATGGAATCTTGATTTCCAGAGCTGCCCAAAGGAGTTAGGCACCCAGATTCTTTAGACTGAGACACTTAGTGCCAGAATTCAGGATTCCTGGGTCTTCCACTGACTGTGTTATTAGCTCTTTGAATGCTCTTGAACACAGCAGTTAACTTGTATTGAGTATCCTACCCCATACAGTAATTCCCCCTAACAGCTCAGGGATGCTGCAGGCTGTGGATGTGCAGCTGTTCAAGCTTGGATGTGACAAATTGTGTAGGCCAGAGCAATGTTATTGCTGCAGTCTTCAAGGTATCTTCTGTTGGGCATGGTCATGGGACCCATGTTCTGGCCCCACCGTCAAATCAAGGGGTTGTACTAGCACAGTGGTGGGGCAAAGGCTCTGCCACGTTTGTCATGTGAGGTCCCCAAGGGCAGCTGGGGTGAGCTGCTGGAGGGCTGAGGAAAGCCCCAGGGTCCCTGTGGATCACATCATTTTGCAGACCAGCCCCATAGACAGCAGAGCAGAGCAGGGGCTGTCTTCTCTCAGGGACTGTTTTTTGAGCATGTGATATGATAATGTGATATTTGAGCCCAAATATGAATATAATGTAGAGATTTTGTTTTGTGGAAACTGTAATCTACAGCTTCCACTTTCCTTTGGGATGAGAATGTATGGATCTGGCAAGGAAGCAGGGGAGGCAGGCATTAAGGTGTGGGATGCCTGTAGTATTGTAGAAACTCAGGCTTTTTATATTCTGCCTGTTGTAACCCCATCAGAACTTACATTTAGCCTCTCATGGGAAGGGATTCCAAGTCGAGTTCCCTCAAGACATTGTTTTGCCTTATTCTGTGTGCTGTGGAGTTGGTACCTGCCAGAAGCAGCAGGTCTTCGTGTGTCATGGCAGAAGCATTTCCATAAGGGGAAAAATGTTAAAGCTTTGTGTTTTGCCATGATTTAAATGTTAGGATAATTGGGAAAATGTACATTTATAGCATTATGTCAACAATTATTAATAAATATTGTTGCAGAAAACAATATTTTCTGCCAAAAAAAGAGAAATATTCTGTCAAACATATTTTACTTACCTATGCGCTTGTCAAAATCAGTGACCTGAATAGTAACTGTCTGGGCTGAAAGAGAGAGAGAACTGCATGTAGAGAAGGAAGATGTAGGGAGATGTGGATAGTAGGAATTTGTTAACATGCCTGCTGAGAGGGGTGCCTGGGTCCCTGCCAAATTCTGTCATCATGGAGCCTCTGTGACAGACAGAGGAATCCCACCCTCTGCTTAGAAATGTCCTCACTCCAGGTTTTCAAGCTGTTATTTAAATACTGATGGCTTTTAAGCACTTGTTCTTGATAACCCCTAGTGAACTTCTTTGGTACACCAGCCCTGACTTTGACCCACATCCTTGAACCACAAGAAACACCAGCTGACATCTGTCTGCAGTATGTGAGTGGCCTGGAAATGGGACAGCCCTATGGCTGTGGATGGCTTGTCTGGCTGCTTTTACCTCCTGGAGGCACAAGACCCCTCTGCTGGTGGTGGGGGCCCTGTGGCTGTGATGACTGAAGGGTGATGTATTGCTGGAGCACAGACAGGAATTTTGTGAACGTTGGCTGTCAGGCTTTCTGTGCATTTGGTGGGCAGCTTAATACCACAGGATAAATATCTGGGGACAACATCTATCATCACGACAAACCCTTGATGAACTCCCTGAGACCCACGTTCTCTGTGAGCAGCATTGGGGTCCTATTACAGTTTAAGTCCACACTCAGCCCCTGGTCTGTTTTCAATTTGCTGATAATGATGTTGTTTATTTTTTGGTCTGGGTGCAATTGCAAATCAAGTTGGCTCCCTGCAACTGTCTTGTGCTGTGTTTTCCATTGGTGATATGCTCCTCTGAGCAGCATTGTGATCTCACTTGTATACATGTATGTGCAGTGAAGGAGCATTGTGGACTAGAAGGGATAATTTTTGTTTATTTCAAGACAGCTTCCCAATTCCCCACTAATATGGTTGATTATGGTGGTTGCAATGTGCCAAGTCCAGATTCTGAACAAAGCCCAGGCAGCACTAGGATTGAAAGGTCTTTGGCAAGGGGGTTGGAAAAGGCTGCTGGAACAATTAAGGCACAAGTGAAGCAAAGGCAAGGGTCAGACAGGTTTTTTTAGTGCATGCACCAGTTCAACAAAACCAGAATTGATCCCTGGGGCTGGACACTGCGTTTGCATTCAGAGTCATCTCTCCCCACTCCAGCTGCAGCAAAGGGGTGCTGTGCCTCACCCTGGTACTTCTTGCAAGGGTTTGAGCCCCTCTGGGATTTGGGAGGTACAGTGAACATGCCTGGTATTTCTGCCCTCAGAATGCTGGGAATTAGAAAGGGTTTAGCAGTGGTACTGACCCTGCAGGACATGCCAGGAAGGAGAGAGAAACAAGTTATCTTCTGCTGCATGAATGCCTGAGACAAATATCCAAATGGCTTGTTGCTGGGCTGCGCAAGGAGGAATCACCCAAGAAAAGGGATCAAACTATCTAATTCTCACCTGATATGGAGTAAAAAGATTGTGATTTTTCTCTAATAACAGCATATGCCCTATTTCCCCAGGTTTATAGCACCTTGCAGGTCCTGCTGTCTCCAAGTTCATGTAATTTTTTGCTCGCTGCCATTCCGAAGCCTTTGCCAGCACTACTGTTTCTACCTTCTGCTCTCCTAGAGCAGATCTCAGTTTCGGGTTATTTTCCCCAAATTAATTTGCTTGACTTTTCCAGAGTCTGGCTGCCTCTTTGCTTGTCCTAGTATGCTCAAGGCGTGTTTTAAAATCTGTTTAAATCCACTTGTGTTTTCCGTGTCTCCCCTACTATTGGTAGCACCTCTCAATTAGGTTTCATCTGTTAATTTATTTCCTACTTGTTTTTCTTCCCCAAAGGATGAAACATTTTTATGATGACAGAATAAATATATAAAGGCAGATTCCACAAGTGCAGTGGAGACTAACAAACTTTGTAGGGTGCTTTGGATTTATCCCCAGGGTTGGGTAAGAAACATGGATATCTAAGGATGGCTAATGGGCCTGAATGCACCAGGGGCAGGGAGTGTCTAAGCATTTGAAGACACTGAAATTCCTGCCAGCTCGTTCTTCCATAGCAGGACTGAGTCCAGAAGGATTACATTTTTCTTGAACGAAATTTTATAAAATATTATTGAACTAAAAAAGAAGCAAACAGACTGCAGAAATCTAAATGTAACTCACCATAATGAAATTATTACAAATATTTTTTTCCCTCTGCATGTGGCATTGGCAGTCCAACAACTCTGAGAAGCCTGGATTCAAGGACAAACTATGGTATCTTACAGGCATAGAAGAAAATGTGCATTCAAGTTCATTTGCATGTATGTTATGCGTTTATCAGTTTTCAGTTGCTAAATACATACTAACTTTTTGTGCTTAGCGTTAAAGGAAGGTGCAGGTGATCCACGAATGGAATTGTATCCCTTTTTAAGGTAAATTCAGCCTCTCTAAAGCCAGAGGTGCTGAGTTTTCCCTGGGCCTAATGTTAGTTTGAACAATCAGAGGTTCATTGTAGTCTTGTAGTGCTGGAATGGGCCTCCAGAGATCTCCTTCATCACTCTGCACTTAGGCAGGAGGATTATTTCTAGGCAATGCTTATAGTTGTTTTTGTGGCTTCTTATAAAAAATCCTCCCTAGGTACCCTGCTGCAATGTTTAACTATGCTGATAGTCAGAAAGCTTTCTTAATAGCCCCTTTAAATCTACCTTGCCTTGAGTAAAACTGATTTTTCTTCTCTAACTCTTAGTGAACATGGAGAGCAATTGATCATCATCTTCATGACCCTTTAAAAGTGAGAAGATTGCTATTACGTCTCTCCTTAGTCTCCTCTTTTGTAGACTAAACAAATCTACTTCCTTCATCTATTCTTCCTGAGCCACACTTTCTATACCTCTATCATTCTTATTACTGCCCTTTGGACTTTTTCCAGTTCTCTACATCTCTCTTTAATCGTGGTGCCCCAAAATGAATACAGTATTCCAGAAGAGTGAAATCATTGGTCTTGTGTTATATACACATAACACTTGTGATAATACATCTCAAAAAGAAATTTGTCTTTTTGCAATCGCATCACACTATTGACTCATTGAGTTTTGACTTGATCATTTTATGCTCTTCCATTCCTGTTCAGTCAGTGTGTAGCTAATCACTCTTCTGTTTCCACTCTTGATTTCTCCTTATGATGTTAATGCCTTGTACTTGAACTTACCAAATTTCATGTTGGTTAGGATCATCTCTCCAATTATCAAGGCTATTTTTTATTCTGATCCTGCCTTTCCAAGGAGTGGCAGCCTCTTTCAATTTATGATCCTTTGCAGACTTTATAAGTGAGGCCTTTTGGCTGATAATCAGAAAGTTAAGACAGAGCCATTTGTTCAGCAGGGACTAGGAAAAATTGTTGAGATTTCTAATGGGAAAAAAAGGTGGGTTTTGTTTGTGTGTGGTTTTTTTGATTTGGTTTGTTTTTTTCCCCACACCCACTTGTATGTGACTATTTAAGCAGCTTCTGGTTGTGATGTCCTTTTATTCCTAAATTATTTAAAAACATTGGCTTTTTTCAGCTATGTATTTCAGTTGTGCACTAGAGATGTCTTGAAAAAAATGTGTGAGTGCTCATATATTAATGCTATTTCCTCAAAGAGTTCTCCTTTCTTTTCTAGTCCCATTTGTAGTAGAGATATTTTGACTTTTCAGGCCCAAAATGAGATCAGTTTTCCCTGCTATTCCTCTTTGGGGAAAAGGTTTATTCTTTATTTGAGAAGAAGTTATTGCAAAGACATTCTCTCAGATGTAAGAGAAGAGACTTAGAGGCTGCGGTCCACAACAGGAGCTCATCTAGATCTGAAACTTGGTGGATTTTGTTTCTCTTGCTCACTGAAAGTTCATAGGTAGTATCTGCCCCAGGAAAAATCCAGTACTCTGAAATTCACCCTCCCGTATGTCACCGTTTTCTTGGTTTGCAGCCTCCTAGTATCACTTTTTTCTTCTCTTATTCCGTCTGGATTCCATATTAATAATGCTTCTTTCTAGGTGGTGCATTTATTTAGCAGATGATAACAGAGTTCACAAAAATAGTGGGGAAGTGGGATGGTACTCAATGTTAAGTGAAGGAAAAGGAATTTTCTTGTTCTCATCCTTACAAATCACTCACTACATGCAAAGTTGCTCCAGGAGGCTCTGCAAGCATCATGTGTGTCAGACTCCATTCCTGCAGCATATTTCCCTGGCAGCATGCTGACAGATACGGCTCTGACCAGCAATTCTAGCAACATCCCTGTCTGTCCAGCTGTCAGAGGACTACTTGAGTATTTTCAGTAAATCAGCATTAATAGTCTCACCATTTCATCTGTGTAAGGTCATTAGTCCCCAGGTAACTATTGAGACAAACTGTAATCACCTCCTGGCTGCTGCACCATAAATCCTTGTTTTCACTCACACGTCTGCACTGGAGCCAGTCTGGAGATTTCCCATGATGTGGTCATCAACTGCTGGATCAGATCATAGGAAGCAGTCAGCTCTCCAGTGCTTCTGAGAGAGGATGTGTTTTCTGAAAGCTACACCCTCCCACCTAGATTTTGTCTGCCTAGACACAGGAGTTGCTGGAGAAAGCCCTCTGACTGGGATGTCAGCACAGTGTAAGAAACAGAGCAGTCCTCAATTTATAGTCCTAACTATTTGTGAACCTCTTACTCTTTGACCCTGGATCATGAGGGTCTGTATTTAGGGTCTGCAAAGCCTGCTGAAGCCCAGCTTGCTGGCACCAGACTTTCTGCCACTGGATGGCTGGGCGTGAATGGCAGCTGGCGCTGATGGGGCTGGTCAGTCAGGGGTGATTCCCAGGGCAGTGTGAATCCATGGAACATCCCCAGCTGTTCTGAGGCAACGGTGGTTTTCCTAGATCTACGCTTGCACAGCAGTAAAACCACAGTCTGACAGGGAGGCATAGTAGTGACTTTTGCTGTGGTAAAGCAAAAAGGGGTTTCTTGTCTCACCTCTGGGGCAGAGTTGAGTTCTTACACATTGGTAGGTCTTTATTTGCTTTCCTAATTTGTTCTTACATTGGTAGGTCTTTATTTGCTTTCCTGATTTGTCCTTACATGCTGCCTGTGTCCAGTCACACATTCTTACTTCTTTCTGCATGGGAAGAGACATTGTGTCCTGCTGTGTCTCTGCAGCACCTGGCACAGAGGGTTTCCAGCCTGTGACAGGGCTCTTAAATCATTATAGTAGCCCCAGATTTTCTACTGAGCTGATGGGATTTTAGCACTTCCCTTCCTCAGGAAAATCACTCATCTTACCCATGGAGTAGCATGTGGCCATGTGGGATGAGACTCTGGGGGAGCAGAGGTGATCTCTCTGCTCAGCTCAAGGGGTGCAAAGCTGATTGCAGCAGTTCCTGCTTTGGATCACTCAATGGTCCCGCCTGGCCTTTCCCCAGAAACACTGACATGTTCTCTGCTTCACCCCAGCTAAGCTAGGTAAAGTCAGGAGGTTTTTGTAGTGATAATGTGTTTTTTCTCTTAATCATTTGTATGAATACTTTTAAAGCCACGGTGACGTGGGTTGAGTGGAGGCCCTTCCTTCTTTCTGGTCCAGTGGATAATTACTTTTTCATGCTTTGTGGCAGCCTCCAACAGAAATGCTGAGCTCTCCAACTCATCCTCTGTATGTGTTCACACTTGTCAGCCTGAGGAATGTATAGTCACCTCAGCCAGGCTGTGTGACAAATGACCCAGATGACTACTTGTCCCAGCAGGAACCACCCGCTCATAGGAGAGGCTGAACAGACCCACTTTTGTCCCCTAATATGTGAAAGTAGGGCACCTGTTAGAACGAAGATCTGTTAAACAGAAATCAAAACTTCTTTCAAGCCACTTTCTTTACTGTCTTTTGTCAGAGAGGGCAGAACTGGGAACACTGCCCCTGGGCACCTTGTCAGTCACATCTGTCCTTAGTTTCTTTCCTGTGCCACTGCAAAAAAGGCACCTCCCTCAAGTGATCCTGTGTGATGTATATGCCTGGCTACCTTGGCTGGTTTTGCCTTTTCAAGCAGCAATGGTGTTCAGTTGTCTGCTGGACTTCATTGGGAAGTGGAGGGAAGACAGTGCAGGATCGTGGAACCTTTGACACTATCTTGTCCAAGGATGCTCATGCACAGTTGAGAAATCTGTGTTGCCCCAGTGACTGAGCTATTACATCTTGGTTCATCCTCCTCCTGCAATACAGGCAGCTCCCTTTCCCTGTGAAGGAACATCCATACTGGGATTTGTATGTGAGAAGCAATTGCTATCTGCCCTGTCTAGTCACTGCAAACCACATGCATTTGGAGGCACTTAGGGCTGGGGGAGCCTTTTGTACAAGTCAAGATGAATTAGGAGGATGTCAGGATGATCTCTGTGCATGAAAAGGAGAAAGAGACAGGTTGGGAAACATTGGACAAATGAAAAAAGGGAGCAATCAAGGAGAAAAGCTAGTTTTGGGCAGCGATACTTGGCTTGGCTGCCTTCCCTGTGGGCTTGTTCCATTAACATTTGGGTATTCAGCAAAAGCTGTCTTTGCAGGGGTAAGGAGATAAGCAGAAATGTACTGATGTTTAGTTTAAAAGTAGCAGAGTTCCAGGTTTCAAGTGCCTTCTGGCTGGCTTCCTCCTCTTCTCTTAATGAAATACTCTGCCTTTTCTGTATCAAAATATGTGAGTGAGTCTGGGACATGCCTCAGCTCTTTGTGCACATGTGGTTCTGCTGCCCACATCTGATTTCATCCAGATGTCTTTTATTATTATTGTTATTATTATTATTAAAATACACTGCTATTAATAACTTCGAAGTAGGCTTGCTCCTCTGTACAGCAACTAGATGCAAAACCAGAGCAGAATTTAGCCTTCAGTGGTGGCTTCTTTCTTCAGCTATTTACCATTCTAGTATTAAAAGGTGCATTCTCAAAAATAAGACGATACTGACCCTTTTTTGATTCCGAGCTGGCACCCGAAGGTTTCTGTCCTAGTGATAGTTACACTGAGTGCTCTGTATTGTCATGATAAAGTCACTAAGAGCAAAGTCTTTATAGGTGGATTGGCTGGCTGGTGGGGCCAGGTATGTGAAATCAATGTGTTAGTTTTGCTGAGTTGAGGTAAGAGTATTCACAGGAATGAACATTGTCTTCAACTTCCTTGGTTTGCAGTATGCACAAAAGGGTTTAACTTCACCCAGTGTGCAGAGGCCTATTGCCTGGTCCTCAGCACAAGCAGCAAATGTGCTTAAATGATTCTTCTCAAATATCAGATTTGCTGACTGCAAAACGCTGCTGCTGAGTTTATATTGCAAGTTTCAGGGCATGTCTGGAGTGATGCTGCCTCTTTCAAAGACAGATTAGCTGGCCCTGGAAGTTCTGCTGTAGAAGGAATGCTGCTGAATTCATTGCCTTGCAGAGTAGCCCAAATGTGGCATCTTTGTCTGAAGTCACAAGGCGAGGGCAGTTTAAGTGGCAGTTTAGTGGCAGCAAGTTTTAGTTTAGTTTTGTTGGCGAGACCTCTCTACGTCAGATCTGAGATAGGTCTGGTGGTTATTACTATTTTCAAACTTCGGAGATGTATTTAGACACTTAAATTTAGTGACCCTACCTTTTAGTTGTATGAAGCATCTGCAAATCCCTTTGACTATTGGCTGGTACCTTGAAGTTTGGGGGCCTGTGTGACTGTAACCATCTGCTGCCAATCTTCATGAAGAAACTAGATATGAGCCAAGCCTCTAGGGATTCTACTGTGTGGTGCTGTAAGATGCGGACTTGATGATCCAGCAAGTCATTTCCAGATCTGCATTCCTCTGGTTTTGAAGCTGGAAACATGAAACAGGGTGATTTCTGAGGACCCTATTAGTTTTGGCTTTAGATGGTAGCACGTATCTCCTGTGAACCATTCATGACACAAAAAACCTTTATTTTCTTCTTAATAGTAAAACCTAAACACTTCGCTTAACAGTGATTTAATGAGCAGAATATTTCCATTGTCAGGGTCTGATGCTAATAATAGACAGATGGCTGGCAGTTCGAAAAGCAGTCAACACAAAATATTTGCTATATAAAACCCAAACCATTTTAACTTGAAAAAAATCGAAGTGCTTATTCCAGGATCAGATGGTAAATGAACTGGCAGTAAATACAACCTACTGACAAGATTTGTTTATACTGCAAAAGTCTTGAAAACACATAGAGCATGAAATGGTGCATCTAATGTTAAGTGAATTTATATGCATGGAAAAAAGGAGGTGGGAAGAGGGAGTTTGACAGAGGGTAAGAGAAAACTAGTGATAGGAAACAGCAGAACCAACAAAAAGGGAGGGAAGATAAAATTTACTGGCTTTTTTTTAAGAGACAGTTCTGCCAAATTCAGAATTAGGTAATATAATAGTTATACTTCGTGCTCTGCATTGTTTTGAAAAAGTCACTAACAGGGAAATCCTTACAGGTGGGTGGGTTGGCTGGTGGAACCAGATGCACAATTGAGTAGCATTAGATGTCCATTGATGTCCCTGATGTTTCTTCATCAGAGTAACCAGCTCGGCCAAATTGATAACTGTGATGTCCCAGAGTCTGTGTGTTCTGGGGAAGTGGAGGGAGAAGTTGCACCTTGAGGTGTTTTTAAATTATGATGAGTTTGGCTCATTTATATATAACAGTTCTTTCTCAGGGCTAGTTCTCAGCCCTCAGCTCTTTCCTGGTAGCCCCAAATCCTGTATTTCTCTCCACTCTGTTATCTCTAGCCTTGGAGGATCTGAGATGTAAAAGCACAGTCTGAGTGGGGAGCCAGTAACTCCACTGCTTAGGATCTAGACCAGCAGGGATTCCTACAAGCGGAGGAAGTCCTCTGGCATTTTCCACTACTAACTGTCTGAAACAAGGCATGAAAAACATTCAGGGTCTGCGTTATAGCCAGTCTTGACAGATGTGTACTAATAGTCTCATATGTCTAATCGTTATGACAAAGCAGTCCCACATCTCATTCAACCATTTTCCAGAAAAGCATTGGAGAAAGGTCCAGAATTTGAAAACCTGTTCTGGGTTTGCATATGGGAAAAGAACAGGAGCTTTTCATTGCCACAGAAAGCTCAAACTGTAAAGTGTAATCCACTAGAGCAACTTCAGTGCTACTCCTGGGGTTAAGGACTATTGACTGGCCCCTGTGTTAAACTGAATCCCCATATTAGGGAGGGAACAGTGGAAAATATAATATTGGGAAAAAGGTGTTCGAGGCAGAGCAAATAGATACCAGTACCTACCTGGACATATTAAACAAGAAAACAGCCTGTGCAATAGCTCTGCTCTGTTTGCAACCATATGAAAAGATAACAAAGAGCCAGAGGGAAGACTTAGACACAAACAAAGCAGCCTACAGAAGGACTGCATGAGGTCTTTTATGAAGAGTATTTGTGCAGTAGAGTATTATTTGTCAACACCCGACCCATTTTGAAAATAATGATTAATCCTTTAAAGGAAAAGGCTTCAAATGCAGTCAACACACACACAAAAAATCGGCGCTTTTTTTTTAAAAAAATTCTAGAGAAGATGGGAAGTATCTGTGAGCTTACTAACATGACTGGAACTAGAGAACTGCAAAACAATGGCATGCTATACCTGCTAAAAATTCAATCTTAAAATCAACTAGAGTGTGATGAAAACATGAGATAGATCTACTAGAGAACCTTTCAGAAGAGTCATGGAAACTAAATAAGGTAGTTTGGAGGAAAAAAAGGCAGTCTCCGGCCTGCCAAACAAAACAGTTAATTCTTAGCTTACAATTAAACCCTTCAGTTTAAAAACCCTTCAGTTTAACAAGGGAGCTTCTTCTATAACCTAGTAGCACAAATCACAAGGTAAAGTAGATATGGTTCTGTGGTCCTAAATCTAGTCCTTTCAGGCTAGCTAGAGTCTCTGCAGACAATTATGAGCTGCGCATTCCAGGGATGTCTGGTAGAGCCTATATGTAGGTTATAGTATTGAGCAGGTATTAAAGGAGGAGTTCAGAAATGTACATAGTGGTTTGATCTGTATATATCCATTTACATCTATTCTTTGAGCCATGGATCAGTTTTGGCAAGTTTTTTGACCTCTAAATGCTTCCACCTTTTTCCTTACAAATATGCAATATGAAATATTTGAAGTAAACTACAAAAATAGGCCCACCGGTCGAGGCATTGTGATCTTGAATGCAGGTTGTACAGTAATGCAGTGCATCTGTAAGGCTTCCTTGTGCCCGCTTGGATTTCTGGAGTGATAATGCTGTGCTTATCATGGATGGGAATGGACTTTTTCTATCTGCTGTATTCTCATGCATTTCCAGAGTTTAGTCATATAGTTTGGAAGTAAAACATAAATTACAGCTGAGGCAGAGAGCAATTGACAGGTATGGGGAAAAGGGAGAAAAGGGCCTATTGTGTGAGAAACAGACAGCTCTGCTGACCTGAAAATATATTATTCTATGGAAGCGCAAACCAGAAGAGCTGTGGAATTTGTTCTCAATTCACCATGAAAACCCTGGGCTGGGGTGACCGTCCATTTGATGCGGGTGGTCCTTAATGCATGTCATAATTTACACTTAAGGCATATACAATCTCTTGAAATTCCCTTCTTAGGAGGACCATAAAAACAGTGTTGCGTATGGAGCTCACTGGAGGTTCCTGCAAAGCTCCTCCATTGTCAGACATAAACACATCCTATTATTCTAGTTTAGGTCAGAGTTCAATGACTCCCCAAAGCTTATTTCAGTCCTAAGCTTATCCCAGTGCAGCCCGGGTGGGCAAAATAGAAGTGTTTCCAACACAGCTACTTTCCTCTGGCCATTCTGCTCCTCAATCGGAAGCAAATGTGACTACTCTGGCTGCAGGTTAATGCACAGATTATTGGTTAAATCACCCTTGCTCATCCTCAGGCTGTTTTCTGAAGGATTTTGCAAGCATTAATGAAGTTTCCTCTTCTCTGTATAGGAGATCCTAGGACTATTAGCCTTGTCTTCAAGAACAAGAATGGGAATTTAAAAGATTTCATGCAGGGAATCCTTGTTAGCACAAGAAATAGATCACAGATGTGCCTTTGCCTGTCTGCTGTGAATGCAGAGCCTGGTCCTTGCTGGACCATGCGGGGCTTGCCCCCCACTCAAAGGCAGATGTCAGTGCCATGCTGCTGTGCTGGGCACTTCCCTAGACTGAAGCTATTGCTTGCTCCCCAAATGCACCTTCCAGGGCCATTTGATTCTTACTTGTGAGCATGTGAGGTACCCAATTGGGGGAGCTACCAAAAGTGGTTCCTCGCAAAAGGACCCCACTGTCTTTGGGACAGTGACCCCAGGACAGGGAGTCATGGATGGAGAGTGAGGAAATCCATCTCATTCATTTCGGCATAGTAAGGAGCTGCAGAGGGGTTTGCACTTGGACTAGAGGTCTGAACTGTACAAGCTGGGGAGAATGCACTGCATTCCATCCTGGGAAATTAATAGTAAAGGTTTTACTTTGTACCTTATCTCAGCTGACAGGAGGTAATGTGATCTCTCCGGACTATGTAGATCTGTGGTATGAGGGATGGCTCCATGAGATGAGGTGAGAAACATTTTGGCCATAGCTGCAGTTAAAAGACTTCAGATCCAAATAAAGCAATGAAGGAAAAATAGTGAAAATTCTGACCAGAGAATGTAAACAGAATAAAAAATGTTTCTTGTCAGGCATCTTATAAGAACTAGACTGGGTGCCTGGGGAGAAAACCAAGCTATTTGACCTAAATTTCCAATGCGTATCAGTATTTGTTTCTTCTTTTTATTCTTCTGTCTCACAGAATCGGTCAGTTTGTATCCTTAGATGCAGTCAGCAAGAGACCAGAATGGCAACTCAAACTGAGAGATTGGATGGTTGGACTGTGCCCTTGGTGGTACTTTATTTCTGCCAGAACTAAATAGAGAGAAATTAGCAGGGACAAGGGCTAGACTCACACGGCCGCTTGCCCTCCTTGGGGGAGGCTTTCCCTGCTAAACTCATGACCAACAGGCTGCTTCCCCCCTCTGAAATATTGCCTGTTCCCTTCACCAGAAGTTTCCTGTGCTGACTGAAATATTAAAAGAGCCAAACAACATGGGGGGGAAGTTTGTTTATTTGTAGAGTCACATATTCATGCCTGGTTTACCCCCATCCTGCTGAGGAATTTCAGCTATTTTGCTGGAAAGCTGGGGCATTTATGGCCATGGTGGGAACTGGGGGCTTGTGGTGATGCCTGTGATGGGAGTCATGCCCAACTGGCTGGTGGTGTCCCCGTAATACAAACAGGGGTTGGTGGGGAAGAGGAACCAAGTGGGAACTGGGCTGTGCCCTCAGGAACCTGCTGCTGAGAGGGGAAAATGGGGCCCATGCCCACTGCAGGGGGGCTGCTTTGCACCCCTTCCCTTGCCCGTTCAGCCTTGGTAGCACCTGGGGTTCTCCAGGGAGATTTGTTTTCCTTTTGAAGACCCCACACCCAGACTCTACTGGAAACTCTTTGAAACTCTTTGCCCAGGCAGTCCGTGCTGGGACCTCCCTTCACCGCTGTGAGGAGGTGGGGTACAAGGAGGAAAAGCAAGCAAGCCACTTGCATCCTGGGGCAATTATTTTTAAGGCCAGAGCATTAGTCATTTATGTTCAGCCTGGCAGCTGGGCCCCTAAGAGGAGGCCTGGCTGGTGCAGGCTCCTATGGGGCACCTGCTTGAGCCCTTCCCTTGCGGTGAGGAGTGGTGGCTTCCCGACGGTGGCAGCTGCAGTGCAACCATTGCTGACAGCACAGGGAAGGACAGCAGCAGTGGCTGCCCTGGCCCCTGCTGTCAGGAAGTTTTCTCCTAGATCTTGGGAACCATCTGTGCTTCCTGCCCCTGTGGGGTTTCAGTGTGACTGTGTTGGGCAGCAAAGCTATGAGCTCTGCACCCACCACCAGCCTCATCTGGAGCAGTGAAGTGAAGAAGAATGACATGGACCAGACATTGTTTGTAAAGTCCTTGGGAGCATGGGGGTGGCTCAGGCAGCTGTTTTTATTCTCTGTAAGTGGTTGGCACAGCAAACAGTATCAATCTGTTTCAAAGAATGGTACTTTTACAAATCGAAAGTAAATATATGTTTAAAGCCTTACCTTTAATAGATTAATTAAATAAAAATGGTAGCAGCAAAAACTGCAGTCTGCATCAAGATTGTGGTGAATGAAGCATGAGACCTGGCAAAGATCAATGTCCTTTCACACCAAGTGCTGCAGGGGCCCTAATAAACTTAGAGCTGCTTATAGCATGCTTATGGCTATAGGGAGACCAGTGTAGTTCATTATCCAGTGTAGCTCATTATTGTGTAGGTTTAAGTACAGAACCAAACTGGGCTGATGGGCTTGCTGTGTTTGGTCCTGTGAAGTCATGGTCTTCCTGCAGACTGGACTGTGCAGATGCACTGTGAGCGGGGTGGCTCAGTGCACTGCAGAGGGGTCACTTGCCTTGTGAGTTTGAGATCCCTTTGTCTATGTGCTGGCCAGACTCAGAATGCTGAGGATATTGGTTTTGCATGTTCTTTTTGTTATTGTTGATAGTTTCTAGAAAAAAAAATATTTTAATTAGAAAATGCTGTGAACCTTCCGAATTTCTAGTGTTGGATGACATTTGAGTTTGTGTGTGCTTTGCAATCAAAAACCTTAAATGGTTCTTAAAAAAACAAACAAAAAACAAAAAAAACCACACAAAAACAAAACAAACCCTACCCTAATATTTGTGAGGGGGTGGGTGTTTTCAAAAGGAAGATTAGCTGTTGCTTCTGAAAACTGGTTTTCTGGCAAATGATTATATTACAGCCATTTTTCATTAAAAAATAATCTGCTGACCAGCCGCAGCACATTCATGTTTTGAGAGAAAGAGGCAGATGTCCACGTGCTGTAGTTTGCCTTGGACAGTCAGAAGGTGGGAGGGGAAACAGTAGTCCAGAGGTTTTCCTGAGCGCTGGTGCAGGTGGTGTAGGGAGCTGAGGACAGATCAGACACCTGGGGCATTCTGTGGGGCTGGCTGTGCATGTGGCCTCACGCTGAGCAGCTGCATCTGCCTCTGGTACCCTGATATGACACCCCCTATCCCTGGAAGGACACAGGGATACAAAGCCCATAGCCTGCAGGTGTAGGAGGGAGGTGCCTGTCTGGTCTGCCAGGCTGAAGTCAAGATGTCTGTTCCTATGGGGGGAGAAATCTGGTGAAGAGGCTAAAGAGCATTAAGTATGGAGAGGGAAAGCATAAATGCAGCCCCTGGAGCCCTTCAGTGTCGTTTTGGAAATCACTGCAACCACGTATAGGCTTGAAATTGTGTCACAGTCTGCGAATACATGATAGAATGCGGTGTAGAGGTGATGCTTTCAATGCACCATAGCATCAAAACTGCTGCTGGTTGAGGGTGCAGAGAGCAGTGGCACAGCTGTGAGGGCTCCTGTGAAATGTCTGACAGCCAATAATACCCAGAAACTAAAAAAGCAGCTGCAATCCCTGCAGTGTTCTGGCAAAGCTAAGCACTACAGGATGTCCCATGATATAGGCTGGAGGCTCGTCAGGGCAGGGTCACTGCCACAGCGGTGGGGCTGGATAATTAACAGCTTTCTTTTTTGTGAAGGTCTCTTTATAGCTGGTTTCTTTTTCTAGAGCCCTCTCTCCTTGTCTGTCCTAAAAAAAAAATGAGCACATGTAGCTAAGGATGCAAAGTTAAGGGCTGCTCTCCTGAACACCCCAGATTTTGGTGGATGTTCTGCCCAATTTTTCAACTCAGAAATTTTCCTTCTTGCATGCAGTGAGATTTTAGCCTGCATTGTGAGTATCCTGGGATTTTTGCATTTGTGGTAGAGGCAACAGGCTTACAGAATAAAAAAATCCTGACTGCTGCTGTTTTTTCTGATCACTTAAACCAACAACCAGTGCCCCCTCTATACCTTTGTATTTCCTCAGCATGTGTTGTAATTAATTGCTGCGCTAACAGACAACTGAGTTCACAAAGCCAGTGATTGTGCAGCTATTAGGAAGAGGAGTGAGGATACCAGTTTGTAAACTTGCTTTCTTTTGCTATCCTTACTTGGAAATCAAAATGGTATTTATTCTGTCGTAGTTTTGTATGGAAAGGCAATGGTCATTGGTGGCTCAGTGTAACTATACAGGGAGTTGAGCCAGTCTTGCCTGCTAAACCTTGGCTATCTGCTAGACCTTGGCAAGCAGCAGGTTTGGGAGCTGAGTTTAAGGGAGCTGGACCTGGGGCTTGCAACTAACAGCAAACTCTGCCAGCAAACTGTGCTAAGGCTTTATCCCCATGTTCTCACTGGGACACAGCTTGAACTGTCAGTGTGTGTAAAGTGCCAGGGGCTGATAATAAGGGAGTGCTGCCTACTGACAGCCTCCTACAGAAGGTACCAAGTCATTCTGGTGTTGCAAGTGAGGTGTACTGTGGTAATGGTACTCACACAATACAAACGGTCATATTGCTGGATTCCATTTTGCAACAGGAAAATGTTCCACCACTTCTTTCTGACCTACTTATCAGACTGGTGAACCTATCAAAGGAGGGAAAAATTGAAATATGAGTGTGATAAAAGATGGAAAGCCATGCTGATGCTGTTCCCCACACTTAGTTGCTCTTCGCAAATATTAGTGCATATAAAACTCAGACCACAGAAAGCTTTTGTAGAAAACTCAGAGCTTCCTACTAGCACTCAGAGGAGTTTGTATTGTGACCAGTTGTCTCCTGTGCTGCTTGCTTTGTTGAGAGTGGATGGGCACAAGCACACAGAGTTAAATCCAGCAATGTCACAGTAAGAATCAGTTTGTTTCCCATATACCATTACTCTCCAGCAATCTGCTTGATGTTGTCAGTGGAGTATGTTGAGTGAATATCTGCCCTCTGGCTACATGCAGTGGTTGAGTGTTGGCATTGGACCACCAGCATGAAATCAGGTGTTGACCTGCACCCCACCTCCTGTTATGGAGGCAATCTGCCAGCAACGCTTACTGGGTTAGACAAGGCATGGGCTTGGTGCCAGAATTTCCCTGTCACAGCTTCAGCTCAGAGGTGCTTAGCAGATTTCCCAGGCAGCAATAAAAAGCCTTATGTCCTGTTTGAACCTAATCTGGAAGAGAGGGGCAGCTCCTAGACTGGGCTGTTGTCAGTGTCAAGGAGCCCTTCATTCCCCATCACTCTCATTGAACATCACATGAGCTGCCAGACAGCAGCAGAGTTTGCTGCCTGCTCCCCTGCTAGGCTTGGTGCATCTCAAACTTGGCCAGACTCATGGCCTTGTCAGTCAGTCAGCGTATCTGAAACTTGCTAGTGATCTTTGTGACTTGTACATTCATGTGTGGGATGAAGTAATGCTTCGTTCTAGGAGGTGGCAGTGTCCCAGAGGACTCTGGTCTCACTTGTGTTTGCTGTCATAACCTTGTGAGGTAGTGGCTTTTTCTTCTTGTATCTGTACAGCATCAAACACAGAAAGGGTACTGGCCTGAGGCTGGTCTGCCTATGTGCCATCATAGCGATCATAAACATAGAAGAGAAACACGTGATATTTGTCAGGGAAAAGCACAATAATCTACTCTGATTTTTTACATTTGGTTATATACATATCTGGAAATTTTGCAAAAGCCTAGCCAAAGGAGTTGTATAAACTGCCATAAATGTAAACCAGATACTGTCAATTTAGGGCATTTGTAGTGGTGTTGTAAACTGAGCCAGAAATTGTGAGCTGTGGGTCCAGAAAATGGCCAAAATGCAGCCAAAAGCCTTTTCCCTGTGTTTAATTTAGCACAAGTGTGACTGGATAGGTACCAAGCTGTGGTCCTGGTCACGCTCTGTGTAGGGAAATCTTAGGAGAAAGTTACTGGGGACTCTTGGTGTGAAGTCACACATCTTCGGTCAAATTTTATGATGAGAAAACAAAAATAGGTAAGGTAATACCTAGAAAACCTGCCATAAGGACTCATCTGTTCTGCTTATCTAAAGATACTCCTGTGAAGTGCTATGCAAGTAAATGTGAATTAAATCTGCCCATGCCCAAGCAGGCTGGAAACCAAGTGAACACAAATTGGGTAACCCTGTGCCTGGGCTGATAAACCTCACTATGACCTTCAGCTTAGTGCCTCCAAACCCATGAGGAGTGAAGCTGGAGATGTGTCATACAAAGACTCACTCTGCCTCCTTTGAGTTTTATATTTTTATTTAAATACCTGTGGCTGTCTACTGTTAGAAACTGGTATGGAGTCATCTTTGGGCCTGATTTATGCATCTCCTCTTTTTTCAGGTTGTTTCAGCACATATAAGCCTCTTCTAAAATTACTTTGCAAATGCACTTCAAGCAAAGGTTTGAAGGTGACCAGATACGGCTTTACATGAGCCACCAAGGGAGAAAGCTGGATGCTAGAATGCTTCTCTTGAAGGTGTGGTCCAAACAGACCCAGGGAACTGGAAGCTGAAGCCAGACCAATTCAGTGTGAAAATAAGGTGCAGATTTTTTTACAGTGAAGAGAATTAACTACTGAAATAACTTACTAGAGGCTGTGCAGGGCTCTCCATCACATGTAGCCTTCAAATCAATACCAGGTGTCTCTCTAAATTGCAGCTTTCCTCAGCAGAAGGATGGGCTCACCCCACCACAGGGAATGATGTTCTCCAGACGTTGTGATGCCAGACACCAGATTGTTTGACTGTAACATTTCCTTCTGGACTTAAAAACCTGTGGATCCCATGGACAGAAAGAACTGTGTACTCTGTAACAGGGAATGGCTCTCTCAACCAGTAAAAGCATTTGGGAAGTCTGGCAGATTTATGAAGAAAAGGGACTGGAATTGCCTCTTGCAGTTTATGAGAGAAGGTCTCCCCACATGTAAAAGCCGGATAGTGGCTGGGCAGGGCTGCTGCCTGCTGGGGATCTGACTCTTTACAGTCTGAAGGAAGATCTGAGAAATACTGATGTGCCTGGACTCCCTGATGCTCCAGCAGTGGATGGGATCGAGAGACTGGTGGATTTTAAATTTGAGCTTCTGTGCTGGTACCTGTGTCTTGGTGCTGCAAGGCAATGGGATAGGGAACACGGCTCCTTCTTGTTTCCAGGTCAAATCTGCTAAATGTGTGTGTGACAGCGTAGGTGGGGAAAAGAGAAAAGCAAGCACAGATCAGTGGTGCACTGACATCAGCTGAGTTTACGTGTAAGGTTTTGCTTTCATCAGTGTCATCCAAAACAACTTGAAAGGTAAGCATTCAGGAAAGTGTCTGTGTTTCTGCACAGCAGCTTGGCTGCTGCAGGAACTTTATTAAATTCAAACTCACTAAGTGAAATTGTTCTGGAGGGAAAATAAAAACAATGAAGAAAAAAATCCCTCCTCACCAGAAATTGTGGCTTTTCAGAGCAATCTCGTTTGAGCTGCAAAATCCATGTAGTCAGCAGTCCTAGTTCCAGATGCTCTGACACCCAGTGAGGTGATGCTGTGCAAACAGAGCTGTGAGCAAGGCGAGAGGTGCGGCGGCACCACACATGCTGCGCTTGCCAGGCACTGGCAAACCCTCCTGCAGCACATACTGTGCAGTCAGCAGTGTAGCCATGGAGCTCTTGTTGTGTGTCTGCAAAGCATGTGTCTCTTTCCAAGCTGATTGTTTCTTTCTTAGCTGTCAGAGAATGTTCATATAATCCAGCATAAATCATTTTGATCCAGTGAGTGATCTCTCACTTAACTACCTCTCCCAGTTACAGCCATCACATTGGCAGGCGTTGCTGACAGATGATGCTACATTTGGCAGACAAATTCCTGACATTTACAGTTGCTGCCTCGGTTCCACTAGAGACAGCGTGCATGGCAACACAATCTGACCCCACTTGGTCCCTGGCTCAGCTCATCATCATTAGTTGTTTTAAAGGCAGCCTCTAAAAATCTCTGTGCTTCCCCTCTCGGCACCTCATAGTGTGAATACTGCAGCATGCTTACAGATGGGGAAAACAAGTCACAGCAAAGTGTAGTCTGGTTCTGGGAAGCTTCTTCACAGTCATCACTCATTAAGTGTCTGCAAGCCCTGTCTGAAACTGGGGCTGTGTGTGAGGACAAGTGTCATCCCCATGAACTCCAGCACACTGCCTCTATGCATGAAGAGAGGGAAGTGCTTTACCAGCTTGCTGACATGGCTGCGTGCCAGTGGGCAGAGTGCTGCTGAGCATCTGCAAATCCCCTCTCCCAGCGGGCAGCGAGTGTGTGCTGCTCACTGCAGCTGGTAGCTAATCCCCTTTCTGCACCCCAGCACCTCTCTGCTCCTCCAGGGAACCCATTGCTGGGCTCACACATGCTGGCTCCAGGGTGCGCAGTTCATAGGTGCCCATGGAGTGGCCCTGTTCTGCCTTCAGTCTGCTGTACCCAGGAGCTGGGGAAACTGAGGTACCTTGGCTCTGACACGAATGCCTCTGCATTCCCTGGATCATTCCTAAGTCTTAGAGAACAGGATCAGATTTCCCAAGATATTCAAAGGCTCCAATTGGGATTATTCAAACTTTCTCTATTGAGCAAACCAACTAATTACAGCCCAAAATTTATTTAGTTTTTCTGCCTCTGTGGGAAGGGACTAGCCTCAAAGGAACCAGGCAGTTAAACATTTGCATGAACATTCACGTGATGAGCAACATGTAAGAGCTGATTATCTGACCTATCCTTGCACCTTATGGCCAAGCCTATCACAGTGTTATAACATATTTATCCTAGATGCCTTTATTCAGCACCTTGGTCTAATCAGTCCCTGATGTTGAAATTATGAGTACAAAGGAAAACGTGCAAAGAGCACTTTCAGGCAACCTGCCTGTGCAGTGTGTGCCTCTAGACTCCGAGCCTTCCACACCAACAGCCTCCTTTAACCTGCATAGATTCTCTTGCCTTTTGTGCCATTAAAATATTTGCTTCGTTTTAAAATCCCAAATTAAATAAATACTCTGTGTGGTTTATGATGACCAGTTTTGAGCTCTTCTGAAAAGCACAGTTTTAATTTCCATGGACTTTCCTTGTTTCCTACGTTCTCACAGGTGCTGCCTTATGGGGATGGCTGGGTAGAGCAAATTTCCATGTTTACATTGGCAGAAAAAACCTTGGGACGTTCAGAGGTTGAGCAAATTCCTCAGGTTCTGAATGGGTCAGTGTCAGAACTCAGAAGAAAACCTGTGATCACCAGAAGCAGCTTTTTTTCTTATTTTGTTCTGTCATGCTTGATCCTTGCCTGTGATCACCCGACACAGATCACATTAGAGCTTTTTCTCCTGCTGAACAAGTTCTTCCTCTCGTTTGTTCCTCAGGTCTTTCCTGGCTGAAGCACTCCTTTGGAAGACAGCAGACTGGAAGGAGTGCCCATGTGAAAATGACAAAGGGTAGGAAGTCCCAGATTGCTCACCTGCCTTTTCTTTTTGCACCAGCTATGCCCAGAAATATTGCTGACAACAAAGAAAAAAAATTCTCAGTTCAAAACTGAAACTCTCTTGAATCAAAAATCATTACCAAGAAATCGTTCAAATAAAAAAAATCTTGTACAGATTTATCATTTTTTTTCAATTGAAAATTGTTACCTGAATGGAGACTTTTACCAGAAGTAAAACTTCCGTATCTACTGCAAGCATTTGCTTGGTCCAGCTTCTGGCCATATCTAACCTTGCTCTGGTTTTTGGAGGTGTGTGTTGGATTTGTTTAGGCATATTCAGAAGAGAGGTTTGTGTGCCCATGTTTGAATGCACACATGGTGGCTGGGTGCCTATGTTGTGTCAGGGAACAGAGATGCTTCTCTGGCTCTTGCGGAGCTGAGAGCTGGTCCCTAATACAGCAGTCTGGTGACTAATTTAGTTTCTTATCCTGAGGCTTTGAAAATTGAATGTTCGTGGGTTTATTATTCCTGGGATCTTTCCAGCCCTCTGCATGTCCTCTGGCAGAATGGTTCCTGCCCTTGCACATTCCTGCATTTTACACCTTCTCCTCCATTTCCATCCTGACCCTCTGAGCGCTGAAAGGCTTTTACACAAGAAAGAAAACCTGTGGGCCCTGGAAGCTGCAAGGTCACAGGCTGATCAGAGAACACTGCAGCATGGGGATAAGTATCAGGGAACAGCATTTTCTACTACATATAAGCCAAAACCAAATGACTTAATTTTTTTATATGACTTTTCTCAAGGGCAGGACTAATAATATTTTTGCATGACAGATGTGTTATAGTGCTTTCATTCTGTTTAAATGGCTGGGAAAGTGACCCATCTTTTCGTAACTGCCATCTGTTGGTCAAATTCATTTCAATGCAATCAATGAAATCATTGTTTGTTGGTTTTGCTTTTTTTTTTTTTCTTTTGTTCTGGTTTTAATAATTATTGTCTCTGGGAATTTAATTCTGGGCTTTTGGATCAGTTAGTAGAACAAGCATTTCTCCAGGTCTTACAATGGCCGCTTGAAACGGCTTATTGATGGTAGAAAATATTCTATCTTTCTGCTCCCTTGCAAGTTTTTCAAAAAAATAAACCAACCAAAACCAAACCTTTGAACAGGTGAGCACTTAGTCAAAGCGGTGGAATGATTGATTTGAAGCCTTCTCACACTGCTTTGTCCAGGTCAACAGAGGACAATAATTAAAAGATCCATATCAACATGACTCAGGTTTCAGGCAAATTAAGAGCCAAAGAATGCCAAGAGCCTTTTTCTCTTGAAAAAGAGAAAGGTCACATATTATTCCCTAAAGTAAAGCTTCTTTCACAAATTTCCCTATGCTAAGATCATATCCAGTCCATTTTTATTAGGTAATTATTTGCTTTGTTTATTTTTATCAACAGTCCTTGCTTCTGCCTTGCAATTATGGTTTGTAGTGATGAGGAAGCAGAAATGGAGACACTTTACTGGCAGCCAGCAGAGGATGGCTGTACTTCTGCTGCCCAGAGAGCAGGTATGAGGATGGGCAGAATCCCAGCACATGTGGACAAGTGCTGCTTTTTCAAAGAATTCATTGGCAGTCTCCTGTCTCCCTGTGTGGTGGGAATTCTGGCTCCCAAAGCACTCAGGCCCTGATAGGAGATGGGAACTACCATCTTCCCACAAGTGTCTCACTGGAGGTGCTGGGTCTCCAGATGCCACCACTCCCCTCTCGCTGTTCATTCCTGCCTGTGAGAAGCGATGGAGGTTGCCAGCTCTGTGTCCAAGGCTAAGGGAGCCTCCTTGGACAAACACTGCCCTGAAGGATCTCACTAGCCCTGTTCCCAGATCCCTGCTGGAAGTCTAGGGAGCTGTCATCTGAAATCCTGGCTGGACTCACAACCATGCATGTCTTTGCACCTCCTGCACTGAATGCAAAACCAGCTCTGGTGGAACGTCTCTGCTGCTCTTGGGAGCTCCCCTGCAATGTGGTCCAAGGCCACCTCTATGAGAAACTCCACGAAAGAAACTCACAGGCTTCAGCCTCTGCTGTTGGGAGGTCTTCTCACAGTTTGCAAGTCTGTGTACAGCTTGTCTCTGAGCAGAAAGCTGTGAACATTCATAGCTGCATCTTCAGGACCCAGCCTTGGAGCAGGGTGGGCACAATCTGTTAACGCTGGGTCTTCTGTCAGGGTGGCACCAAAGTGATTCAAATCCCCATAGTGACTCTCTGGACTTCTACAGAAGAGCAAATGACAGTGTGAAAAAAAAAGAGTTTAAGTCTTTCTTTGTGGCAGTAAAAATTTAGGAGTGATTCTGCTGCTACTCTGATACAGGCAAGAAGCAAATCATGTCCTCTCTTTTCTCAATATGAACAACACGAATATGCTTTCTGTCCCATGTGGCACTGAAGAATGGGATGGAGGGAACTGGTCTCTGTTTTGAAAGCCCTAGAAATCAGAGCCTTTCAAAGCATTTCCATGAAAATGCCTATAATTTAAGAAGGTTGTGGGAGAGTTTTGGTTAATGTAACTATTGAATTACCTATAGAAAATGGAATTTATGATGTAGGAAAAATATTTGAAGGATTAAAACCAAAACCCTTCTTAAAAGAACCTGAAGATGGTGTCACTCTGGTGGTTTCAGTGATCTTATTTTAAACTTCTACTGAGAAATTTTGACTGTATCTGTGTATTTTTACAAAGTCCTTAGGGATGTGCTGCAAATTTCTTGTACTTCTTGGGAGCCAGTGCGATTTTTTTTCAAGTAAAAGCTAGTCATATACTGCTTATTAGTTTTTACCTGCATTTATATTTCCGTCAAGCAAAGTTCTGATAATCGCCATAATAAGGGCTCTGTTTATTTTGCTAGCAAATATTTTTTGTTACAAAAGATCTCACAGGAAAAAACAGGTTTTTGCTCTGAAAACCAACCAACTAAACAAAAAACCCCATCAAACTGCTTGTCTTAAAGTGTTTAATTTTTTCCAGAGCAAGTCATGAAAAAGAAAATGTAATTAAAAAAAATGTGGGCAGCTGAGAATAGAGGTAACAACCTCTTAGTCTGGCTACACATGTGTGTGGTGGTGGTGGTGACTGCTTTTTCTATGTAAGTACAAATGACTTATGAGATTTCATATCTTTATGATATTTCTTAAGGTGGACCAGCTCTTCAATAGAAACCTGCCCCAAATACCTAAGCACTGCACTTCCACCTTAAAGTAGATGTTCAGTGAAGTGAAGCTGAATTTCACACAGCCAGGTAAAGACCAGTGGAGAGCTCACACTGCAGAAATGGAGGTCAGGTTAAACAAGGCTCTGTCCCCCATTTCACCTGGCTCCCTTGTCTGCAGTGTGGCAGAGGTGGGCACCAGATGAAAAAGGGGAGGAGATGAGATGGTGAAAGGGGTGATGACAGATAGGCACTACCCATACATTCCTCCTCAGATGCATTTTCACATCTGTTTGACATTTCAAGGGTTGTTTTCCTATGAGCATCACTCAGAGACATCCAAGCAGGTGAGATCCTGCACTTGAAAGGCAAGGAAGGAGAAGAGTTTACCAGGGAGGTACATCTGACACGTGTGGTAAAGTGTGGCTGTAAAAGTTATAGGGCTGAATGAGCCTCCAAAGAAATGTGGATGACACAGCCTCTATCCCAAGATCAATGGGGTCTTTGGGTTTTTCTTTTCCTCTCAGGGAGAGGGTATTTTTCCAATGGTCTGAACTCCTGACCCAAAGTTTTGCAGATCCATAAGATGTATTTTGTTACTCCCCAGATGCTACTATTTTTAAGATCTGGATCATCTATAGAAAATAGGACTCAGGTGATCAAAAGTCTTTGCAGCAACTCTGCCTGGGGCAAAACAGTCTTTGCCTTTTAAAACCTCTTTTCATGCTGTGGGTTTTGCTTGTAGCTTCATAAATCTGTACCCTGTATGTGCTTCCATTGCCTTCTGTCCTACCAGTGATGCAGTTTGTCTGGGCATGAAGCCTGCAGCCCCAGAAATATCAGCAGGTACCAAATGCTGCAGGGGTTCTCCTCTGCGACCCAGGATAGAGAAGCACAACCACCCTGTCTCTTCCTCCATCTGCTGTAATCTGTAATGTGGATGAAATGAGGGACAGAGGCATTTGTTCAGAAACTGAACCTTTAAGGTGCCTTTAAATATCTCTTCAATATCTTCGCTCTCTGACTTAGCAGTCCTGCTGTAAATGCAAAGAGTGACCAGGATGTTTTCATGAGCACTTGCAGTGGATTTTGTTAAATGGCATAAACATATATGTGTAAAATTCAGAAAATCCAGCTGTGAGACTACTGCTGTAACAGTGTTAAGACAGTACAATAGTTGAGCCAATGTCATAGCTGAATCTGAGGCAATGAGCCTCAGTGAAGGATCAGTGATTTCAAGCAGCAGGTGTCCATTACAGACCATGGGATCTCCACACCAAGGCACAGGGATGCAGGTACCCAAAGGAGGTGTTTGTGTCTCAAATATTGTTTCACTCTTCATGGGTACAGGGCATGATTGCCTGTAGTGTTTTTTGGATCTTCCACACAGGGGGCAGCCCAACATGTGAAAAACATCAGCTCTGATTAGGGCATTAGAGAAGGCAGTGACAGCCTCATCTAGCAAAGAGGCAATCTCTGCCTTGGCTCATCTGCTGATCCAGTAGAGCAGGAGCTGCTTCTGCTCTATCTTGTATTAAAAGAAACTAGATGCTTTGACTTAGAAAGCACCTTTAATCTTTGGGATTATTTAAGTGGTTTATTGCTTTTGGAAACAGATTTGATCTATTCAGCTCACAGTAGGGAGGTGGGAGGCCACTATGGAAAGCCCAGTCTCTCCTGGCAGTTTCCTTGCAAAATCTGCTATGGAGGTGTCATGTACAATATTTCTTTGTATCACAAATCCTGAGAGTTAGTTTGGTCCATGGAAAAAAGAAAAAGCCATCCATCTGGAACTCCATATAAGATTTTTTTTACCAATTAATGGATTTTCTGTCATTATTTCGTTAACTCTTGAAAAACATTGCCTGGTATGAGATTAGGGAAATGGCTAAAGTTCAGAATTTTTTTCCCATAATATCTAACGCATAGACAGGGCTACCTTTCCATTTTTGTCAGGATGAAAGCCACTTAGGATAAAGAAATTCAAGACTGCTACACACCAGACATAGGCCATATTTGGGTGAATTTCCTCATGAGAATCAAGTACAAGTTTCAGACTAAGTCTTCAAGGCACACTGTGGCATGGATCCAGTCTATCTATAAGATTGCCTGTAGCTCTGGAATAAGGACAGGGAAGGAAAATCTTCTCCCAAACCACAGTGAGACTTTGTGGTTCCCAAATAAAACTCCTCTGTGTGGCAATGCTTTCTCATGGGTGGATGCTCATGCTCTCCTCCATGGTAGTAGGGCCCCAAACACTGCGGTTTTGCTGCTGGATACCATTTGGCTTTAAAACGTCACCATCAGGCACTGCAGTCCCTGCTGTTTTTCTTTATGTGGGAAACACATCTGTCATAGATCCCTCTGCCAGGGTGCCATGTAGACGCACTCATGTAAGAATGCAGTCCTCCAGCAAAGCTGTGAGATCTTTACATCTTTTTTTCTGCCAAAGTTTTGTTTTCTCCACTATCTACCTATTAGCCAATGTCTTCCAGAGGGCAATGGGAAGCCTAAATGAGACTGATGGGACTACTGCCTGACCTAGATAGCTACATCATTGACCAGCATTGTGAGCATGGACAAGTCACAAGTCTTTTTTTGAAGAAGCAAGTTGCACAGGATCTTTTTTCTATTACAATTACTCCTTCACTGAGGTGGTCTCTGTTAAGTGGTAGCAGTGGCCAGGGAGTCCTACAAGGGAGTAAAGGTTGAGCTCCATAAAAAAGATGGCACCTAAGGTGTCTCATTACTATTTGGAAGAAATGGCACTGGACTCTTTGACAGGTGAGGTCTAGAGGAAGTTTTAGCAAAAAGCCTGAGTTCTCAGAAGAGTTTTAGTTCAGTCAGTTGATGAGTAACATAAACTATGGGCTCAGAAAAATAGCAGGTATTAAAGGTGGTCAGGGATCTACAGTCTGCATTCCTAAAACTCTAGAGGCTGAGGTATTAGGTGGAGGCTAGAACCATTTATTTTAGTTATATTAAATGGAAACTCTAGACACTGTCTGATTCTGCCTGTTCGTACTGCTAACACCACCTGGCAGAAAGGTTATATTATTATTATCTGCTGTTTACTTTTCTCCTTTTAAAAATCTTTCAGCTTCTCAATCAGAAATGGGCACAATGCCATGGGCTCTAAGAGACCAGGCTCAAATGAGGAAAAGCAATAAGATATGGAAAGTGGTTGCAAACATTTTTCATCTGGTTATCTGGGCAATCCTCGGGAATGCTGAAAGGATTCGGATGAAAACAGTCTACTCTCTGTAAAAAGAGATGACAAGTAATATTTCTCACAAAGATACAGAGCAGCTGTATTCATGAATCTGCAGTGCAGGTGATGATGCCTCACCCACACCCCCAACATAGCCAGCAGCTAACCAGGGCCATGGGAAGGACCAGGGCCTGGGCAGTGGGCACCAGGCCACCACAGCTCTGCCAGAAGGTCTGCAATGTTCTCCAGGGCACTGCAGACTCTCCAGGCCCTGTGCTTCACCTTGATCCTTTGTGGTGTAGTTTGGGTAGTGGGTTGTTTCGTGGGATTTTACCAGGTGTGTGACAGTTCCAGACGGTGAGAATGGCAGGAGTTCAGTAGGGTTGCTTGTAGGGTTGTCTGAAATAGGTGAGAGCTGAGGGAGCAAAGAGCTGCTCTGAAACATTTAACGGGGCCTCAAAGTCCCACTGGTTCCTTGAGGGAACTATCTCAGGACCACCTCTGCTGCATCTGTAAAATTTTCCATCCCCAAAAATACAGATGAAAGGGCAATTTTCCCCATGCTATTGAAAAGCCTTGAGGCAATTCCCATGGTCAGCACTTTGGGAGAAAAGATATTTGCAGGGGAATTATTCTTTGCATTTACAGCAGTACAAAGTGAAAATCTTGTTTCAGGAGCATTTTTGCTCACTTTTGGATGCAGGGGGAGTAAATACCTGCTCATGGATGGCAGCTCAGGTCCCACGTGTCTGTGAAGAAGATCAGTATGTGGTTTTCAGGCCCTGCTGCTCTGTCCATGCAAGGCAGACCCAAGCTGCTGACCTCCATCCTGCTCAGTAAACCAGGGAAACCAAATCCATTTTTCTGACTGGTTCCTCTTATAAGGATATGACACTCACAACAGCTCTTTTAGCATGGTAACTGCACCAAACCCACCAGGAAGAATAAATCGATTCTTAAAAATAAACAGCTGGCCATAAAAGAGTTCAGGAAAACCCTGGCCTCTGCTCTTCTGATAGCCTAGGGGTCCCCACGACAAATCACCCTTGCTACCTACCCCCAGTGAATATTCCCTGCTTGTCAGCCTAGCTAATTGTTTTGGAGTGGATGTAATACATCTTCTGCCAGGAGAGGTTTGTGAGGCACATGATGCTATAAATGATCTTCTGTTTATCTAATCTCTTCTCTTGCTGCTATCATTGCACATATATACAAACTCCCTTTATAGCTTCCCTCCAGCCACTGCTCTGGTTACAAGCTTAAACAAATCCTCGCTCATTTTAGAGCTACAGGCTTATTTAAGGAAATGAATGCAATAGCACTAGGCAGTTATTGTCTCCTAATAGGTAATGTGGTATGCTGTCCAAACTCAGCCTGCTTTCAGTAGCAAGGTAATGATCTTTGCAGAAATTTCTCCACTCGACAGCTGCTTAGCTGGGGCACAGGTCTGCTGTTCTTTGCTCATGTCACATATGCAGAGACAACCCTAGCTTGATTCAACATATCAAAATAAGCAATAAAAACAGATCAACATGCCCAAGTCAGAGGAAGGCACAAGAAGTATGTTACTCAAGAGCTGGATCCTGATTTCTGCTGATGAGATGTCAATGCAGCTGACTAGAAGACACTCAGGCAAAGCTGAAGATGGCATACGAACACAGCATCCAGCACCCAATGTGCATGCCTGAAGCTAGTGCTTATGCCACAAGACTGCAATAAATATGTGGCTTAGTGTGTATTACAATAGTAGAAGTGACTTTTTCTCTGTGTTGCCGGAGAGCAATATGAGACCAGAGGAAGTTTTATGAAAACTTATAATCTCCCTATCACTTCCGTAGTGAGTGAGCAGGAAGGTGATTATGTTTTAATTGAAATATTGGAAAGAATCTGGGAAAAATCAGAAAAAATAAACTCTCAAGTCAGCAAGTCACATTAGTGACAGCAGCTAATGTTTCCAACATGAGCTTTAAATCCTTAGCCTCTCTCCAAAGCAAACATATTATGTATTGTTCGTAACACTCTTAATTGGAAATATTTAGCCATCCAGATAGTAGAAGTACATTCATTTATTTGCTCAGAGCCTGGACCAATATTAACAGGTCATCTTAGGGGAGATGTATTTACTTTTCACGTTAGAGATCACCTGCAAAAAACAGTTAGCGCTTGTAAGATGGGCATCTTGATTTCCTGAAACCAAGCTCTGAAAACAAGAAGCTGGCTGAAGGCATTAAGGTTTGTGATGGTGGGGAAAATGGATCAGGACTTTCCTGGCAGAGAAAGCACTGCTTCAGCAGAGAGGGAATGTTTGAAGCCATCTAAGACCTGGTCTCAGAAGGTCCAACACCTGCTGGAGTGGCAGGATTTGCTCTCCCATGGTGTACAAATAGTGTAATCGTTGGCAGCCCCTGCTTCGCTCCACAGGTTGCAGCTGTGTGCTCTTATCCCAGGCTGTGGCTGTGCCCTGTGCTTCTCCAGGCCCTTCACTGCACTTGTCCCAAGGGCCACCCCAGAAGCAGTGCCCAGAGCTCCCTGGGTGCTAGAAGACTTTCTCCATGGCCTTGATCCACCACCTAGTTGAGTTTCCTCATCTGCTATATATAGCTATTAACTGGAGAGAGACTGGGAAGAACAAATGATGTACAAGAGGGGTAAGGCTTTCTTTGAAGCATTGACAAGAATTCCTGGCGTTGTTGACAACGGGAAATTACATTTTCTGGGTAAAAGCAAAATTATGCATTGAGGCTCTTGAGTCCCCAGGAGGAGAGAGTCTTTTATGAGTGCATGTCGAAGAAGACACATTTGAAGAAAATCCAAACATAGTAACCAAGCAGCTTAATCTTTTTCTTTCTAGGAACCAGCTCAAATTCAGCTCATGTTGGAGACGACCTGAGAGCAGCCTGTGTGAGATCTAAGTCCCTGTCTCTCTATCAGGTGTTGGCAGCACAAACCTCCCACCCCTGGTCCCTGTGCTCATAGCTTCAGACCCCAGAGAGGAGTCCACTATGGAGTTTGCTTCTCTGCATGGTTCATGTCTGATGAGGGTGGTGGGGGCTGCATCTAGGGGCTGAGAAGAGAAAATACTGAGCTTGTCATAGTCAAGAAATAGTCAAGACTATAGTCGAGAAATAGCTATGAAAGTGATGTATTTTTCAGTACTTTTGTGTTAGGTGACTCTTACATTAGGAAATTACAGAGGAATTTAACAGGAAGGCTGTTTTTGCACTGAAAATATATATGAGAAAGAGTTGTCTTTTTAGCTTTGCATTACAATCTCATTTTTAACTCCAAATAGTCTTTTTTCCACTCATTCAGGAAATAGGGTGGTTTCTCCCACCATCCCGGGGAAGAGAACAGGAAAAAGTGGATATTTCTATGTTAATAAAGAATAGAATATGACAAATGTAATTTCAAGCCATTTCACCCTTTGCTGTGAATATTTTCACACTGTCCCTCTGGGTGACCCAGATCCAGATGGGCTTTACATGTTACTGCTGGGGCTCCTTATCCTGGGCAGTACTGTTATCTAGGGTTAGAAGATGTATTTGCCATTGCAGCAGCTGCAAAGAGGACAGAGCACATCCTGGGCAGAGACTGGCCTGTGATTCTCTGCTGATAAATAAACATCTTTGTTTCCCTTTTGCACTACACAACTTGATGGTAAAGGTTTCAAAGAAATGTTGAGCTGACATCAAAAAAAAGTCTCTCCAAGGCAAATAAAGGGAGATTTATTTTCTTATTCAGGTTTCTCAAAGGCTCCTTCTCTGTGCCCTTTTTGTACACAATGGTTTTCACCATTCAGGAATGCTTTCATTTAATGTCTGAAACAGCTTTTTGTATCTCCTAGTATCATTCTTTAACTGTGAAATAAATATTATTTCTTTAAGAGGTCTAAGAATCCGGGTTTTGGGACAGCATGTAAATAATTGATCCAGAATATTTTTTTTTTACTCATTGTAGTATTAAACTTTGTTTTTCACTAGGCCAGTCTCTGTGTCCTGGTATCCTCATAGAAGTTTGGTCAGTATAATACTGTAAAAATGTAATTTTGTGTTTAAGCCCAAGTAGCTACATCAGCTCAGCTTTAGTGTTGAGAATGTGACAGTTTTTGGATTGGTACAACTTATCTCCCTTGCTGTTCAGGAACAGAAATGGCAGGATGTGTTCCATTACACTGGTGTCAGGGCACCTGCAGTGGACAGGGCTGTATTGGCGCAAGTCTGCTGGGATGGTTATAGGGGCAGGTAGAGAAGTGCTTATTACTGGGTGGGATTTACTAAGATAATTATCTCACAGCTGCTTTGTCAGGTCCATGCTGCTCTTGGGCACAAACTGCTGGGCAAGAAGGACCACAGGGCAGATCTGCTCCGATTGCAACTTTATGACCTTCTCTGAAGTCTATTTTTCTGAGGCAAAGAACAAACCATTCCTGGCCCTCCGGCACAGAGAGCTGCCACTGACATTATTGAACAAGGCAGAGAGTGCCTCATGGTGTTGCTGATTTTTAATTTATTTTTTTTTAACTAGATAAATAAGATGCAGGTACAATGATGATAGGACTTCATTGTACTAAACTGCAGACACTGGTTGGCAGGGATGCCTGTCTGTGAGATGAATTCCTGCACAGTGGTAATGGGTTACTGGGATTTCCTGCGTGGCTGCGTGAATCGGGGCCATCTGTCAGCAGCTTTCTGTGGTGACAGGCCGATGCCGAAAAGACAGATGGAGAGAATCTGAAGCAAGAGTCCTTCCCAGCTGTAGGGGAGGCCGAGCTGGATAGATTTACAGTCTGCCTCATTCTCTTTAGGAGTGATGCTTTCCTGAAATGTTTTTTCTCCATACATGTGATATTTTGGCATTAGGTTGTTCCCCAGGTACTGCGTTAGCTGCTGGGAAAGAGAACTGCAGGGTCTCAGTTCAGGTAACCACAGTACATCCTGGACAGCTGCATCTCAAAACCCGCCTGAAGGTGGAAGGATGTTTTACTCCAGTCCTAATTTTCGGAGACTGAGGAAAAGACAAATCAGGAAGAGGCAGAAGGAACTCACCCATTATATGTAACGAGACAAAGATTAAAGATACAGCTTAAAAGTAGCTGCCTTGTGCTCTGACAGCAGCTTATCAAAATATTTACTATATCCCCTTTGACTTAATGTACTTTTTGGTGATTCTCTGTGCTAGCCTACATAACTAATTTATTGCAATTCAAGTATGCCATTGTTGGTTTTGAAGTCAAACAAATGGTTTTAGTGGTGATTTATGCTTAATAGGAGCTGCCCAGTACTGGTGAGCTATCCTACAACAACAAACCAGCCCAGGCAGCACAATCCTCATAATAATGCTGTTTTGCAGCAGTACAGATTAAATGTCCAGCTTTTCTACAAATTCTGTGCTTTCTTTGTGGTACTGGAATTGCTGAAGATGAGATGGTTTAAGGCTATAAGCAAGGCAGGGATGCCAGAGAAAAGTAGTAGCTTTCATTAGGCAAAATTCTTCAGTAACTGAAAGCTTGTCTATTTTATCCAGCTATATCATTTAGTCTAATAAAAGATATTGCCTCCCCTTCCAAGCCTTTGTTGTGGACATTTTAAAACAAGGGTTACTTTTAAAACAACTGAAAAGCTAGAGAGGGTGCAGTGTGAAGCCAGACACACGGGCCAAAAGTGGTCTGAGACTTTGTAACTGCTTCGCAATTTGGGAACTGGAGAGCTCAGGCTGCTTAGTTCATCAAGAGAAAAAAAAAAAAGAGGAACTTTGCTCAGACTGGTAGGTGCCTTCATGGGAAGACCTTACCCAGTTGTGAAGGGCTTTTTGCTCTTGTGGAGTCATGGCCAGGACCACATCTGGAGAAACAATGGCATCATTATTTTTTATGGTACCTTGCTTTCTACAAGCTTTTCTCTACATTCAGCTTCCAGGCTTAATACGACAGTAACAAAGTGAAAATATAGGACCTGTACATCACATTGATTGACCCTTTCCCCTCTTATAAAGAGTAACTCTACAAATGAGTTAAAAGAGCATGGGATTAGCTCCGAAGAGTCTGAAGTCATGCAATGCCTCTGAGGCTAAGTAGGATACAGAGATTCCTGACTCTGTGTTTGCCATCCTCCTCCAGAGGCAATGAAATACCATACAGCCAGGCACATACTATAAATAATGAATGACCTAAAGAACCAGTTAGAGACCGCTAAACACTGGAGGGATTTAATGGCTAGCCTAGGATTTAAGAGACCTGCATCAAAAGATCTGCTGTGTCCAAGGGAGTTAGTAGCTCTTCTCTTACATTAATCTGTGAAGACAAATGCATTAAGGCTTGTATGAAGCTCATGTGCTGCAAAGTAAAGGCCAGGTGCTTAAGAACTAATCAAAGGATGTGGATATACAATAAATATGTTGGCAGCTGATGGGACAGACTTTCAAGAGGATCCAAAGCCTTTCCCCTGCAAGAGGCGAAGTGAAGATTTGTCTTACTGACTGTTCAACAAACATTGTGCAAGTAGTTCTGGCGCAGCCACCCAATGTGCCCTGCCACCAGCTCCCGCTTGTTTCCCAGTGCACTCGCTGCAGATGTCCACACCAGCTTGGTGAGAGCATGGAAATCAAGGGGAGATACAGTGCAATACTGTGTAACAATTGAATAGCATCAGCTTGTAGTCTTGCACCCAGTTAGCAAAGCCCAATTTAAAATGAATTCAAAGTGAAGCAAGAACAAGAGCATGCACTTGTAAGTTTTTCCTCTCTTCTCTATGATTGTTGCCTGCCTCTTAGTTTCCCTCATCCCCAGGATTATTTTGCTTTGAAAACAGACCAGGTCCTTTAGACCACACACATTGACAGCCTTGTGGAGACAAAGCAGTTTGCCACCCACATACGCTGAAGCAACCAAGTTGCACCAAAAGGTCAGTGGCCCACTTAGGGACCTCCTTCCTTCTGGCCATGAAGTTGGTAAGATGATATTGCTGGACCTACTTGATTTGCTGAGAACCAGTAGTGCAATCGATAATGTGTCTGACTACAGAGAACAGTGTTAGCAGGTCTCTCTACCCAGGTTAACCTTTTATCTGCCTTGGGGGTGTGAGGTTCCTGCTGCTTGAAAATTTTGTGTGGGTGGGAGAGTTGGCACTAGATCTCACCCAGGGAAACAGACTTTTGTAGACCTTGTTTTGTACATTTGTAGATGGCAGAAGCCCCAGGCAGGGGGGGAATGGGATAATTAATGAGAGTTGCTCTTGGTTCAGTTATTAGCATGCAGCCGCTGGCCCCCAGAGCAACTCATGCTGATAGCTGCACCTCAGCCTATGTCTTAAGCTCTCCTGGGCTGCTATTTCCATGCTGTTCAATAAAGGTTTGATCCACAGCCTGCTGAAATCAGTGGGGATCCCCAGCTGATGCTGGTGGGCTGTCCATCACACTCATGCTCACAGGTACTGCCTCTGGTGCAACTCTAGCACAGTCACATGGAGCCTGGAGAAACAGGAGCTGATGAAACAAGCCACAGAACCCAGCTTCCCACTGTCCCTCTCCTGCTAGGCAAAGGCCTCTCTGCTGCTGTGCTTCTATTAAGGGGTGTCAGGTGCCTGCTAATTACAGCTAATGAGGAATTTAATTGCCCTCCATCACATGGCTGTCTGTTTAGACTGCTGTGTGGTTGGTGTCTGTATGTCCCCTTGCCCTGCTGGGGCCCACACACATAACGGGAAGGGGCAGGTGGCCTAGCCCTAGCATGGAGGGCTCTGTAGGGAGGGCTTGTCCCAGACCTATAGCCTTTAAAATATGTATGTGCCCTTCTGGTCTGCTTGCTTGCATCCAGAGGTCTCCGGATGTGGCAATCCTTCCTGCTGCAGCCTGCTCCTCTGCTCAGCTTTGGGACTCAAGAATGCTTCCTGGCAAGGTATGTCCTTCTGGAGGTGGCTTTGGGTTTGTGTAGTGGCTTGTTGTTGTGGGCTGTATGGAGTGGTAGAAAGCAGGATCCTGGTGTTTTTGATTGGTGAGGAGTTGATGAGCCCCTGCTTGACAGGCTGCATCTCTCTGCCTTATCGTGTGCTGGGTTTGCTCTGACCCAATTTGTTCTGCTTGGTCTGTGTGTTAGGAGGTTGGAGCCAGTTGGAAGAAGGTGCTTATGGAGCATATGTGGGAGGGAAGGCATTGGCTTGGATACACTGCTTACAAGGATGTTGCCCCTTGCAATGTAGAAACCAGGTCATAATCACATCTCTGGTGTCAGTGTCTCTCCCCATCCCAACTTCTCAGCACTACGCCATGCCCTGTGTGCCTCCCATTGTCTCTGTTAGGTGGCACGTGTAGCTCTCCCATGTGGCACATGGGCTGTATCGCTATCCTGAGGAAAAACTGTATCTATGCCTCATCTTATGCAAATGATGGTGCCTAGTTTCAGGTAAAATCCAGGTTGGAAAGGAGATGTATAATACATACTGCATGTTTTAGAGCGTCATGTCAAACCCTAGAAGAAGCCTGGCCTCCCTCCTAACCATTTAACAGGTTTCAATGACACTATTTCAGTTTACCAGATCAGTCATCTGTTTTCTTGTAAACAAGGGCAAAACATCCCTCAAAGAGTGTAAGTCCCAGATTGAAGTTGTCCTTGGACTACTTACATTCAGCATATGGCCTTTTCTTTCCTGAAGGCAGCTGACATGTAATAATGATTTTATAAAAAGTCTATTACTGAACAGCCTAATGGAGGATAATGCATTTGTGTGTGTGTGCTTGGTTGTGTGACTCCAGAATAGCTGTGCTGGCTAGAGAGCGTGGCTGTGGGTTAGAGCTGGGTATGATTTACCCTCAGCAGAACTGACTGGCTCTGGCAAAATGTCCTTGTCTGTTTGATTGCATATCAATTTAATGTGTTTTCAGAGAGTGATGAGGTTTGGATTTAGCTTCACAGGAAACAGCCAAAAGCATTTTAGCAGCATGTTTTTGACTCCTAAGAAATTTTCTGAACAACCTAATCTGACTAGATGACTGAATATTTTTTGTTTTTCTTTTTTTTTTTTAAAAAAGAAAAAAAAGGCAAGTAGTAAATGGAAGGAAATGGGATCATTTCAACAGCTGGTAGGGGGTTACAGGAGATCCAGATGCCCATGCGTTACAGTCTGATGTATGGCAGGCAGCTTGGCTGGTCCTGTGGGGAAAAGGCTACAGGCCAAGTTGTGATTCTCATCATACATGTGTAAGACTAGAAGAAGCCTTTCAATCTGGAGAAGTTTAGAGAAATGAGCAAGTCAAATGCACTCGTTCAAGAACCCTGTTATGTAGGCAATATACTGCAAATGCTAAACTATAAAGCCTGTCTTGAATCTTTGTTTTTCTGTAGAAGTGCCTCATCCAGTCATGTTTTTAAGCCTCATTTTGGTAGCTGGCAGTCCAGAACTGCTGGGGGGCTGTGCAATAACCTTGTTGTAGTTCACTTGTGATCGGTGACATGGGCTGACACTGTTGTGACACATGGGCACAGGAGGAGGCATAAGCTTTTATGTGCTCTGAATGCAATGCTCTGGGACGAGTCTCGTCTGAGTGCACCTGCAAAATGCAGGGGCAGCTGAGTACCACAGCATAGAAAAGAAAGGGAAAATCTTCCCCACTGCAGAGATACCCCTTGCTGGAGAATAGGACTGGCTAGCCCAGCTGGAGTCAGGTCACCTGCTTCAGTCCCTTGTGTTATTTCTCCACGCTGATAACTCTTTTGAACTAATTCTGCAGGCTGGCCTTGGCCCCTTCCTGCTCTGGGATAGGTTCACTGCATTTTTGGCAATTCCATTTCTTCAGGTCACCTGTGTGTTTTGGCTTTATGTGTGCAGTTAGAGGAGGTAGCACTAGCAATGTACAGGACAGGGCAGGAGTCTACAAAGACAGGTGTGTCTCTGCTCCATGGAGGACCTACAACAGGTCCCAGAATTGTTTGATATCTCAGATTTGCCATATGAGGGATGGAAATTGAGAAGTCCAGTGCATGTTTGTTACAGGTCATGTAACATTACACACAATTTCTTTCAGGCAACATACAGCTGGTGCAGCTTAAGGTGGTACCCAGGCTGTCTTGGATCACTTAGAGCTAACATGAACATGACTCCAGTTAGGGAGCAGTTCCACAATTCCCCTTTCTTGGGATGAGCTCTGCCTGTGAAAGCTTAGATAAAGTTTGACCCTTGCTTGTGGGCCAGCCCCCCTCAGCAGACCTCTGACAACACCCTGCAAAATGAGGAGGGAGAAGCCAACCTACTACAGCAAGTTTAGATGCTGCTGTCAAGGCAGATAGCAGAGAAGGAAGGTACTCAATGTGTGACAGGAAATGTTGCACCTCAACATCTTTGAACTGCCCGTAGTTTCAGTGGGAGACAGGTTCCAGCCTTATCTGGAGGATGAAGACTCAGTGGCCGCTTCCTTCTCCTGAAAGAAGCATATGAGCCTTAACTCTCTGCATGCCTGCAGGAAATGAGAAGTCCACTGCCTTCCTCAGCATAACCATCAGCATGGGCACTGACCCATAGCAGCTCACCCATTGCGGCTTGCCAGTAACAGCTTTTTTTTTTTTTTTTTTTTCCATGGCTGCCTTATCCCAGAGCACCTTCAGGTCTCACATGTTCTTCTGCATTCCTGCCAGCTTTGTGAGCAGCAGGATGATGGTAACATGGACACATCTCTTGGAAATGCCTTATGGCTGTCCTGGCCCTCCGACTGTGCTAGCCATTAAAGGGAGAACAAGCAGTTTAGCAAAATAAAGTCAAAATTCCGTACAGGAAGGAACCTGACGTGTTATTTGCATGTCACCCAGGTGACAAGTGAACAGCTGTCCGTGGACATTTGATCTGAGCAGCATGGGCCTCCCTTTCTGTGTCACCCTGGGGCTTTGCACCCTGTCATTGATAATTATGTTATGTTACATGTAGATCTAGAAGCTGACCCTGTGTAACACGGCATAAAGCAATGTAGGGAATATATTGGGACAATGGGGTGGATCCTAATCAGAAACATATGTAGAATACATTTGCTCTAGTCAAAACTGTCCTGTCTGGAGACATGCCTGTCAAAGGAGATGGCAGCTCATTAAATGCTGAAGTAACCCTGGGTTGGTGGGTCCAGAAGCCTGAGAAACACAGGACCTGAATTTCCCTGGTTTACAGCTGTGGATATGGTGCAGAACAAAGAACTAGTACTGGGGTAGAGCTGCAGGGAGAGAATGGCACTGGGAATCAGACCCCAAGATGAATGACCCTTGCACAACTATGAACTTGCTGTCAGTACTTGGGATCATGGCCATTGAAAAATCTTTTGTTCCTTTTTGCCAGCCAGGCTAGGGGGAACTGTGAGACTGAGAAGTGATCCCATTACTGCCCTCACCACGCTCATGGTGGGCTTGCAGCACACCCTGGCTAAGATTTGAACATCTATGGATCTGTCTCTTAAAAGACAGAGCTTTTAAAAGCAAGAGGAGGTGCTCATGGTCACAGGGATTCGCAACAGCCATGCTTTACTTTTATTCAGATGATATAGCCCCAGGCCACCCCTGTAGAGTGTATGAGCTGTTTGGGCAGGTTTCTTCCTCTAAATTACTCTTTTGGCAAAGAAAGCTGTGGCTTCCTGACTCTCAAGTTCAGGGGATTTTCAGCCAACATCATTCCATTTAAGAAACGCTAATTAGAAGCAAAAGCTTTACACCACTGTCCCGTGAAAGGGAGCTTTCTCAGCTGTTTTCATTTCAGAGTAACATCTCGAATATGTAGTGTGAAGAGGAATAGAGTAGCACTTAAACTTCTCTGTCCCAGCAGCCACCAGAGCACTTGCAGATGGAGCTGAGACTCAGCATTGCTTTAGAAGAAGGATATTGTCTCAGCAGGAGAGATGGCTCTCTCCCGAAGTGTGCCAGTGCAGATCTCCACATGTTGGAAACTGCATAGCAAGAATCATAGAATGATTCTGCTCACAAACAGTTGTTTGGAAGGTTAATTCCCTGAGAGCTCCATCTTCTTCCAGTGCCACTCCTGGATTAAAAGTAACTTTCTTATAACTTAGCAAGTTACAGAAAAATCAATTCACGGAAGTCAGTGCTATTTTATCTATAATCTCACAACCTTTATCTAAAGTGGCATCAATACTTTAAATCACTTTGCATAGTGATTTTTCATATATTTAAAACTTCTGAGGCTATCTCAGATGCAGGGGTGACAACTTTGGATTGATAATTGCATGAGGAGAGTGAAAGCTTTGTTTTAGAAAATATATCTAAAAACTTGCTGGGCTGTAGAACAGTGAGTTTTTTTTTAAAAAAGTTGCTTTTTTTTTTGGTGGTTTTTTGTGTGTTTTTTTGTTTGTTTTTGTTTTTCTTTTTGTTTTTTTTTTTTTTTTTGTTTTGCTTTTTGTTTTTGTTGTTGTTGGCTTTTGGTTTTTGGTTTTGTTTGGCTTGGGATTTTCTGTTTGAGTTTTGGGTTTGGGGGGGTTTTTTTTGTTTTGTTTTTTCTCTCTAGTATCTGCTTTCTGAGGTGTGTTTTTAGCTGCATCACAGAACTGTGAATATATAGTGTGTGAGTATATACACTCTGTATTTGATTGATTTAAACAGAATTTGGGCATTTAAATTCTTCTCTTAAGCAAGTTGCACATGTGTAGAGTGGAGTTGTTACTGCATTGTTCCACGTGCTTGTAGAGGACTTGTGGCTGTACAGGTAGCCATGTAGGAGTTAATGCTCTTCCATGAAAGTTTTTGACCTGCCAGTATATCAGATGTCTACACAGCCAGGGCAATATTCACTCTGATAAAGTATCTGGCTGGAAAAACAGTTAATTTCCAGGGACACCCAGCTGCATGGTAACTTTAACTGAAATAAGAAATACCATTTTCATGGAGCTTTAAAGATTTAAATTAAGGTATTATTTTATTTTAGAATTATTTAAAAATTAAACCTTCTATAAGGAAGGATACATATGCCACTCTGAATTGGTTTCTAACTGTATTTATTCAGGAACAAAATCCTTTTCCTTGTCTCTAAGGTTTTTCCTGTTTTCAACTGGAAGCACTTTGCATGCAGTCAATTTTGGTTCTTTAGACCCAGAAGTCCTTTGCCACTCTTCAGATTCGTTGCTTTATGGTTACCTTGGATTTTTAAACTTGTAGAACTTTTATTCCCATTCTTATGATTTTTATGTTCGTGCATCTCCTTATGTCATTAATACAGAACTAAGAATTATAAAACATGTTACTAATGAACTGCTCAATATTACGAAATTGGATAAGACATTTTCAAATGACTGACAGTACGCGTGTCTTTCAAGGATGTGACTAAACCATATGTAAAGCATATGTTTCATCTATTTCAAAGATTGTTAAGGAGTAAATAATGTAATGATGCTTGCAATTATGGTTCTGAAATGTATATGCAAGTATAGATAACAATATTTCTCAAGTGGTCCTTAGGTGGAACTGAGGGTAGCTTTCAATTTTATTGTTAGGGTATTAAGCACAACTTTACTGTTTGAGTAGCATCATTAATACAATGATTCATCCCGAGTTTTCTGTTTCCTCATTCTTACAGCTAGTAAAAAGAGCCATCAACTAATCTAATATTTTCTTACTTGTACAGCTGAACAGAAAGCCGTGTTGTCTCAAGTGTGAGACAATCAGGAGAGACTGGCCCACAGGGGCTGTGCACCACAGTGTGGGACCTCTTGTTAGCCTCTGCTAGAAATGTGCCAGCATGTCCCTGTATCCTGGGTCACCAGCTCTGCTGAGCATCAAGGGTTGTTGGCGAAAGTGCAGCACTGTGCTACCAGAGTACCCTGCTCCCGGACGTGTAGCTGTGCAGGGCAGGTCTGTGATCTGTGTGTATACCAGTGTCCAGAGTCAGCACAATGATAGACGATATCTCATGCACAGTCACGATCCCTGCTCTGATGTCTAAACAGATGCAGGGAGTGGAAGCATTCCTAATTCACCTCTTACAGATGTGAACTAATACAAAGAGGGGCTTCTTCAAGAGCAGAGCTGAGGACTGAGGCTGGTTGTCTTAACAGCTGCATCTTTGGAGTCTCAAACCAATCTTTCTTGTGTCAGGGTCTCCCAGCCTCGCTTCTTTGTGAACCTTTTAGAGTGATATGAAATGGAGCAAAAGAATCATACACATAGCAATACCCCTCCTTAGCCAGTCATCACCAGCTAGAAAACATATTCTGTAGGCTTTCTAATCTCTTCTTTCTATGGCCTGACTAATTAGCAGTGGACCCTGGATCTTTGCAGCAATTCAGCTATTTCAGCTGCCTTGTACACTAGCAAATAGTTTATTTGCATGCCTGTAAGCTTATGGGATGAACTTATATTGATGCAAAATATAGACCCTGAAGCTTGTGGTGACACATATGAGTTAACATTAAACCCTCAAATGTGTATAACACCTGTGCGTATCAGCTGCAGAGCAGAAAAAGTACTTCTAGCTTCTAATTTTACCTAGAGAACTGCAAAGCAGCCCACCATTCAGCTTGCAAGTACCCATTTTCACTTTTCAAACAAAATACAATTCCTGTCCTTAATGGAAAAACAAATCCAACAAGAAGATATCTTTTTTACAAAAAGAAAATGAGCTCTGTTTTTATTTCTATATGAAAAAGGAGAAAACTGGGGCACAAAGAGGCTAAATTACAGTGAAAATGCTGAAAGTTTCAGTCCCTGTCCTCTGCTAGGTAAACCAGTTTGCCTCACAGAGCTCTTGTGTTTTTTATGTGCTTACATTTCTTTGAGAAAGATTTTTTTTTTTTTTTTTTTTTAATAACCAGAAGTATAGATATGTTTTTGCAGATGGGGAGGTGTTGAGCTCGAGGTTTTAAGTGTCTGCTCTTTATGCATCTTCTATAGCTGCACAAATATTTTTTTATTCATAAAAGATTAATATGGAAAATTAATGAGGAGCTAGCTAGTGAAATGATACAGTAACTATAGCCAAGCTAATACTGAATCGTCAGATCTGGACCTTCCCAGTCCAATAGGTAATTGCAGAACTGTGTGACTGAGATACAAAGGGAGGCTCTGAAAGGTTCAAAGAGATTTACAGAATATTTCAGACCACAGGAACACATACAACAAAGTCCAAAAGGTTCCAGAAACAGGACGAGAGGGACCTGCTGTCAGAAGCAGCTTGTCATATAGTTATGATTTACTGTCCTCTCCCAAGTGATCTGTACAATCTCTGTCAGCAGCACAGCAAACAAATAGTGTTCCTGGGGCTTGAGATGAGTGTTTGGGAGAGAAGGCAGCAGTGACAATGACCACCACAAATTTAGGCAGGGAAGTCTCTGCAGAGCTCTTTTTGAGCAGAAAGCACAGAACACGCATTTCACCTCTTTCTTTTTCACTGTGAAAGGCCAAATCTGGGTCAAGTGAAGGAAATATCCCAAAATAACAAGAATTTAACTTTGAGGTTATTCAAAGCCTACTAGGGAATTTAGATGGTCATTAAAATTAATGGGACAGTGCATCTAAATCCCAGTCTAAAATTTTGAAAGCCATCCCCTTCTCCAATTCCAAGTTCTGATTTCTATGTGAAGTGAAAGTCAGGTCTGTGTATATTGAGCACTTTGGGATAACTCTTCCACCTTTGTAGCTTTCAAAACAACAAGAGTCAATAAACAAGCACACTGTCAACTGCATAGAAGATTTCAATTCATGATAATGGTGTGAAGGTTTAAATTTTTTCTTCACATAATTTCAAACATTAGTCTGTCACTTTCTAAAGCAAAACAAACTCTGTGGAGTTCCTTTAGGGTTTTTTGTTGCTTATTTTGGGGTGCTTTTTTTTTTTTTT